>VYXD01001430.1:663270-676386 GCA_013397195.1 Hylia prasina
AAGGAAGGAAGGAAGGAAGGGAGGGAAAAAAAATTGAAATAGAAATGAGAAGTATTTTTATGCCTAAACTACCACATTGTTTTGCTTGCTTAAAACATTTTTAAAAGGCAAAGATGTATTTTTAGTGAAAATATTTTCTTCCATTATAGTAACCAGTAAGAAAATATTGAACAGCTGTAATAGCTATAATACAATACACTCTGTAGAAAGCAAAATATGTGTTTGAAATGAGCACAGCCTGATACAGTTCAGCACAGAACACCTAAATGAACTAAGGTCAAACACCCTCGATTTTGCAACAGGTTGACACTTGCTTCAAGAACAAGTCTGCATTTCTGCTTGTGGCCTGGAATAAGCTGCTTAAATTTGCTCTGTGAGTGGAAAGTTGTGAGGCAGCCATGTGATGGCAGCAGTTTGATCTTTGTTCTAGTTCAAGCCCATCCAGGCAGGGGCCAGGAGCTGTTCAAGCCAAATTTCAGCGTTGGGGTATTTCCTAAGATGAGGGGGGCATCATGTCTGGCTGCCTCTGACTCCTCAGGCAGGGACCCATTAATATTTAGGGGCAATGCTGGGAGAGAATTTGGAATGACTCACATGTTTTGGTTCTGTGGCACCTTAATGATTCTGCTGTAATGCCCCTGGCCCAATGGATATGTGCTTCCTTCTGTGACAAAACATGCACAGTATTCATAGAGGCATTTAAAATCCAAATATTTAGTATTATTCTTTAAAGTATCGAAAGTGTAGTCAATAATTCTGTAAAAAGAATTCTCAAGGCAACAAAGCCCAAATTAAAAACAAACATACAAATAAAACAGCTTCAGCAGCAGTATTTTGGTTGCCTGCTGCATTGCTTTGTTTGTTTTTCTGTGATCACTGATTTGGCTTGAAAGAATGAGAATGCTTATTTAAAAATAATTTGCTTTAACACTATTCAGTATGTCTCCCAGATCCCTAAGCATGAATTAGAAACAGATTTCATGTCAAATATGACTGTAGTTAAGAGTAAAAATAATGACAAATGCGATTGTTAATACTTTTGGTTGCTTACTAGCCAGAAAAAAAAAATTATTCAAACAAATGATCATAATAGGAATTAATTCATTATCTTATTATCATGCCAGGAAATTGGATTGTGAGTGAGGGCAAGGGATTCAAGAAATAGCTGTCTTACAGTCCTGGAAAAGAGATCTGTTAATAGGTTTCCTTGTAATGGTCATCTATCTGAGTGTAGTAAATTTCTCCAAAATATGACAGCTTTATCCCAGTTTCAGGAAGTGTCTAAGTAGGGGGTGAATGAGGAGTAGGTGTTCTACTCTACCTCTCTCTACCTCTGTTGTGCCTTCTCTCCATAGACAAATGCTAGACCATAATCCTGCAGTGAGATTCAGACAGATTGACCCAATTCCATGCTGATAAAAAACATGTTCCTCTTCTAAAATCATAATATTGGCCCATTAATCATTAAATGCATGCTAAAAGCAACAACGACGAGCCCAAAATCCCCTTCAAAATGCTTCCATTGGTTTATAAGTTTTAAGCTTTATTTTTCGACTTCCCTGTTTTTCACAGTAGGAAAAATTGGAAGATTTTTCTAAGAAATGGAACCAAAGATGTCATTCTGATGTAATGGGTGGTTTCAAAAAGCTGAGATACAAGAAAAATGTCTTGAATGATCTTAAACAGAGAATGGTTATTGTCATTGCTATATCAAGTGTAAGCATTCAAATAGCAAATTATAAACCAGAGAAAGAGGAATGAAATTTTTTGAACAGCCCAGGCATTACCATTTTTGCTCTGTCTCCAGTGAAAATTTAAGTACTTCACTCATATTTTATTATATATTTCTTTTTGCAGATAAAAAGATATTTTTCATGGAACTTCTTTTTCGTGCTTTTTTAATGCCTCATTTGAGGTAGGTGTGGTTAAGGTTATCATTGATTCTTGCTCCCCAACTGCCTAAATTGCTCTGATTTAATCAGAAAATAGATTATGCTGGTTTTGGTTGGCATACAATTAAGTAAAACCAATTATTTTTACCCTTTGTATTATATGATCTGGTTCCAATATTGATTTTTCAGAGGTGGATAAATGCCACAGGACAATACCTTTTTACAGAGAGGATTCAAGGAGCTCTAGAGAAGGTGTTTTGGCAGATAATCTCTGTTTGAGTAACGTTTTCCCTCAAGTGTGGGTTGGTTCAGGAAAGTATTTGCTTTACTGATAAGAACCCTTTGGACATTTTCCCGGGTAGTGGAACTAATTCATATGATACACTTCTATACTGTTGCAATCAAATTTTGATATCTTAACCTACTTTTCAAAAAATGTTGTGTTTTAACTTTCCACTCCTTAGCCTGCAGGTGAGATTAATTTCATTATCCTTTCTGCTGTGGCAGATCCTATAGGGCCTCTCATCTCCAGGGTGGTTTTTCCATAGCAAAAGTATTTGAAAATATCATTTGTAATAAACTAACACATAGGAAACAAACAGCATGATTTGAAGGCTAACCTTCAGGGGATTTTTAAAGAAACTAAAATCAAATGCAGGTCTAATATTATATTTTACACATTTACATTGGAAACAGCTTTATGTGGATGAGGTTTACCAGTGATGTACACATGAGAAAGTGTTATTTCTCTGCACATGGATCCTGTTCTACTAAACAATAAATACAACTGTGGAAATCAGAACAGAAGCTTTATATATATTCAGAAGAAGCAAGAGACTCACCAGCATGAATATGCTTGTGCTTATTCAATTTTCCTGCTGGAGGGGAAAATAAAGGAGAAAAAAAAATCTTCTACCTACAGAGAATTAATACAGAATTTATTGCATAAGCACATACTTAGTTACCTCTTGAAAGCTAGTCATAAAACATAGCTCCTTTTTTTTGTCTTCTTCACGAGTTATACAGGTTAACAAATCATGATTTTGGCCTGTGGACTGCATGCTATCTGCTTTCACTGTTGCCTTACTCTTCCTTCTCTGTGCTGTTTCAGTGGTCCATGTTTCAAAAAAATACTCTCCTCTGCTCTGTTATTTTTCTCAGGGATGCCTCAAAAAAAGTTCTAATACAAATTGTCTTGCAAAAATCATATTTACATACATAATTTCCAACATTTATACCAGAAATACCTAGAAAAAATTGTTTTCACAGTCTGTGAAAAAAACAATAAAGAGTGATTGTGAAATGTCAACACAAATTCCTGGGTTGCATCATGAAATTCAAACCAGCACAGCAAAAATAAGAAAAGGACACACTTAAATCACTTATGTGGCTCCTTCATCTGTACAGGGAAATAGAGATCAGAACAGGACAATAGAGGCATTCAGGTTATTTACATGAAGAAATTTAAAATGAAAATGATGGCAAAAATGAAAGCCAGAAAGTAAATTCTGAAATTAATTTTGTGGCACTCCTCCATTTCTTTCAAGCTTAGACTCATCATGTCTTTTCTCATGACTGACCTTATACTTGGGCACTAAAATGAGTGCTGTAAGCTCAGATCTGAATTTATTTAGGCCACAAATTTCAAATTCAGCCCATCCTGACATTTGTGTTTCTTCACGTTTGAAAGAATGGACCTTGAAAACTCACTGCTTGAATCAGAACTTTCTCAATTTGGCTGCCAGCACAAAAATTACTTTTATTCAAGTTACAGAGGATTACTAAAGCTCTACTTTAAGCCTCATATTTGCCTCAGTTAGTGTGCTTAAGGGGTGTGGTTGCACCTAGTGAAGTTAGGGAGAACAGAATACAGATAAAAAGTTTTCTGCTCTTCTCTAAGGCCAGTTAGGGTCAGGTCAGCTCACTTAAAACTCAGCTGTTTGGACTGATTTTGAAATTTTTGACTTTTTTTTTTCCTCCTGGATCGTACGATTTAATAAATCAACTTGAAAAAACCTGTATATTCCTCTTCCCCTTTGGAGAACTTCAATTGCTTCTGACATGCACTTGATAAACACAGCAACAAGTGTTGACATATTGTAAACCAGGTCACGGCCAGTTGATACAATGAACATTCCCTGCATTGTGAATTCCAGTTGCGTGGAGCAACCACTTCAGGGGTTGAGGGGTTATTTCTCACTGTCCAAATGATGGATGGAAGATATCAAATAGGTGAAGTGCCTTTGTACAATTACTCAAGTAGTAGAGCATGACAAATAAATGAGTATTTTATATTTAATAACCTCTCCATAAAAAAAAAATCCCCAAAAACCAAGCAAAACCAAAACAAAACAAGAACAAATTGCGCCTTTGATATTTAGGGAGGTAGAAGCCATAACAGCCTAATTTCCTTGGATAGTATTTCTAGCATAGCTTATTGACTTAATTAATGTTATCTGCCAGTATGGGGTGCAGTTGTTTAAAAGCATCCAGATTGATTTGAATTGACAGGTTTTATTAGGGTTAGAAATTGAAATAAATGGTTGTAATGCTCTGAACATAAAAGTAGTGACAGTGGGGAAAAGGTGATGAGTGAAGAAGACCAAAAAAAGAAAAAAGTCTGGAAACAAGTGGCCCATCAAGAACAAACAGAACAGAAAAGGGAAGCCAAGAACCAGACAATGGTAGCAAGGACAACTGAGAGAATGAGCCTAAGCCATGAGATTTGTTGTTTGGTTGCTTTTGATTATTTACTGTTGAAAACAGGGCGAGTTATTTTATGCAAACCCGTTAGTTTGGAATTTAGACCAGAGAATAGAGACAGCTGTGGCCTAAACTGAGACAAGCAGTAGAGCAAAAGGGCAAGTATGAGGGCTGGTAACAGGGAAATTAAGGCAAATTGTTTATAGGCACAGGAAAAGAAAAATCAGCAACACAGTTAACAAGCAGCAATGTCCCTTTTCTTTATTTGCTCATTTCTATGGGTCCATGTTCTAATAGCTACGTATTTGTCAGGCAGGCAGAAAGCAGAGCAGAAAGTTACTCAGACAGGTAGGGGTGAGAAATGCAAGGTGTTATGCTTCTCTGGTTTCTGGGTGAAGAGGCTGTCTATGAATATCCCACTTACAAGGAAAATTTGGGGTAAATTCCAAGTTTTCCTGTCAGCACCTTTGTCCTGAGCACTGCAGCTGACCTGGGCTGGTACCCAGGTCTGTGTGATCACTGGAGGTCTTGTTGTGGCCCTTCAACTCTGGCAGGAAGGGAAGAGGAAAAGGCAAGCACAGAGCTTAACCAGGTACACAGAAAACACCA
Organism: Hylia prasina; assembly: GCA_013397195.1. Lineage (NCBI taxonomy): Eukaryota > Metazoa > Chordata > Aves > Passeriformes > Sylviidae > Hylia > Hylia prasina. The sequence continues at coordinate 668,475 of VYXD01001430.1, forward strand.
TCTCAGCTGCTCATTGCTGCAGCCAGCTCCTCCTCTCAGTCATTTCAATGGTAGTGGTAATATCAGAGGGATTAAAACAAAATCCTGTGGGACAGTTGTACATTTTTTCTGATGTTGCTGAGAAACACTGAGCCAGGACTGTACCTTACAGTTAAAATTTGATGTGACTGCTGTCAGTGAAAACACTAATGAAAACATCATCATTACTGAAGTTTCATTGGGGGATGTACTTAAATCTTGTTTCTTTTCCCCTAAATGCTAGTAATAATAAAATGTCACAAAACAATTGCCATATATATATATTTTAAAAGGCATCAGGAAGTGGGCTCAGAAATAAATTGCAATGGGATTAAAAAAAAATAGAAAAACCTTTCCACCCAGCTGCTGGAGAAGAGAGAGAAAAAATGTGTTTCAAGATCTGTGTAAGAATACCTTGGCAAACAAGGAAAAGTTTGAGATTCATTTTTTTCCCTTCATGGAAAAAAAAGAAGTACTTTTGGGCAGGGCTATGCCTGTTTTCTCAGGATACCAAACAGTGAGAAAGCAGATAAAGAGCACAGAAACAGTCAAGGAAGCACTCAGTGGAAAGGAAGGGTGCTGTTTATTCTTCAATTTCACAAAAACCTTAAAAAACTCTGTGAAATGGGTATGGCCAGGGAAGCGGATGTAAGTTCAGTTTTGATATTTCCTTTAAAAATAACTTTATGTCGTGCTTCTACTGCAGGTAACACAACAGAAAATACTCTCCTAGAAAATGCTGTCCCAGCCATTTAATGATGCCCCAACCAATCCAATAACATTGCACAGGGTTTTTTAAAGGAGCTTCCTGAAGACAGCAGAGCAAAAAGTTACATTTTGTTTCAACATGGTGGAAAAATTCCAGATACATGACAGTAAGCTGGAACAGGATTTTGGCCAGAAATTCTCAGAAACCCTAAGACAGAAAGTACTCCCTTTTCATTGGAGGGAAAAAAAAAAAAAAACACCAAAAAAACTAACACTTGTCTCCTACTGTAAGCCAATATAAAGAGATTAATTAGCACCTTAAGAAGGTGACAATAGTTAGTGTCATCCCCCCAAAGGCCACAGAGGATGCACAGACACTTCACACTCTTGTTTGAGACACCAGCTTTTCTTGGATGAAGTAATAGAGCAGCTGTGCAAGCACAAAAGACAAAAATTATGGCTTGAAAAAGGCCCCAAGAAACCAACAGACTCCCTCAAGAGCCGAAACACACTTTACATTTGACCCTGGAGCCGGGAGAGGCAGCAGACACATCGCCAGAGAGTTCTGGAGAAAGGGAAGATGCAGTGACACAGAAGGAATGTGGAAACTTGAAAACAGACTTGGCAGCAAGTGAATAGCTGAAACTGGTGACCAAGTGATGGATGGGTAATATGAAGTGACAATGAACAGAGAAAATTATTTCCCTGTGGAGCAGGCCTTTTTGGGCCTGTATCTATTGCCTGTAATTTATTTTTTAATGTGATTCTGCTATTAATCATTTAGTCCTGAGGCATCTGCATCAATTTGTGAGGCCTTTTCATGCACGTGTAGGGACTTCTATGTAGATTTCATAGACCTTTCATGGGGCTTTTTTCTTCTCCTTGTGTTTACACCACAATAAGGGCTAAGTCTTCATTATTACACAGAGGTGGACAAATGATGACTTGCAGATTTCAGCTTCTGTTTTTTAAAGTAACTCATTCTTACAAACTAAACCCACAGCCTATATTTTAAAAACTTTTTGAAAAAAGGTTGGTTATTTATTCTGTGAACTGTATATGCAGATGAGGAGGACAGGAGAGTCTAGAAAGAAAAAGTTTTATAATCAGACTTTGCTTCCCTAAATATTTTCAAGTCCAAATTTATCATTAAAATACAGAATTTATTGAAAACTGTGCTTGTATTTTCCTTACCAGAAATAGCTCCAAAATAAGTTTTAATGGAAACAGATGACAATATCTTTCAGAGGACATAATCTTTGCATGTAGTTTTGGGTGTGATAATTCACTCCATATCATTAACTCTGTGTCAGAACTCTCTTTTCAAAAGTGAAACTGCCTGAGCATAAAACTGTACACTGGATCGTGTAAGAGAGAAGCATTTTTGTGGAAGGTACAGAGAATCTGATTCATGGTCAGTTCAGTGAGGAGCAGCACTCCAAAGGAAGGTGCTGGGTACCTGCATACGTAGAAATACATTTTTATTTAGTGTCATCTGTTTCCATTAAAACTTTTTTTGGAGGAAATGCCGTAACCTAGAAAGCAAATGAAGAGATTTTATTAGTCTCTTGGATGTAAGAATTCATTTATCTCTCATATAAATGAAATTTAATATTAGCTTGGTAAATTAGAAATATGCTAAGCTCGTAAAATACCTGTCTTTGGTAGGCCTTTTAAAACACGTCAAGGGTAAAACAGAAATTATAGTAGCTGCCATAAAAAAACTTTAGTGCAGTGATTCAGCAATTATGTCCTTCCCAGAGAAAGGAATATGATGCATCAGATCCCCTTGGGGGGCATTGCTGAGAAATGCTGACTTCTTAATGATGATTGTGGTGCACAGAGAGATGTAGTGAAGTACAATTAGAAATACTGTGCAGAATTGAAGGAGAGGGAAAAGGTGATAGGCAGGACATCCTGGCCACTGATTTTGTTATCCTGAGGAACTACACAGTTATGCCTGAACATTTGTTGTGCCCTTTCTTACATTTTTTATGTATTTGGTTGTAATCTCTTGGTGTTAAGTATTGCAATTTATGTGGTGGACCATGCTGTTAATTCCAACTCAAGACTTTTTACTAATTCTGCTGCAAGAAGAGACTGTTACCAGTGCAGACCCAAGGGGCACAGGCTCATTTCAGTGATGCTGCAGCAGAAGTGGGCTGCCTGCAAATACCCAGTAGCTACAGCTTTACTGAGCCTGGCAGTGGAAGAGCTCCAGCTCCTGCCCCAAAGCATGGGTGAGGACAGGCTGATGCTCTGAGCTAGACAGAGTCCCCATTGTGTCCCTGGGCCAGCCATGCTCTGGCCTCACTGACAGCAAATGGAATAGATGGACTCAACCCATAGCTAGGTCAGTGGCATCTTTGTCAAAAAGGCAAATCCAATTTTTTTTCCAGTTCCCAAATTAGTGGATTTACTGCATGTTCTTACATCCAGTTCTTACATTGAACTTGTAGAGACTTGATGGTGAAAATATCTGTCTTTCACCCCATCATGTTGATACACTCACTTGGAATTCATAACTCCAAGGTTTTGGAGCATGTATACGAAATTCTACATACAGAGCTGCAGAGACCATCAGGATCAGCCATACACTTGGGCCAACAAGGCACAGAACTGGAATGAAACCTTTTGTCTCTTTATCCATGGGATCGCGCAGCTTATCCTCATAATTGTTGGCTTAACCACTGCTAATGAAAACTAGTTTTTATTTATGTATAAGAAACAGGAAGAAAAATAAAAGTCCACACAAGCTTTGTGAATCCAAAGCATTTTTTTTTTCCTTAGGCTTTACTACTGTAGATGTCCTTTTGCACTAGAGCTCTTATCTATGCTAATTTGTGGCCTTACAAATTGGACATCTCAGCTTTTCTAATCTCTCAGCTTTTCTGACTGCAAAGATGCTGATGAGGCACATGTTTCTGATTGCAAACAGTATTAGTCTTGTCTTTGAGAGGCCAGATAATAAAACTATAATATTCTTCCTTGTCTGTATAACAAAGGCATAGTTTATTACATTATCTATTTCCTGTTACTATCAATTTTTGTCAGTATAAACAAAATAAAAATTTAACATAATTATTATCTGCAATGCACTTAAGGATTGTCAAAATGTTTGCTCTTCCAAGGAGCATTTCCAGCCACTATTTCTAGATCCTAACATAAGTGTTGGGCAACTTATAATTGCTGCTATAAAAAAATTTAAAAAAAGCCCATGCATTAATGTGACAAATGTGATATATTTCAAACAAGCATTATTTTTTTGCATGGGTCAATGACAAAAAATCAGATTAGGATGTAGTTGGAGCCCTGGTTTCGAGCTCAAACTTTTATCCCCCCTTGAGAGAGGGAGAGGTTATTACTCAGAAGCAGAGCTTGTAACAACATCAAGTTATGTATGTGACAGGCTTTTAGTTAATATGAAGTCATGAGGAAAAAATGTGTATTCAGTTTTCCTGGCTTTCCCCAAAGTACTGCAGAGAGCAGCAGGTGCTGCATGCAACATGCACAAAATCAGTCATATGGCAGAATCCAGGCAGCAGATTGCAGACTCGAGGAGCACAGTGATCAGTACCCGCTGCTCTCCATTTGTCAGCCAGGGTAGAAGGGCACAAAGAATTCTAGCACTGATTTTTCAGCTTCAATCTTTTCAAAAGCCAGGTTAAAAGCATGCCATCTCCATGATTATGATGCTTCTGATGTCCTGGGTGCTGGCACAGGCTGTCCCTTCTTGGCCTGTGCAGTCTCAGCCATGCTGGTGACCAGCCCCATGTGCTGTGGTTGAAGCTTCAGCACTATTTTCCCCCAAAGGGCATGTTCACTCTGGCTTATATTTAAAGGCATCCTACCCTGCATATTTGTTTTGCAATCTACTCACTAATTGGTTTTTTTTCTGATTATGATTTATGTAGGCCTTGCAGACAATGAGCAACCCTTTCAAGAAGGGCTATGGACATGTTTATTTACCATGATTCTACTGACTCTGATGTGGTCATTGAGAACAGTATGAACTGAATTTTTCTTCCACAAAGTTTTTGTTTTTCTTTCCAAGAATCTAAAGAAATTTAAGTCCAGAGTATTGAAAATGTAAGTGTTAATATATTTCTTTAACCAGAAAACTCATTCAGATACATGCTGGACTTCACATGGAAAGCACAAAGGTCAAGCCATTGCTCACAAAAGACTTCTATTCAAAATAGTTTGGCTTCAGTAGCAAAGAAAGCTTAATACAATTCAGGCTAAAGTTGTTTCTAAATTGGATCATTCAAGCAATCCAATTTGCAGCACAACCATACAAACAGTTGCATTGGTTGGATCAGCTGGAGGGGTGTGATATGAAAATTGGAAAAAGCATCTTGAGGTGGGAAAGAAAGGGGTTTGCATTGAGTCAGCCTCCAAAGCCAGCATGAAACAATAAACAGAGATTAAGTGGATTTCTACTTGCCTAAAATGAGCAAGCGAGACAGGCAAATTCCATCTGCGTAAGCAAGAGCTCCAATAATCTCTTAGAAGAAAGTGCTCAGTTCCCAAACTGTAAAACAGGTTATATCTCAGGCTTTTGGAAATTACTCTTGATCAGATTTGTCCATACTGGATGAATTTGTTAAAGAACTATCCTGTAACTCCTGTTTAGTTCACCTTCCACACACAGAGAGGATTGCTGCCTTAAGATCAATGCTTAAATGAACAAATATTCAGAGGAAAAAAAATAGCATCTAACATTACAATAGTAAAAATATTTGCTTTGCAAAGGCAAATTTGTTATTCAAATTTTCGTAGGCATTCAACAGAGTACAGGCTTTGACATCACCAGTAGAGGAATCAACTGGAATCATTCGGTTTTGCATGAATTTTCTTGTAGAATAACACAAAGGAAATGGTAGAGGGAAAACTAACAGAATACGGAAACAGTCAAGGAAATAGGAATATGTGTGACCTAAACATGAAAAATAACATGGAAAACTAATTTTTAATCTTGGTAGAGATTAAGGACAATTGTTTACATGGGGGCTTTGTGTACCAGAGGAGGTTTTTGGCTTTTCTCCCTAGATAAAACATATTGAAGCATCTCAGGTTGCCTGCAACTGTAACTTGTAATTTCTGCTTTGGACACATGTAGTGTGTTCTATGGATACCCAAGCAAATTGAGTCAGTAGGACGGAAGCCACTGGGCACCACACTGTGGATCCCAGAGCAGTATCAGCTTGTCCCAAAATAGTAGCATCACATGAGACCAAAGGTCTTCCTGAATTAATAAATGACAACTCTTGTTATTTTAGAAACTGTGTCTTGTGTATATCACTCCCTGTTTGAATGCTGCCATAAGAATTTCTGGATTGCTTTCCCTATAACACATTATTTCATGATATAAATAGATGTATGAATAGTAAGAATAAAGGGAATCCACTAAAATATCAAGACCTGAGAACTGAAATAAAATTTTGGTATCCTAAAAAAACCCCATGTAATATTCAACCTGTTTTGTACATTTCTTAAAGATAGGGGAACAAACTTCAAAATTGCTTCATTTTTGTTCATAGTAGCCATCTTTTTTAACACAGGATTTTTTATTCTTTGCTTTCAAATACCTGTGAAAAATTTGCATAGAATAGACTGAGATAAGCATGAGGGAAAAAAAAAAAAAAGCTCACAAGCTTTTGCACTTCTCTAAGAGCTAAAACTTGCATTCAGGTGAATAAGTAATTGCAAAGTTATTCCAGCTTTACTAGTACAGGGAATAGAAAGAAAAATCTCCAGAGAACTGACAAAGGAGATATGAGAGAAATATAAATGAAAAAAAGAAATGAAACAGATCATTTTATAGTGTTAATGATGTGTAGCTTTGAAATCCTTGGTTGAATCACCAGAACTACAACACATTTTTCCTGCTTAGTCCCTGGTGCAATATTTAAAAACATTTTACTGGTACGAATGTGAGTCAGTAGTTTCTGTGAAGCCTTGAGTACTGTTATAAAAACAGCTGACTGTTCTTTCTTGGCACCCAAGAAGGAGCTTCAAGCTGATTTTTTTTAGAAAAAGAAAAATGTTCAGGAAAACAAACAAATGAATTTCATGCAACTAAACTCATTTCACCCTCACAGGCAGCTGGTTGGGCTCACACTTGCTCACAGGTGAGGTCTGTGTGTGGAGGGTGTTGTGTCCTCTGCTCTGGTCCCTAGTTACCAGAGTGTAGAGGCTCACTGACATCAGTAGGAAGATGTTCAGTGGTTTAAGTGAGTTTTGGAAAATATCCCATATTTCTGATCTTCTTTATGTAGAAGAAAATTGTAACTCTTAGTTCCAGCCAGAGATAAGAGGAGGGTGAATGAATATGTGGCAAAGGACATGAACTAATTTTTTTTATATATGGACTCGGATCAAAGAGTGTATCAATTATTTGAAATATGTAGAGTTCATTTATCAAGGCCAAGTCATAGACAGTCTTAAAGTTGAAAGTAAGCAAATTTATGAAGTCACATATCTCAGAAATCGCTGTTATTTGCCTCACTGTATCTCTTTGGTCAAAGGCCTTTGTGAACAGCCTGCCACGCTTCTGATACACTTAGTCAGCATGGAATGTTTACTGGCAAGTAAAAAAAGGAAATCCTGGTGGGGTGGTGTAGAAGCAAAACTGTTCAAAGATAGCTGTGCCATGATAGTGAACAGCCTGTTCAGTTCTGCAATCCCAGAGTCCCTGATACACTGTGGGGCAATTGCAGTGCACTCCACACGAGTAACCCAGAACATGTGCAAACCGAACCAGCTAGAGCTGCATTAACTGGCATTTTGTACTTTTATGGCAGATTTTTGCTGGCTGTACAAGAACAGATGCTCTCTGGTCCAGCAGACAGCTCCCTGGTTAATCCTTCAAAATGTTTTCGACAAATCTGAACCAGCAGAATGGGTTTATATTGTATCAGTTCTTTGTGGCATGTGGGCACAGTTTCAGAACTCATAGAAAGAGCCTCAAAGCCAAAGTTCTTGTCTTTCTGAACCTTAGCCCAGGTAAACATGAAAATAACTTTTGTTCCACAATACCAGATAGTAACATACATGCGGAATGGTTTACAAATGGGACATATGTGGTATCTGCAATATAAATACATTGAATTTTACAAAAATGGGATCAAAGAAAATTAGCGTGTTTTTTTTTTTTTTGGTTTTTTTTTTGTTTTTTTTTTGT
>VYXD01001430.1:676392-743531 GCA_013397195.1 Hylia prasina
TTTTTTTTTTTTTTTTTTTTTCCCTTCCTTCCTTCTATTAAGGTGATTTTGGAGCAATACTGACCTCATGCTTGTTAGCTTTAACTCTCTGCTGATTTTCATTCAGTCAGTCACATTGCATTTATCTATTCTTCCATGGGAAAAATTGCAGAGGCATGCAGGTAGCTCTTTCTCTCCCTGTTCCTTTCCTCAACCTTGAATACTTGTCCTAGGAACAGAAACCAACCAAACCTGAGTTCTTATCCAGTGGGATGCTGCTCATACTGATCTTGTTCTTAAAAGCAGACTACCTCCTACTTCTAAAAGGTGGTGATAGGGGAACAAATAGAAACTGTGGCACTCACTACAACTCTCACTCTTCTTCTGAGTGAACATAACTTAGGTTTTCTATCTAAATGTATCTTGAACTAATAATGCATTATTATTATTATTATTATTCATGTTATACAACTGGGAGCACCAGGAAGCATGATTTTTTGGGGTTTTTTTTTGCCTTCCATAAACTCACTTTACTCTTTACTGTGATGGAATTCGAAAGTCTTTTAAAGGGGAATACATCGATAAGATAAATCTGTGTATGAGACAAGTCAAGCATAGAATGACACATAACAAAAGCATCAAGCCTGTTGTTTATATCCTAAATTAATCATATTTTAGCAGCAACTGAGAACCTCAGTAGACAGAGATAATTTAATGAACACCAAGGGACTAATGAAGGCTTCTGTGGCACAAAAGTAATGTTAGTTCTTTTATTAAGGATGCCTGTTTTTTTACCAGCACAAGAAAGCACGGATTTTTTTTTTCTTCAAATCTCTTCCTCTTAACCTCTAATTCACTGGAGGCAGCAATTCAGTGGGGGACTGATCCAGTTCCACTGTAGTCAGTAGAAAAGAGACTGACTGGGATTTGGATCAAGTCCTTACAACACTACAGGGTGGGGTTAACAATGTAAAAAGCTAACATTTCCAGACCTATCTAAGACCAGATGTGCAAGGCAGGAAACCATATGATTAGATTCAAACAATAAATAAAAAAGGAGTTGCCCTTGTTTAGAAGCAATTTCCACCAGTGGAGATTTTCTAACCATGACTACATCCAGCAGGATTCAGCATTAAGTCACTGAGTGGCTGAACCTCTATCCAGCAAAGCCTACTGAATCTTTAGGGAGTCAGGATTAGCTGAAAGAACAAACATAAGAGATCACTTCATGTCCAGCTAAAGCCAACAAAGGTTTTAATACTGAACTTTCTTCTGGTTTTCATTTGCAGCATTTTGAGCTAGTTATCTTTTTTGAATCTCCATTGTTGCAGGATCCTTTTAACTGTTGTAGTGTGTTTCCAGTTAATAAAAGCAGGCATTGCTTGAAACAAGACATATTTCTTGAAAGTCATTTTGCCTTCCCTTTCTCTCCTTATTTTTCTCTCTCCTTCCCTCCCTTCCCTTGATTTTCTCTTCATTCTCTCATCTTCCTTCCTTTGTACTTCTCCTCCCCTCTTTCTTTCAACACTTCCATGAAATAAAACACCAAAACTGCAAAACTCAAAATAAAAATAAAATAAAAAACCCCAATGAAACAACAACAACAACAACAACAACAAACCCAAACAAACAAAACCCCAATACCTCAAACCAAACCCTAGTGTCTTGTATATGACAGCATTACTTATTGCAGAAATGTAAGCACATGATGGTGGTTACTGAAACAAGCACAATCTGGATCTCTTGTCTCTTTTACGCTTTGTATAGTACAATTTGCCTGTAAAGTGGGTTGAAAATATTCTATTGCAGTTTTGTTGGGTTTTTTTGTTTGTTTGTTTGTTTGTTTTTGCAATCAGGTTTGCAATTTTTTTTCCACTGAGACAACTGTTTAAAGGGACTGGAAGGCAAATCTGAAATTTTCTAACTTCATGTATGTTTCACATGTATAGATGGAAGTTGTGACTCAGTAACTTTTGAGGTCATTTACCATTGCAAAACGTTCAATCAAATGTGCAGTGGTGAGAGAGAGGGGAGGTATGAGGTTACTGATAACTGGATCAGTCCCCAGAACCTAATAATATATTTGGTCAATGTTTTCAGGATATAGGACCCTGTGCTAACTTGTCTTTAAGACCAAAAGTTTTCACAACTGTGAGTAACTGGATCAGCATTTAGAAGCAGCCACTATGCAAAAGGTGCCTGAATAGAAGCTGATGTTAGAGTCTTAGACATATTTAAAACTCTAAATTTACTAGTCACTGTTTTCCGTTTATGATCACTGTGTAAGTAAGTAAGGATTTATATGCTAGCACAAAGGTGAACACTGTCCTGTTTTTATTTCCATTCTTTTCTGTGTCAAGGAGGAAATAACACACACCTGGAATGTGAACCTCTCCTCCTACTCAAAGAACACTCTGACAGAACAAAACACTACTGTTATAAATCCCAAGGCAGATGCTGTGAAAGCTTCTCTCTACCTTGCCTAGTATCACATTTACTACTATAGTTAAAAGATCTCTATTCTGTGGCAATAGTAACTAAAAGATAAAGTTAGATGCTATTTTTTTCCCTTCACAGAACAACATATTATAGGAACATGACTTTCCTAAAAAGAAAATTGACCATTTATTTTATGCCTAAAAATGTAATCCTAGAAAGTAAGAAAAGTAGCAACATTCCTAATAATGTATGGAACTAATATGGTGCAGAAGGCAGAAGATCAGTTCCTAGGCTGCAGTTCAAAACCACTACAGAATATGTATGCATGGGAGAAATCGATTCTTCAACTTGATGGAGGTCAGCCTGTTCCAGCTGAGGTCATTCTGATTAGTTTGGGCAGCTACCAAGCCAGCTGGTAAACAGATGCTTTCTTATATGTTGATGGTTTAGAATAAATTGGTCCAAATACTTGGATTGTGGTTGAAGCAAGAAATCTGATAAATACAGTCTTGTGTTTTCTTTGATTTTCTGTTTGAAATTTCTAGGGAGCAAAAATATAATTTTATACTTAGGAAAAGTAAGTTGACAACATATAAAAACCATGAACTGAAACTGTGCAAAAAATTTTCAGAGCTACGCCTTCCCATCACTGCTATTGTGCAATTTCTGATGGGTGTTTGTAAGCACCCTGTGTCAAAAGTGCCATTTTTCATTTATTTTACAGTAATTCCCTGAGATACGAAGCAAGTCCTGGGCATATTCCTTCCTATCAAGTTGTTACGTGTATCAGACTACAAGGCAGACATACTCCTGCAATTAAAAAAAATAAAATAAAATAAAATAAAAAAAAAATCACAATGTCTGCTGTAAAAGCTGCTTTTGCTCTTCTGGAAAGATATTGCTCAGAATCAGTCACAGCACTCAGTTCTTTTTCATTCCCTTTTCCCTCCCCCAGTTTGAGGGAGTTGGGGGATGGTTAAGAGGCAGTTTGTGGTGGTTTTTTTGTTTTGTTTTGCTTTTTCATGGACTTTATTCAGGCTTGGCCTGCACAGGCCTGTCTCAGAAAATTTATGGTCCCCCATAATTGGCAGTTGTTGGCTGTTACACAAACACAGCCACAGATGCACTGAGTTGGATTCTTCTGCTGATTCCTATATTCCCACTTACCCAGTGGCATATCACTGATTTACACCACTACAAATAGTCAAATAATATCCATCTGTTGGCTTCAGAGACACACACTGGTTGCTTCTCTTGTTAAATGACACCTTTTTTAATTGTCATTTCTGTAGATATCTGGTCCCAAAGTAACTAAAGCAGGAGGTGTCATGGCAGGGAGGGACAGGACAGGGACAGAAGAGATGGTCTGTACCAGTGCCAGGGGTCTGCAGAGCAAAACCACCTGCTGGTAGAAGTCTCAGTTCTGCCCAAGGACCACAGCAGTTAGTGTTAACTCATCAGAAGATATAGAAGGTGAAGATTAATGCTGGGTTTCTTTCATTAAAGTCACAACTACAGCCATGCTATAAAATAGAAATTGTTGAGCCCATCAGAAAGCTGCTGATAAAAGATGCATCTAGTAACTTCTGCATACAGCTAGGACATATAGGAAGCTTTCAGCTTTTCAATTTTGTTACAAATTTTGGCATATGCATATTTCATCTACGGCAGCAAAAATATCAGCATATAGCCAATGCAGTGCTCAGACACAAGTTGAATGCTGAAACTAATGTGAAAGCCTACTTAATTTCATCACTTTTGGATCTGCAATATAGGATGAAAATTTAACTGCCTGGTCACCAGTCAGCAGATCTTTTTATACTGTATGTTATTTAAGGAAATATCAAATTTTGTCACAGAAATGTGTGTAAGTTAACAACAGACATTGTTTCATATCACTGCTGACATGGATATGAGAAGGTGGAAAAGCTACAATAATCTAATAAATAATTACCACTACTAGTAAAAGAAACTTTTTTCTAGATTTTTACATTAACATGAATATACGAGAATAGAGGTGAAGAAATTAGCAGAATGTTACAAACTATGAAGAAATTCATTGCAACTGAGAGATGAGTGGAGATTGAAAACATTTTCATAGACTTTACTGAGCAGATGTCTTGCCATTTGGGTTCAGCACTTTTCATACTCTAAAATCAAAATCACATGAGGGCCTTTGGAAAGCTGCGTTTTCAGGCTGTTTCCCCTTGTGATCTGTCAGAAGTTTTCCATTAAGAAGTACCACCCTGGACTGGATCTTGTTAAGATCATGATTTTCATCTCAGTTTTTTCCCCCATCTCTAATAAATGACGTTTCATAAGGATTTCTTCACTACTGATAATCTGTTTTTTTCTTACTCCGTAGTTTTTTATTGCCATTGTCATTTTTTTTTTTCTGCCTCTATCCTCAAAACAGTTGTAACCTCCCTGGAGAGTTCACAGCTTTCCCGAACCAGAATGAGATTTTGCTTCAAGTAAAGTTCTCTCCCACCACACTTCAGCCCCAAAACTGTGGGCTCTCCCTAAGAGTTGTGCTTCCAAATACTTATTGTCAGCCTCTGGACATGCCTTCATGGGCTGCTGTTTCAAACTGCAGAGCTTCCCCTGCAGTGCTGCCTGTGATGCTTGGGAGCATGTGGTCCTGGGATATGCTGGCATCACTCCTAAATGTTCCCCCTATTCTGTGCAGCCACCAGAGGACAGATGCAATTCTGACTTTTGGGAGCAGCTCAGGCACAACATGTATCTTTCACAGTTACCTGTGAAAAGTTTCTACAAAAAGAAAAGTATCTACTCTCTCAGTCAAAAGGCCATAATTTGGGCAACATTTGTGATTTGAGTCTTGATGGATACAGCTGGGAGCCATACACATACAGGAACTGAATACAGAACCTGACGGCACAGGCCTTGCTGGAGGAAGCTGCATCCCTGTTTTACTTCCTGACCTCACATATCACCATGAGAAAAGAGGAAAAGGCCTCAAGTTGCAGCAAGGTGGTTTAGATTGGGCATCAGGAAAAATTTCTTCGCTGGAAGGGTGGTCAGGCATTGGAATTCAGGGAAGTGGTGGATTCACCCTCCTGAAGTGCTCAAAACCCTCTAGGATGTGCTGCTTGGAGACATGGTCTAGTGATGGACTTGTCAGTGCTGGGTTAAATGTTGGACTTGGTGATCTTATAGGTCTTTGGGGTTCTATTCATATGACTGGGAGCTTGTTCGACCAAGAACCTATTTAACTCTTGAGTGACAGAACAGTGATTAACCTTGCCATCAAGGAGTGCTGTGCCTCCAGAAAGTCTGAGGAAAGGCTGGAACTGCCAGTGTATGAGACTCAACTGCTACCTCACAGGCAATCTGAGCTCCAGGGCTGCAGAGGCAGCAGGAACTCTGTGCTGTACAACTATTCTGGGAACCTCACCCCTTATGCTAAGGCTAAAAGCTCCCATAACTCCACCTGAATGACTGGGGGCAGGGATTGTAAAGCACCGAATTTAAGGATTCTAACTGCTTCTTAAATGCTCTTTCTTTTTTACTTGATAATGTCCCTAGCCCTTTGGGTAAGACTCTGTTATACCTAGGAATGGTTTCAGAATGCATCCTAAACCATGGGCAAAGAAGGGGTTTTCATTCTTTCCACATTGCCAGTCTTCCTCACACAGACCAACCCCAATGTGTCCTCCACTGTGCAACCACACACTGAAAAGAAGGCAGGACTAACACAGCTCAGCTTTGTGGTTCACCACGTACATGGCAACACTGACTCCAAACCACTGCTCCAAAGCAAAGCCTGGACTCAGTTTAGCACAATGTGTGAGTTTTATCTAAGTGGGTCTGACAACTGATATGCTGGGATCAGCAGTGTCTAAGTTAAAGTATTTATATCAAGAATCCATAAGCCTCAACCAATTACTTTGAACGAAGCTCAGAATGAGGGATTAATCTTAGGGCAGCAAAATAACTGAGACTGATGGAATCAAAGCAGCCCTCTAAACCACTGGTGCTTAGTTTTCTGCTGGTGGTGGTTCATTTTAGGGTGGTTGGCATTCTGAAAACTTCAGAAATACCTCTATACATTGAATGGGAAAAACAACATATCTCTCCAGTTGCATTTTGATCTTGTTCTGTTTTATATTATGTTTATTATTAAAAATCCCTCATGCTTTATATTATTTTCATATGTTGTTTATGAATGGTTAACAGCTGATTATTGTCTGTGATGCAATTCAAGCCATGTATCAGAAATGGTTGAGAGCACATCTGTGCAAGATACAGAGAGTTACAGTCTATTGATCTGTTTGACGTTTTGGCAATTGACTGTGGCATTTGCTAAAGAAGATATCATTACTTACCAGGAAGAAGAACAGCATGGAGGGTGGACAAAGGGCAAAGAAACTCCTGCAGTTTCCAGACCAGCACATGGACTTTTCATCCATCTCTCCTTATTTAGTGCAGCCTGGTCTAACTTCAGTGGGTGTGATGTACTGCCTTCAGGCATGCCTATCCTACAGTTTTCTGCCTGTTCTTCAGGTGTTTGCCAGGGTAATCTCTGTGCTGCAGCTTGCAGAAGCTGTAAAGGTGAAAGTAGGGCTTAGTACCCCTGAGTATTACATTCCCATGTAATGCCACCGAATATGAGAGTGTTTCAGATTAAGATCAGCTGCTACAAAAGGTTTCCAGAGCCTGACTTTGGGGAGATGGAGGGGGCTTGGCTGCACACACTACATCATCCAAATGCAACTGCCTACTCAGCTGCCTTTCATGTTACAAGGACCTTGGACCTGAAAGCCCTGGCCAAAAGCTCATCCATTTTTAACTAAGAGTTTAGTAAGAGATCAGAGGGTGGCCTTTCCAGCCTCCATGTTGAGAACCAAAGCACAGAGAGTAATTGGTTCCCTCCTCAACCGTGAGCCCCCTGAGTGTTTAAGGTAAATGAACCTATTTATGGTAGAGAATGAGTCTATAATTTGAAAGGAGATTTTTTTTTCTGTTAAAATATATCAGAAAGAAAACTGTTTAAAATAAGATCCAGGCATTCCACTAAAAAAAGAATTAATTAAAGATTTTAACAGAGCTTACGTTTTCCAATTCTGGATCAAATTATAGCCTCCAGTGTATGCCAGCTTACAAGGAAAAAAAAAGGCATAAAATCTGACATATATTATCTTCAGTTGCCTAAAAAATACTGATAGAAATTGTCTGGATAAAGAAGGTAGTGCACACAATTTTTTTCTTTGTCACTGAGTATTTGGAATTTATAGTCACCATAGAGCTCTGCAATGAAATGTAAATAGAGCTATAAATATATGCATAATCTTTGTTAAGTCAGATGAGGTCCACTGAATGTCCTGTGCTTGTCAAAGCTTTCTAAAAGACTTCTTATCCTCCAGGAAAGACAAAATTTGGTAATCAATGTAACAATTATAGATGCAGAAGATACATAACATTTTCACTAGTTACAATCCAGTTTTTAAAGTCTATTTCTTGCTGGAATTTCACATACAGGAAAATGTAAGACCCTTCCTTAAGTTTTTAAGTTCTTATTTTGCATTTGGATTTTTTTTCCTCAGTATCTGATGGCTTCCCAATTTTCACCTGTTTGTAAAAAGAAATGAAACATTGAAAGACACAATGCAATCTTCATGCTCAAGTGGAGAGAGCTTTAAACTTTGACTCTCAATTTAAGCTTGGCTGCAAGAGCACATGCAAACCCCAAATGAGCAATGCAGCATTTCAGGATCAGCATTCTTTATGTAGCTTTGTTTTCACCCTCCCTCCTTGCTTGCACTAAGGTCTCTAGGTAGTCAGTCCTGGATGATCAGAGCCCCCTATAAAGGTCAAGTGATCAAGCTGTGTGGCCTAGAACAACAGTATATCGTGTAGAGTGTTAAGGATTATCCTGTTAATTTTATTCATGTGTGTGGTCCTGCATATTTCCTGCCTGTTTATATTATACAGATTATTTTTTTTTTAGTTACTCAGAATATGATATAGATATAGTAACTTTTTCCTATTTAACTAATCAAGTCTTGCTTTCATCCATAAAGTCTTCACTACTGAAGTTTAGGATCAAACTAGGAATAGATGAATGGGTGTTTCTAGTCGAAGAATCATTTAGTTTGAAATATTTGAGGGAAATGATTTGTGGTAAACATTTGTGTATTTATATGAGGGCTTATAGCTGACCTTGATTACCCCAAGGGAAGTTTTATTCAGGAAAGTCCATATGATTCAGTACTAGCAGAAGGAATAAAATGACACATTTCATCTATTCTAGTTAAATAAACATCTTGCATGTCTTTTTATCTAAATTAATCTGTTCCATTTCACATGCATATAGTTTCCCATGAAAAAAGTGGCTCCACAAGCTCTCCATTGAAGCTGTATTGCTAGTGATTGAAAATAAAAGAACAGAGGCCTTCCATCTGCCTACTTGTCTTTCTATGTAAGAACATATTTATCTATTTATCTCTCTATCCTCAAACTTTCAAGCCTTGCTATTCCTACACACAAGCCTTGTGTCAGATAGTTTCCCATCCAAAAAAGTGGCAAGTTTGATTTAGATTTCTTTTGTCTTTATTTTACATTTAATCAGCTTCCACTACCTAACTTTGGTTTATTCTTTTTGTTTCTCCTGAAGATGTACCCTCACTGCGTTGCTATTCATTCTCAGGTAGAACACCTCTGCCTCTTTTACCTCAGTTTTTGACATTCTTTCTTTTTTACAGGAGGTATAAATGGATAAAGTTATAGAGTAATTGTCATATTCTCCTTAGAAAACACATCTCACTCCATGCCATGTTGTTTTCACATGTTTTCTTCACTGCAGATTAGTTTTGCTTTTTCCAGAAAACCCTTCATTGTCCACACCTGTCAGATGCCTGAAAATCCCAATTGGTACAATTGTGTAGCATCTTTTCACCACCTTAAACTCTTATCTGTTAAAAGAGTCTTTCTGAGGCTTCAAATTTCCTTCTAGTCTTATGCCTCAGTCATCTACTAAAAAAAAAATAAATTGTATCTTTAGGCGTGCTCCTGGCAATCCATAAAGCTCTTCACTAAACTGGTTGAAAGCAATTTGCTTTGTACATGGTCTTGCAGCACCTGAGGCCCAATCTAGCAAGCTATGGAAGAGAATCATGGAATCAATGTCAGAATTGTGGAATATGCTGAGTTAGAAGGGAACCATCAGGATCACGGAATCCAATTCTTGACCCTGCACAGGGGGCAGGAGCTGCAGGATTTCACTGCACAGTAGAGTAGTGGACACAGCATGTTCTCATTTTGGCAATATCTTGGTGCCTACCCTGTGCATGTCTGCCCCTTGCAGGTTATTCCTTTAGCAACATCTCTGCAGGACCCTTCTCCCCTGAAGTTCATTACAGGATCACCACTTCCTCAGAGCCTGACAGCAAAAGACAGGCTGGGAACTCGAAGACCTTAGTAACAAGATTCCACACTTTTTAGCACTGAAAATGCATTTAAACTAGACCAGATGTGTTCCTAAATGTAAAGATGAATGAGGAATAAAAGCTTGTTTGATTCTTGATACTCACATTCATTTTTAATTGAGACCAGTGATTTGTTCTAATTAAGAAGCTGTAATACTGTCATGATTTCTTTGGACCATGGTGATGTTCTTTATTTAACAGGATCATCTATAATAATTAAATTAAATAATTTACAAATTAAACATCCATAAAGGAGGAAAAAAATAATATTTTTTCTGAACAAATGACTGAAATGCGCCATGACATTATCCTGATTCTAGTGCAGCTGTTACACTTCGCAAAATTCTCTTATTTGTTTTCATTGTGGTTCAAAATGTACTGTGAAAGAAATGGAAATGAAAATAAATTGGGAAAGGATATATTTTGTCTGAAGATTCTGTGTAGTAATTATTCTGTGGGCAACAGGAAAATGCAAGGCCATGTATTTTATCTATTTGTTTATTTCCAGTCAGTTAGAAGTATATTGTTCTGCCAAAAGCCTGAGTGCACAGACAAAGCCTTTTGTAAGAGATCTTGGGAATTAAACCAACTTCCATATACTGCAGAGAAAACAAACCTGTTATGAAAGACCTTACAGGAACAACCACTGTGCAGTGTCTGTCCTTGGGTGTGTACACAGCTTCCAGGGTAATCAGCAGAAGGAACATGTGCATCCTTTTTTGTATCTCCTCAGCTCTGTGGATCTCCATGGAGCTTATATAAATCATCAAGATTAAAGAACAAAGTCCAAACCCTACCAAAATTCCCTGAATACCTGCTAGTGCAAACTAGAGCATTGTTTAGTTTCAGGTTTGCTGAATACAACAGCTAATACTGCCCTAGGTTTCATAGGGAGGTGAATTCTGTGCATATTTATGGGTCTCTTACATCTGTTTCTTGCACATAGCAGTCCCAGAATATTCTTTTTCCAATTTTTCTGACCTTACATTTTTTCCTCAAGCAAAAGGGAATAAAAAGATGGGAATGAAAGGATCTTCCACTCCACATCAGAAGACAGTCACTGACAAAATGGATCCAACAACTAAGATTAAAAAACCTTTCTGTCAATGCAGTTTAGAGCAGGCAAGATACAGCAAGCTTATTTCTCTGGGGCAAAATAAGCAGATGCCACCAGTAGTGCAGTACAATGTGTACATTACCCAGAGCCAAGGACTTTACCTCAAACCATGGACAGACAACTGAGCACTGAACTAATTCCATTGAGCATTATCCTAGAAGGTCGTGTGGCTGCCCACAGTGACAAAAATTTTGGCTGCCAGTTTTAACTTATCTCATGAGCCCTTTTATTTATTTCAGTTTTAATGCAGAATTGTATTTTTACAGGGGAATGAATATAGACCTTTTGTAAAGCAGGTATCTTTAATAGGCCTTGTCATTTTTAAATGTTGGGAAAGAAACAAGACTTCCATGGCTTCCAGACAAACGAGACTTAGAATTTTTAAGTCGTTGACTTCCACGTTGACCTTTCGTTACTGCTGAGTTGCTGTCAGCCATGCAAGACTGGGCAGAACAAAAGTGGGATTAGATTTCAGAGACACCAACCACCATACTCAGTGGTTCAAACTCTTTAGTGCGTGACCTGAGAAGTAATTCTGTCTTGCTGCCACACATGGATATATGTAGATCCTAAAATCAAGCTCATTAAAGTATTTAAATAAACAAGACAGAGAAGAGGAAAAAGTGGAAACAAATGAGGAGCAGCTAATAGGCTTGGCAGTTCAGAAACTGATTATATGGATGTTTCCATCTCTTAAAAAGGGCTTTCTTATAAAACAGTCAAACACCAAAGAACGGAGTGAAGAAAATTAGTAGGTATGCTTAGAAAATAATAATAATAAAAAACCTTTAATGACTTGGGCTGTTGTTAAAAGAGATGTGTTTGAAGATGTTTCACTTCCCCTAAATTCCTGTTCTACCTGGGTGTGATCTGTCCTGAGTTTTTCAGGAGTGCTAGATCTGAAATCTGACATAATTTCCCATTCTCTATTGAACGCTGATTGAGAGGTTTTGAAATTAAGCAAAAGTTCAATGTGTTTGAGGTGTCAGACAAAAGAAATCAGAATTTCTCTTTGGTCCAGGAATCCCAGGCGAGGAGATTGTATCCATGGGCTGCAGGTGTAGTTCCATGCTTCCACATTCTCATTCTGCATTCCTTACTGAAGTATAAAAACAAAGAGAAGCAACAGCAGGCAAAGAAGAAAATACTAATTTGATTAGTTTCCCTAAACTCTCTACAAGGAGATAGGCCAAGAACAAATCTAAATTTCTCCCTAATCTCTGGGAGATCTGATACAGTTCTAAAATTCATGTAATTTAAGAAATGAGGTCTAGGTTTCAAATCTGAATTTCTCACTTTGGATCTATATCTAGTGGGAAGTCCTCATCTGACTTTTTCTTGTATGAAAATGTAGCTTAGCTAGATCAAGAGTATTCTCTCCTTTTCCAGTTCTACGATGAAAACCATATTCTGTGTTTTTACACGTGAAACTCAGCATCAGAGACTCTGCTTTTCTGAATAATTAAATAGCCCCTCAAAGAATGTTAAGATGGTTTTGCAGCTTCCAGTAATCCACTGATGGAGCTGAAGCCACACATCACCAAGCGCAGAACTGGTGCAAGTTCATAGTGCTTCTTCAAATTTGCTCAAAATATTATGATAGGGTAATTTTGTCCTGGCAGACTCAGGATGAGATCAAGTATCATCTGTTCTCCTGCAGCTAGACAAAAGCAGCCCCAGCACCATATGGTGGGCTCTGGCACAGCTCACATGCCACAGCTGAAACTCGACCACCCTCTCACACCACACCGAGATCAAATAGCTGCTGCTTTCACTGCAGAGATCGAGTATCAATGAATATGGAGCTGCTATTATTTGCTGTGGTTTTAACAGAAATACTCCGCTATTAATAGCAAGTGTTGGGCTTAAGGGTGGGAGATGCTGGGAGTCCTCCTGTCCCATCAGATGTGACTGGGGTTGCTGTCCCAGCATTCACCCCCTGGGATATCCCGTGCTGGGGAGGGCTTGGCTGAGGGGCAGCTCAGCAGTGCCACAGTGACACATCTGCCACCTTGAAAACCAGACCCATTTTCTGGGCCTTTAGTCAAGCAAACTCTTTCAGTAGCTCTTGCAAGGCTATTTGCACAGATGTATGCACATGCACAGGAGGGTTTTTTAGAACTTTCTGGCCAATATCCAATTAATCTTTAACTACAAACCCTCTATTTAGAAACTGCTTTCACTGTGACCTTTCCGCAGAAAATGTGTTTTGGTCCTGTGTAAGTAGGATTCATTAAGTGCAAAATAAGTAATATATATAATAGTGCTCATGATATTAAGTTAAACTACTTTCAAAGGTTTCTTTTGGTACTTTGTGCCCATTCTGTTCCAGTTCCACATATAGAAAAAAATTCTATATATTTCTAGCTGTAACTTCATTTAGTTCATAAAATAAAAATAAAGAAAAAAAGTCAAGGAAATTTTAGGTCTCTATTATAAGCCAGATATTTTTGACACTTTATATCTGGTATAACTCTCAGGAAAAAAAAAATCTTTTTGGGAGGTTCATAGTTAATTTCAAGCTCTATAAACTTTTTCTTCTGGAAAAAAACTGTGTGGTTTGAGATTTCTAACAAAGCAAATGAATGAAAGATTAATTTAAAGTATGTTAAGACATTCTGTTTTGTGAAGAACAAATGTTTTGTTTCAACTTCTAGCTTTTAAAAGCATCCCAAACTTCTAAGAAACTCAGCTAGAAAACTGCTTCAAAGAGAGTTATTTTAGAGTATTGAAATAACAATTTATTTCTTAACAAGATGAATCCAAATTTATAAAGCAATTCTGCAATGCTGAGTGTACATTTTTTCCTAGAAAATACTAATAAATCCAGCTCTAATCAGTTCACACCTGTGTAAAATGAGTGTACGCAGATGTATAATGCTTCTGTAAGAATGTGGTATTGCTTCCACTCACAGGGGAAATCCTGGCTCCAGCAATGTCAAAGACAGTTTCTCAAACCCATTTCTTCACACCTAATTCATGTTTCATCTTTAAGAATCTGCAATTTCACATTTGGCTACGTGTTGCTACTCTTACTGGCACAGTTGCCAAATCATTCATATTAAATAAGCTTAGTAAAGCAACAATTCAGATTTTTTACTTTATCAAGGGCCAAAATAGTGGTTCATGCCCTAAATATTTCCTGTCTAGACTACTATATTGGTCTTTTGGACAGATTTCCAACTTTTTTCCATTGTTGTTTCAAAGTGAAATGTACAAAATTCTATAGCTAGTTTCTTCCTTTTCTAAGCTCTCAAGAAGGTGATGGGTTTGTTTTCTTACCACATCATATTAGGAAACTACACCCCTGGTGAGGAATCAATCCTGTATTTATATTTGAATTGTGATTATATGAGAAAACAGGAACTGATTCAGTGAGCTAGTAGATTCCAATAGATAATGGCAAACGTGCAGCACTGGCCTCTGCAGTACCCTATTTATTGCACTCTGATGAAAGATGAGGACACCCTGCATTCAGCGACTCACTAGAGACAGAGGGGTCAAATATTCAGCTGGGTTTCATCCATTCCTTTACTCTGCACATATTTAAGTTAACTGTCCCAGTTAAATTAACCATATAATCTCCATGAATAGCTCCAGATAATTATTTATATGGATAATCTTAGATGCCTGCCAGCCTTTTTAGGAAGCCTGTTTCAGTGTACTGAGGGACCTCTGATCCTGAGCAAGAATAGATGCTTAACTTTTAGGCAGCTGAATTAGATCAGAATAATCCTCTCTCTCATTCACTCTCTCCCCTTTGCTGATGGATACTCTGTAATTTGTCAAGGATGCCTAAGAACTGTGGTGACTGTCCATGGTAATGGTAAATTTGGATGTTTTCAGAGTGGCTGAACTTCCATAATGATTAATAACCCATCATCTATTATTTTTAATCACAAATTGAGCTTAATGAAGGACAAAATTTCTTACAACATTCAATAATTCTAGCCTAACCTTTAATATCTTGTTCTCTAGCATTTGATTGAATGACCTATTAGGATCCATAACATACATTTAGGTAATCAATTTTAAATTTTCCTATTTTCCTATAACATTAACTTTTATTTCTGTGATATGTTTGTCCATGCACATTTTCTTTCTTTCTATCTTTAATGTTCTTCAGAAAAATGTGAACCAAGGATATCCATTGACACCACTCTGTGCTTTCTTTTGCACTTGGGCCATTGGCAACTTCTCTGCTCCTTTTGTAACCTTTGAGATTTCAGATGGGTGACTGTGTACTGTCGTTGTGAATTCTGTTTTACTGAGTTTCATATTTAACATGTTTTTATACAGGGAATGCAATTCATGCATGCCTCCCAACCAGTAGTCCAACAAAGCTCAAGTGTTCTCTTGATCTTCTTGTGCACAGTTTTTAACAAAGATTTTTGGAAGTTTTCCAATAAAAATGCAACAGAAGCAGACCAGGAGAGGTTAGCCAAACAGTGCTGCATTATACATGACTACATGTAATATTGTGCTCAGGAAGGGCTAAAGAAATATAACTGCTCAAAGGGACCATTTCTGGGGAAAAAATAATGAACATAAGTAAATGTTTCAGAATCATCTTTAGTTTGAAGAAATGATGAAGACCAATGCTATCCCTAGTCTATGAGATTTTCTCTCTCTATGAAACTTTCCAGTAGCCAATGGTATGTGAATCAAATGCATTTTCAAAACCACTTGTACATGATTTTACATTTTTCACCAGTTTTATCCTAAATCTTTGCAAATATCAGCAAATTCAAAGCAAAGGTGGCGTTGAATAAGGTGTAGGCTATGCACACTTCATTATTGTATTGTTTATTAATTAGTTTGTTATTTATTATTTAATGTGTTTTTGAAAGTAAATATTTATGGCTATCTTGTCATATTCTAATGAACACTGTTCAGTCTGTCTTGTCTAAACCTCAGTGTCATATGAAGTCTTCTGCTCCTGTCTTCTTCCAGGGTATTTATTTACCATGCTCACACGTACAAACAAAAATTCTCCATGTTCTTTTCTCTATGAAGATATTCTAGACAGCCAGCCAATTCCCCATTTTTTACATTGGGACAAATGAAAATGTACATGAGCAAATTAAAGTGAAAATGTTTGTCATCTGCCAGCTGATGCACGATTCCTCAGAGAACAGGGCTGGGTAGGACTACAGCAGCCCTACATTTCTGGGCTCTGCTACAGGAAAGCAGATGGCCTTAAGGAGCCCCTGATCACAGACTCTTTCAAAAATCTTGATACTTTTGGAAAAAAGAGCAAACACTTTAAATTTTGGATGCGTCATTTGTTCATTCTCTGACATACCATTCACTCAGTACATACATCAGATACTGAATTTTGCAGACGGAAAAGCAAAAAAATGCCTCTTTATTTTCATTTCTTCTTTTTATTTTTCTTTTTTTATTTTAATAACTCTGTTACATTACTTTGGGTTCAATGTAAAATCATGAGATCTTGAGTCACTGTAGCATGGGTACAAATGTTGCAGTTGCAGATGGAATACCCTTTTATTAAAACAAGCCTGACTAATTTCATAATGCTCTTGTTCTGTTAAAGATTTTCCCTTTCCTCAAAGTATTACCAGGGAATCGAGATTTTTTTCACTGGGCTCATCACTAGTTAAACATTAGTAACATCTAAGCCAATATGTGTTGAGTATATCCTGGATTTGCTTCCTTATTCAACATCACCTTTGAATCCCAAATTTCTCAAGCTCATAACACCAAAAGAGAACAGTTATGTGTCAGAGACTGATCTTCAGTTCAGGCTCTGTTTTTCCAACACTGGTATGTGCTCATTATTAATATGTGAGCTATATTAATATATAATCTATATCTTTCTATATCTATATCATCTATATCTAAATCTATATTTATATCTCTATCTTTACATATATGCACGTACATATAGATAGATTTAGATATATTTCCCCTCTAATATTAAATTTCAAATGCCTTTTTCTCATCCCATCTCTTCACCCTCTCAGTTTAGCAGATCCTTTGTAATTGCTTCACTCAGCTGCTCTTCCTTTTTAACTCTCCTACAGATCTAAACACATGGCATTTGTAACAATATATTTATGTGTCTAATTTTAAACTTGCTGAATGAAAATCACTAAAATTGATTTGGAAATTAATGTCTTTAGAAGTTGCAGTAGCAAAACTTTACTTGCCATCAGCCAGTGGAAGTTTAATAGTGCTGCCCTCAAAAAAGCTATTAGATCTTACATTTTGTTAAAGCTATCACTGAAATTTCAGAAGCAGCCACTGTAAAAGAGGGGTTTTGCCTTGCTTTTTTTTTTGTGTGTGTCTAGACATTGCCTAATACCATGAAGAGAGTTAAAAATTATAAACATATTGGCATTTCATTTTCATGCTTATGAATGTGATGATTTCACACAAGAATGAAACACAAAGCCTTGCTGTCAGCAGACATATGGAAATATAAGTGTGTTCCTCCACCCTACACCTCTCCCTAGGCTGGGATCAGTCTCCTCTGTCAGGATGCTGCACGACATAAATGTGCTGTTGCCAGGTCAGAGCTGTCTCTGCAGCCACAGGGTCACAGCACACA
Source organism: Hylia prasina (assembly GCA_013397195.1). Classification (NCBI taxonomy): domain Eukaryota; kingdom Metazoa; phylum Chordata; class Aves; order Passeriformes; family Sylviidae; genus Hylia; species Hylia prasina. The sequence goes on from VYXD01001430.1 coordinate 693,950, forward strand.
CTGTGCTTGTGGTGCAGACAGAGAAGAGTGCTTAGGAACTCATTCAGCAATAGAGGCAAATCTCTCCTCTTTCTTTGGGATGGGAAAAGGGCAGGAGTCCGATGGTGTCAGGCGAGTCAGGGCTGTGAGCAGGTTTTCCTTTCCTATTTTTCTGAAATCTTGGGTAACCAACTAATTTGCTCAAAGCTGACACTATAGGTATGTCCTGTTAATAAGACTGAATAATTTCTCTAGTGATTATGTTGTTGCTATTGTGTTTTAAGGGATCTAACACCATGCACAGCAGGATTTGACCTTGAGAAATAAGCTTGACTCATAAAAACAGATTTCCAGCTAAAATTTTGAAACGAGAACTTGTCTAATGACTTCATCATTGTCTTCTCCCCCAAAACCTTACAAGACCCCCAGACTTCAAACTCAAGCCAGGATCTCTCCAAGGTCCCCTGTATTAATGTGATGATGTCCTCAGAGTCTTGGAAAGGATCTCTCCACTTGACCTGGCCAGCTCTCCATTCAGATTACTTCCCCATGCAAAATTCCGTGCTCCTTGGGTGAATGTCTGCAGGGAAGTCTCAGAAGCATTTATGATTTATGTGTTTTATCTATCCAGCTTTTAAAAGCCTCTCTCTTTATGGCACTTCAGGGAAGCCTGCTTGAAATAAAGCTGGGATTGGTAAAGGCGCTGGAGAAGAGAGAAAGCAAAGCTCTCTGAGGGCATACAGATAAGTATTACATACATCCTTTATTCCTTTATCTCATATTCTATATTGATCACAAGCATAAAAAAAAAGTAAACATAATCATTACACACCAATAAAATCTCCAAAAACAACCCAAAACCCCTTTATGAAATCATTGAGATGTTTCAAGATGCAAACAGGAAAATGTTACAAAAGAAGGAAAGATGCAATTATAAACACTTTGTAAAGGCGCAATTATCCATGGTTCTGAACAATGTACATTACATCTAAAGAATTAAGATAAGTGTATCAGGAAAAAGAGTAATTTTTGAAAAGGTGAATGGAAAGCAGTAGCTTCAGAGAGAGGGAGCTGAAGGAGGGAGAAAAACCAACATGCTGAGCAAGAGAAAAAAACATGCTCCAACCACAAAAAAATCACAAGGCATAGGTAGTTTGGTACAGAAACTGGCAATACTATAGACTCACTGCTCTCTGCTGAATAAGCCTAATCTGCTTTACAGAGAACACAATTTAAAAAGAAATTACTGGTGTATGCTTAAGTTTTACATGGAAAAGTGACCATATATTCTGTGGCTAGCAAAAAGATTTAGAATCAGGGAAGGAGCCACAGACTCTGATTTCAACTGCTTGGGAGGTCTTTCAGGGTAACATATGCCAGTCAATAACCAGAGAACTGACACAGGCTATGCATGAGGCACATACTAGTGACAGCAGAGGTGGATACTAATGGATACTAATTGGTGCAATTTGTGTGCAGTATTATCATTAAAATAAGGAAAATGCAGCAGTGAGACATTTAAAAAGAAAAAAAGCAGAATATTTCAGTATTTTCAAAGTACACCTGCTTCAGTCAAAATCTAAGTGTCCAGAAAGCAATTTTCTCTACTTTAGAGGGGGTGGTTTGCTTTCTGGCATGCATATGCTCTGTGTGCATCTTCTCTCTCTGGTCTCTATCAATTAGCTGGGCTGTCTCCCTACTCATTTGATATATTAGAGTTAATTAGTAGAAAAAATGTCATAAATTTTATAAAGAAATATTTTTCATGGAGTTTAATAACTTTTCTCAATCTGTTGCATTCAGATAAGCATGAATGCAGAATGGAGAAAAGGTTATTATGTGTAAAACTGATGTTTGCCTTGCACACACTTGGAAATGTTCCATTTGTGTAGATTTTTACAAGTGTGCATGTTGCTATCTTGTATAGCAAGTATATTTGACTACCTTGCTGGCAGCTATATCTAATTCTGAATTTTTTTTAAAGGCAGCCCTACTGAGAGGACCTGATACAGCATAAATTAGATAATTATTTGTTACCATCATAGAAGATGTATTCTGCAACTCTGAGCCTAGAGGTGAATGCAGCAAGGACAGGAGAGTGAGAGCGATTGGTTTGTGCAGTGTTTAGAGTTGCAATATCATCTCTTGCATGCTGCAAGCTGCAGAATCGTCCCCTCCAAGTTCTATGTCAAACTCATATGTGTTTTCTATATCTTTTGGAAACCAATCCAATCTTAAATTATTTTCTCAAATGAAAAATATTGCTATAGACTCATAGAATCATAGGATATTCCAAGCTGGAAGTGATCCATAAGGATCATGGAATTAAAAAAAGAAACATGACTCCAGACTTTTTTGCTACACACATGGAAGTAGGATAAGTTACACAGTGCTGTTCCGTGAGTTGATACCAGAGTCTGGATTGTAACTCATGGATGAGGCAAGGAAAGTAACAAGGCAGCTGTCTAGATTGCTGATATTTCTCTCCTCATTTGTGTGACATGACGGTTCCCACTGCAGAGGCACAGATTTACATCCACAGCTTTCATAGCTGTTTCCTGACATTTAACATTAGGTCAGTGGAGGCACTAAGTGTTCCAGAAAAGAGTCAAACAGCCATAGATTCTTACACAAGAGCTACGATTGCCACAGTTAAAAATTAATAAATAAGTAGTTAATTCTGATCAGATTTAGAGTTATTTTTTGGTTCTAGATATAGCTTTATGTTCGTAGAACATTTATATCAAAATAGCTGAGAAAAACACATTTTATGGAAATGAAAAAGGCATTGGTAAGACTGTCTCTCATAGTTCTTTGCACCTGGAAAAGTGATGTAAAGTTGAAAAGGAAAAAGCACAAATGTAATGTCTTGTTAAGAAAAAATTATTAATTCTACATTTGCAGTTTACTTCTGCAGAGTTATTAAAAATGGTGGAAGTGGCCCCACATACAGTTTTTTAAACAGACACCTATATGTATACATGTACATAAACATCTCATTGTAAAAAACAAGTATGGTAGCATTTTGAATGAGTGAGGAGCAGAATAGAATTAATGTTTGATGTGCTTTTAGTAAAATATATCATGGAATAAATTAGAAATGTATTTCCCTGCCTTTAAACCTTTTTTTTACTACCTCTCCCCACTACTAGGGACAGAAACCAAATGACCCTGTAAAATGGAACGCTGGAAACAAAAGACATTAAAATTATACCAATAAATAAGGGAGAGTTTTCAAGACCTTAGAATGCCTGCCCTTTCTGAATTTCTCATAGCACTAGATGTATTTTGTGTCTGATCCATTGTTTGTTAATCTTGTATTTTGTGTGCCTGAACTGCCTAAACTGAAAGGAAAAAAAAAATTAAGAAAACCAGCCAAGACACTGAAACATTTTGAAGTTTGAGCCAATTAATTTTCTTTTTTATGTTCTCTGTTACAAAATTGTTTTTTTATGAGACAGCAAAAATGATAATGTTGGCTAATGGGATTAGAATACAATTAAACTAATCAGCAAATGAAGTTCTATATACAAGAACTAAGAAAGATACCCTTTGTTTTACATTGATTACTGCATGCAAAACACTCTTTAAACAGACTTACTGTGAAATTTGTCATACCAACAGTGACAGCTGGAGAATTTGCTTCTAAGAAGACATGATTAAAAGAAATATGTCAGGAAATTACAGAAGTCACAAATTTCTGTTCATTCATCTGCAGGCCATTCTGTGGGAGATAAAGGAACTCTTATCACAAGATCTTCTTTGAGTGCTGCCACATGAATGCTCATTGCTGATGAATCTCGTTGTCTTCATGAATTAGGTCCATATTATTCCCTTCTGCAAATATGTATTGGTATTTGCAGAATTATGGTATCAGCCTAGAAAAACCATTCACCTCACCCAGTATTTGGCCCCCAGCAATGGACACAAACTGAAACCAACCAAGATAACAGTAAGAACAAGGAGACTTCTCCATACTCTCCCAGCTCCTGGCTATTTACAGCTCAGTGAATTTGCTAAAGTACATGAAGTTTAATTATTCTTTGTGATTTTTTTTTCCCCATTTACTTTCCGAGTAATTCTGTAAATTATTGGCATGCACACCATCTTTTGGAGAGGACTTCTACACATCCACTTTCCTCTGCATGAAATGTTGCCTTTTTGGTTTTACATTTGATCTCTCCTTGCTGTACCTGTATTGTCTTATTTTTATCCTGGAAGAAAATGAACTATACGTCCCTAATCTTCTTTTCTCTGACACTTATGATTGTGGAGACTTCTGTTGTACATCCAAGTCATCATTTTTTGAGACAAATGGATCTTAGCAACAAGTTCAGTCACTGAACACCTTTGCTGCCCTTTTGTGCACTTTTCCCAGTTTTCTTAATAATATTTTGGAGATATGGAGATTAGATACATGTTTTTTAAGCTAAAAGCACACAGTGTTTTCTGTTGTGTTCTCTGTTTCCTTCCCAGTAATTCTTACTTGCTTATTCTTTTGACTTTTTTTTTGACTGAGCTTTGAACTTCCCTTTTTATGACTCTATCATAACTCCAACTTCTTACAACTGGTGTTTCAATGATCAAATGTTCAGCTCAGAGCCCATCCTCTTATATGTGATCTTGGACGTCTTTTTCTTTGAGTGCATTGTTTTATGTTTATCCGTTTTGAATTCCCTCTCCCATTTCATTACTTTACAGCTCAGTCTCATATAATCTTTTTGCAAGGCTTTACAGCCACTGCTCATCCTCTATTTATGTGATTAAATTAACAACCTTTGCAAACTTTCTTGCCTTATTGTTCCCCCCGGGTCAGTTATTTGTAAGATAAACCTGCAGATCCCAGTACAGCCCCCTGCAGAGCTGTGCCAATGTCCCTCTCTTGCAAGGTCTGGCCATGTATTTCAGCCTTCTGTTTACCATCCTTTTAGCAAATGATTTATTAAGCAAGGACATTCTTTCTATGCTTTGTTCCCTGTTTCCTTAGATGCAAATGCTGAGAGGGTTTGCCAAGAGCCTTTGGAAATCCAAGCAAAACTCTATCAGAAACATACTTTTGTTCCCATCATTTTGTTGCTTCGTTTAAGGTGCTCTGTAGGGTTTTAAAGACATTAAATCTTTTAATAAAAGCACTAATGATACTTTCTAAACAGATTATATCTAAAAGTATCCATAGATTATTTTCTTTATTACACTTTCTAGTAATTTGCCAAGACCAAGTATCAGACTGGGAGGACTGTATCCTTCAGAACTGCCTGGAGGCTTTCTGGAAGTTTTTGCCACGTCCTGACATCATATATCATAGTAATTTTTACAAGGGATTGCACATTACTATTAACATTTGAACTATCTCATCTTTGAGAGTGCCCATAGAAATCTTGGATAATTACTAAGCTCTGTTTCTGGAATTTTCTTCCTGATTTTGTTTATATACCCCATACTCTGTGGTCAGTTAAATTTTAGGCAGCTGCTCTGCAAAATCTCTCACTATGAAAAGCTCTGGTTTAACTAGTTCCCCCCACTATGATCCCCAGTTGCCTTCCTTATGTGATTGCATAGAATCTATTGCTGGCTTCCTCATTCTGATGAATTAAAACCCCCAAATTATTAGTGGTATTCAATTTATTTTTCTACTTTTCTTTCAATCATTTGTTTGTCCTGTGTTATGGAGTTTCCACTGGTGGTCAGTCAGATGTAAATGTCAACATTATCCTTGTCTTAGACAAATACTTGACCTATTTAGTTATTTCTTTTTCTGACTAGTTATTTCTTCCTAAAAAAGGGGGGGTTTAACCTAAAATAATATTTAATTTTAAATTTTCATTTACAAAATTCCTGTATGTATAAAATCAGAGGTATAGTAATATGAAGGGGATTATGAGTCTGCTGCGCCAGATTTTATGTGTATTTTTCCCTGCTCAAAATGAATATTTACATGCATTTTAACCTAATAATTTTAATCTTTTGGCATGCAAAGAGCAAATGATGAGCATCTCCACTGGTATAAGTCAACTTTTTTCTGGTCAAGGAAAGGTTCACCTCTTCCAGTATCTTATGTAAAATGGTGCTGCTATCAATGTTTGTGGAAAGCATAAAAGAACAGTGAAAGCATAAAAGAACAGTGAAAGCACAGGCTGACATTTCCCGTGTCCACAGAGCCTCTGACAACTGTTGGTTTGGTCACCTCCTCATAGGAAATTTGCCCCACGTTTCATACTCATAGGACATTTGCTCCATGTTTTGTAGTCCCCAGAGTCCTTGCTCCTGGATGAGTCTGTCTAATACCTCCTGGAATTACTATTCTTTTAAACTTCACAATATCCCAAGGCACTTTTTTCCTTGATTTATGTGCTTATTAAGAGTGCTGTTTAAAACAGACATTATGGCAGCTAATAATTTTACTCTTTTCACCCGCTACCGTGTTTTTGGGAAAAGGGTAAAAATTGTTCTGGTTCAATATGTGAGTACTCAAAAATATTCATAACACTGATTTTCCCTTTAAAAATGGTTGTCTTTCAATGAAGATCAACCACAGCTATCATGATAAGCAGCCAAGAAGTAGGCAGGAATAAAGTGTATACCTTCTTTGTTTGTTTTTAAATTCCACTGGCATCTATTCAACTTATCTAAAGTTTAGGCAGCAATCTGGAAGAACTTTGTCTTTAGCTGAAAGAGAAAGAAAATTCATCTGCCTGAAAAAAAAGAAAAAAAAAAATTCTTTGGCGAAAAAAAAAAAAAAAAAAAAAAAAAAAAAGCAAGCCTTTATTTTGGAGGAAGCTGCTGTAACCAGCTGTAAGGATCATTACAGCCCAAAGTGCATCTGCCACCCATGATTATTTTAAATACGCTGAAGAGTTTTGAGTTTTAAACACATTTCTTATTTCCTTTAATCCTTGACTAATTTCACATATATGAAGATGGCACAATAAATCATGCTCAAATTATCTAGAACTTACTTTAATTAACAGTTATGAATTTCTGTTGTGTTTTATAGGGAAAATAAATTTTAAACCCCAGAATCACTTTTTGAACACAAAATTTACCACTGTACATTTTTTTTGTCATAATGATGGAAGTAATGATGTTTAATATTTCTGCAGTATTATTCTCACTCACTAAGTTCTTTAGAACACTTACAATTTTTTTATCTTCAGATAAACAAGCCTAATTCCTGATGTAGCTAAGAACCACACTTAATACTGGCTGAATTACAAAGAAGAATGTTTTCTCTGATAAATGCAGCTTTTATTCTGAGCATGTATTTCCTTCAATTCTTGCTGTTGACACAAAGACCCAAATACTGATTATGTGAAGGTTTGTTTGTAAAAGTTTTATTACTTGCAGCCTGAGCCATCCTCTTTGATTTCCCACTAAACTTCATCTGTATTTTAAAATTAAATAGTCTAGGGGTCATTTGGCCCTCAGGAACCAGATTTACATGGTGCATGTCCATACTGCTACACTCTTTTCCTCTGCTAGACAGAGCCTTCTCATATGTGCTGTCTTTTGGGAGAAGTCCTGTTCTCAGCACTATCTGTGAGGATAATACATGGGACAAGCTAAAACTGTGCCACTGGCCCTGTTCACCAGAATGCAGTACCCTGTCCAGTTTTTGGGCCCTGACTCCTGCATGTTCACTTGACTAATGTAAATGCAATCCTCAAATAATTAATGGTATATCAAAGAATTTTGTTCTTCAGAGCTTTTGAACTATTTATTTAGACTGCTACAGTTCAGTATTTGGCTTAACATCAGCAAAGGACAAGCCAAGCCACATGGTATTGCTTATTCTCCTTGATGGGCTTTTTTTGTGAACAAACAGTAATGAATAGAAGATATAGCTATGGAAAAAAAAATAGAAAAGGAGTCAGTGATCGCTTCAGTTCTTCCTTCATCAAAACAGAAATATTTAAAATCTTTTAACCTAGTCTATTTAAATAGAAAAAATCAGTGCTAGCAATTTACCTCTTCAGACAAATATTATGATTCCATTATAAAAAAACCCACAAGTCAGTTTTTCTTATATCAAAATGTAGAAAAAGCTCTTTATGGAAAATGTTCATGAATATTATATAAACAAACAACAATGACAGTGTGCAGTTTCTGAAGATCTGAAGGTTTTTGAAGATTGTTTTGTAGCTTACATATCCAAATCTACGTTTAAGGAGTTCAGAGCAGTACTAATCAAATGGGAGGTAAAGCTCTTCAAAATTTCTGTGCATACATTTGCCCACTGATGCTCGTATTAAGGTCCTGATTATTTTTGAAGGAGTGTAGCACTATACTCAATGCAAAAGACCAAACACACAGGAACAGCACTGGGATTTGCCTGTTGTGATGTTATGACCTGATCACATCACTCTGATGTGGTCCATTATCTTCCTCACCCAACAGGCATCAGAGCCTGTTGTCAGATCCAGTTTTCAGCAAGAAGGGAGCTCTTTATGCTCACCTCTAAAGAGGAACTGAAATGATGGTAGCACAGTGCAAGCAGGACAGTCATTTGGGAGAATAAAAAGAGGTGGGATGTGGCTACACTTGCTCTGGCTAACCACAAGCTCAATGGTGGCTGGAATTGCAGTGCAAACAAATAATGGAGAAGCAACATCAAGGTCAGCATTCACTGTGCAAAGAAAAATGCCTGCATTTAAATGCCAATGTATAGACATTTGCATGCAAATTAAACATCTCTGCTCTTATTAAAGACAGTGGGGATGACTCAGTTGCCAGCACACACATGGTTACTGCCAGCAGAGATGCTCCCAGCCTGTTGTGCATGGTGTCCTGTTGCTGCTGCAGAGGCCAGGGCTGCTGTAGGGTTCCTGTGTGCCCTTCCTGTGCAGCTGGTGTGGGTGCTGGGAATGAGCAAAGTGTCACTGCCTGCCCAGGCCCAAAAAAGACAGTCAGACCTGTTGTCAGTAGTCAGTCAGTCTGGAGACTCCAGGCAGGGTGGTGCTGCAGTGTTTGTGAGCAGGAACCTGCTCTGGCTCCATGCTGGGCAGGCACAGCCCATCCAGCTCACATGCAATAAGGGCATCCTCATGAGCCTGCACCTGAACCTGACCTTGAAGACCATTTTCAGGTGCCCACATACATGTACCTCCTGCTCTTTGAGGCACCTTAGAGAGCTTTGGGATCCCATGTAATGTAGTCTGTGGGAAACTTCTGATTACCTGTTTCAGCAGTCACAGGTAAAACGAGGGCAATGTGTGGTCACCCTGGTTTTGAGGATTTTTCTGGGTCTTCTGAATTGTCTTTCATATTGGAGTCAGAATTTTTACTTTCCCACATATTTACTATAAACAACTTTGTTTTCCTAGTTCCTTCGTTGGTTACCTATTTTTAGGTAGGAGGAGAAAGTTGATTGACAGTTGTCTTGACCAATGTGGTTTGGGAGGTGGGATTTCATCCTCCAATCCACAGGCACCTTTGGAAGTGTATAAAGTTGAGTTTTGTAAATAAACACGAGCTTTTCCTGCTTTGCTCATCACCATGGCCTCATGAAGTTCTTTTGTGTCGTGTTGTGGCAAAAGTGATCAATGACCTGAACCTCAACTTCCTGCAAATTAAGAGAGGTATTGAAGAAGTTCTGTGTTGCATTAAATCACTGGCAGTCATGCTATAACCCTGTTTTCTGCTTGGCAATGTATTTTTCTCCCTGGACCCCATGTTTTGTTCTTAATCACTATTTCTTTGCAGGATCTGCAGACTTCCTCACATCCCAGACCCAGTCTCACCTTGTTTTGCATCAGTCTCCCTCAGAGCCTTACTGACCTCCTTCAAAATGAGTTTCAGAAGCATTTTCCTTGTGAAAGTGGTACACCTTGGGCAGTGGATGGCCATCTGCACTGCTGTAACAGTGTGTTTCAAGCCTTCTTCACCTCACAGCCACCCAGGGACATACTGTCCTCCTCCTCCTCCTCTTCGACTTCAGTCCTAAAGAAATATTTGAAATGGCAGTTTCATCTGTAAAGTTTAATGAGATTATATGCTTCCAGAGCATGCTGAGGTCTTCAAATGACATATTGCATGGAAAATTAAGAGATTTTCTTTAAAGAAAACGAAATAAAAAAAAAAATGCTACGATTACATCCTTCAGCATGAATTTGAGCTGAATCACATGATCTCCTAGAAAAAAACCAGTACCCTTTTTTCCCAAAAAATTCAATAATTTTTTTGTAACCTCAACACTGAAACAAAATAAATAAGATGATGTAGACAACCTGAATATAAGAGAAAAGAAAACTTTCTTGTAGCAAAGCAGGTTGGACTAGGAGAGATTATCCTTGGCAAACGAATACCCTAGAAATAGAAACAGGATCTCCAAACTCAAACTGTGACAGGAAGGTCTGAGATGCCTACTGCCACTTGTTTTTCATAAGAAAACACAGTAATCAGGAGGTTTATCATGACAATAATCCTTGAATAAAATGGAAAAATAGAAAAAGAGATAATTAAATCACACATTCCAATTTCCCATACTACTGGTTGTTATCCTTTCTCCAGTATTCATTGGCTACAAATCCCTTTTATCATGCCATCCAACCTTCTGTGTTGAATTGTAAATGTTGTGAGAAGTGACTTTGTAAGACATGAACTGAAAAAAAAGCTTTGCACTAAGAAAAAGGTAGTACTCTACATAATTGAAAATACTGCATAGCTGCTATTCATATTCAAATAAGGAAAGTAATTTATCTTCAGAAGCAAAACTTGGACAATCTGCAAATTTAGGACCAGTGACAGAATTGTATGGAACATGAAAGTGATTTCCAGCTGACAAATGAAAAACCATGATACATAGTAAAAGCAGAATTACAATCACTGGTTGAATAGTTAGGAAAAAAACCCCTCATCAATTCAAGGTTAAACTGTCTTCTGAAACATCAGAACGGCTTTTGACCCTTTTGTTCTAATTTTTAAGGATGAACAGAGAAGCTGTTGATTTCCACATTGCATGACCTTATTTAAAATTAAAAACAAGAATCAAAAAAGTTTCAAGTAACTAAATGCATTAAACACTGGAGAAAATCAATTTGGTTTTTACAATCTTTACAACATTTGCTGTACAAAGAAAACATTCCAGCAAGTGAATGCTCTTTTCTCCAGCTTTCTAATCTGCAGTGTTGAAGCTAAACTTAAGTCCTATTTTGATACAGAAACTAAAATAAACATTAGTGAGATCTATACTTCATGAAATGTGTTATAAATGAGTTGCAGTGCCTTTTCCAGCTGCTAATTTGAAGACAATTTTGTGTGCATTCTGCAATGTGAAAATATATTTGGGTAAAGACAGAGGCAGCAGCTGTGACATTTTGTGCATTTCTAGATTGTTGGGATTCCTTAAAATAGTCCTTAACAAAATGGTACTGCTGCTGCCATCATCCTTGTATGACAATCCATAGTGCTGAGAGCCAGGCTATGTTCTTCAGTTTCCTTTTAAATGTACTGGATAAAATCTTGGCTCCAGTAATGTCAATTCAAAATGAAAATTACCATGGACCTGAAATGGGCCCAGGTTTCTATCATGAGCAAAAAATAATTCCTGTTTTACTTGAACACCCATATTTGAGTCTGTGATTTTCTTAGTTACCTCCCAAAATGCAAGTGCACTGTGCATTTTATCAAAGCACCCTGAGCTGCTTCATAGATTTTTTTCAACATTGGAAGCAGAAAAAAGTTATTGATCAATCTTATGCTGCATGCTTTGTTTCTATGTGTGTACTCACATGATGGCAGTGTTTCCTGCATTTTTGGTACTGTTTTAACATAAATATTATTATAAATATACACTTATTTTATATTAACTGTACAACCAAAAATATGTCTATTTACAGCATGACACTAAGTTATAATTTGTAGAGATTTTGTGGGTGAAGAAATCTACCTTTCCCTTGGCTTGGGTTATTCTATAACTTTACATTTAAGTTATATGCATGAGATAATAGTTGGCACAGAATCACAATAACTGTATTAAATTATAAATATGTTCTCCATATTTTAGCTTATATGTGGAAAAATTATTAAAACTGAGGACTGATTGTTTCAGATATTTATTAATTGAATATGGGTTATTTTTTAGAATCAGTTCCAAGTTACTAATAGTAACTAAAAAGTTAATAATTCCTTATTCTGTTTAGGAGACTTACTGGAAATCGGTGCACTGCTTCAGTCCCCATTGTAGCACAAAACTTTCCCTTGTCCTTTGCAAAGCTGCCATCAATATCCAGGCAGCTTCCAGCAAGGCTTGATATGCCACTGGAAAAATCAAGAAAGGAGGAAGAAGTTATTGAAGGTGCTGAACTGCAATTCACAGTTTTTCTGTTAGGGTTGCAGTCTTTAGGGGAAGTTTTGGCTTTAAAGAGCAAGAAAATTTGTGGAGTTTTTTATTCATGTTTGGAAGAAACAATCAATATGATAAGGATTTAATTGGGAAATATTTCTCAAAAGAAGGGTATGGCTGTCTCCTGCAGGTAAGTGTGAGGCAAAAAGTACCTTAAGAAATTACTGGGTCTGGTAGACTAATACACTCATCTCAAGACTACAAATTTGTAACATCTAAAATTTCTTATTTAGAATAATTTTATGTAATACATTTTGCTTGGGTAGCAGGAAAAAGAAAAAAAAGGAAAAAGAAAAAAAAAAAAAAGTAGTTTTACCCAAAGAAAATATGCTCATTGGATGACACTTTCAGGAATAACACCTTGGAATTGCTCATACAGGGTCCATCCATTTTCTTGCATGAATGCACCACAAAAAATGTGACTCGTGTCTTTTTTGTTATGTAAATATTACATTTAGCCAGTTATGGTGCACTGATTAGGTATCTGTGGCTAAATGAACACATTCAGAAAAAGAAAAACATTTGTGTGTTTGATGGCATCCTGTTTTTTGTCTCTGATTCAGTCTTTGTTCTGCCAAAAATGCTAGAGATAGCAATGGAATTTGGACTACATTCTGATTATAGCTATCAGGACAAATCTGAGCTGCATTCATTCCAGTTCAGGCAATATAAATACCCTTCATTTTAATGGATATTTTTCTAACCTAATCTCCCTGAAAAATCAAATTAAAAAATTAAATTTCTCTAGAAACCAAATCCAGAGCCATTTGTTGTGAGAATATCGCCAAAATGAGTATTTGGAGTGGAATTTGATTGGACAATGTGTGTAATGGACAGATGAGTGGGGAAAAAAGAGGGGTAGGTGAAGAACCATTGTTGGCAAAAGCAGACACTAAGCTTGAATGAAACTAAAATTTGCAAAGATAGCCACCCTTACATCTTACTGGGGAAATAAATTATTGTGTCTATTTTTATTCCTTAAATGTACACTCGAAACTTTTATTTTTTCTCCCTTGAATTTCTGTGAAAGGGAAAAATAGTAGCCCAATATGACGTCTTTCCAATATTCAAATATTCAAATATTGGAGACAATTATTTGAGAGTATGAATTTTTTCTTCTATTCCTTTTGACTCCTGGGTAAAGTCACAGTGGACTTTTGCTGAGTGTATGAAATCAGTGATATAAGTCTTTTACTGAGCCTAAAATTATTAACAGTCATGTATGGGTCTCCAAGTTCACCATTTCCATGTATTTAGTATTTTGTGAAAATAAATGGAAAGTTTAAAAGTAGGGACAGAGCTCTGTTTCGTTACAGTTCTTTCAGCTTAGTTACTGACCTGAAGTTAAATTCCACTGAGCTCCCTTGGAAAGAAACAACTCTTTCCATCTCTAGGATAGGTTGAAAAAATAAGAACTGTGATTGCAGGACTGTCTGTGGTCAGGATAATTTACATTTGAATCCATACTGGCTCAGAAGGAAAATTTGCAGGAATTATTTTTTGATTGCTTCTCAATCAGTTAACCCTTTCCCACAGTCACATCCAAGAAGTGACACCATACTGAATAGTTATATATGACATTTGGCTTTTTTAGGAGCTATAATTGCACTGGTAAATCACAGGTGTTCCTTATAAATGAGAAAAGGAAGTTAACAAAATATTTTGGATTGTTGTTATCAGTGCAAGAAGATTAAGTTCACCTTTTTCATGGCTTAGGGTTGTTTCTGGTGTTTCAGTGGCCTTACAAATTCCCTCCCCACAGTTTTGTGTGTCATGGCAGGAAGCACAATGCCAGACCTGCGGTTGTGACACTTTAGTTCACAGTTTTCCTTGCTGAACTAAGTCAAAGTACATATAAACGTTTATGTACTGTCAAAGTACTTAAGAATAAAAATAACAGCATGCAGTAGGCAGGCAGCCTTATTATAAACTTAACTTTGTAGCTTACTTTCTGCTCTCACTTTACATTCTTCTTTCTTCTCTTGGCATCCTTGGCAACTTGACATTTCTTTCTCTCTTGTTATATGTCAGATTCTCTAAACACTGAAATCGGTTCCAAGCCTATATTGGTAAGTCAAATTTAGTGACATACCACTCTAATAATGTTAACAGAGCATTGGAGTTCTTAGAACTTGCCAGAGCCTTTTACACTGATGTGGTGATGTTGTATCAAAATGATTCAACACAACTCAATGCTTTGATGTGATGTGCTCTCATGTCCCTAGAGTAGGGACAGAAACATCTCTTTCAACAGGAGATTGTTTCCTGATGAGGCTGGTCATGCACAATACTTGTGTTTTTAACCCCTGTCTGAGGCCAGATAGATCAAGAACATACAATTGACCCATGGAAGGTTTTCCCAATAACTCTGTTCCTTATTTGTAGAGAAGTTAATTGTTTCTCCATTACATTCAACTTATACCTGCCATATGTTGTCATTCATTATTTACAATTTTTAGACTCATTATCAGACCATTAAAGCCCTTTATTTTACATCTAGATAATTCTAACATATTCTATTATGAATTATTTCATAACTATGGGAACAATCAAAGACTGCTCTGTTTGTTTGCTTGTTTATCTGGGCTTTGAAAAAAACAGGAATTTGATTGAAACATGTGGGCTTGCTGTCCTCTTGCATGAGAAGAATTTGTTCTAACAAATACTCAGCTGTAGTTTTTGGCTGTTGAGGTATGCTTTGAAATGCTCTGATTACTAAAATAAAAGCAAGTAATGGAAATTCTTACAAAAGAAATTCTGATCAATTCTCAAATAAGGATCTTCTTTCAAAATGAAATTACTTTAGAAACAGAGGCGCCACAAAATACAAAGTTTTGCTACAATGCACTGTAAATATAATATAAAATTGCTCTGATTGAATCAATACATTTTGGACAGTTTGTGTCTCCCAGGGAGAAAGATCTGAACTTCATAAAAAAATTACTGAAAAGACCTCATATAGAAATATAAATCTGACTGTGCACATGGTCTGGTTGAACAAAATCCTCGTAATAAACATAGACGGTAGATTTTCTGATAAACTACACAATGTCTTTTAGGAAAAAAAATCCTATATTGATGACTCCAGCAGAACATAAGTGACATCTTAGACTATTTATTTTTGTCATTCAACACACTTTTTTTTTTCTTTTGTGGAACTAGAGTTATTGTAAGTGCTCTGCTCAGTGTAGTTTAATTTGAAGGTGAGTCAGTGCTTTGCGTCTGAACTCTTTTACCTTGTGGATGATATTGATCTCTCATTTCTAGATGGTGTCAGTGACATATGTAGTGCATAGCATTTGTAAAATGGCACATTTCTTGTAAGCCATGCTTCTAAAGGGAGAGGACTGCCAGATGATTGTCCTGAATGGATAAGGACAGATTCCTGAAGCCCTCAATCACGTATGACACTCTCAAACAATGTGGATTTTCCAGGTCCTTGCCCTTGGACATTCTCAGATCAGAAATGAAACTATTTCCGATCTCATTTTATGGAACTTAGTTTTCCCCCTCAGGGTCCCACCATCTTCACCAAGAGCTCTGAACTGAAGCTGGATGTTGCAGTAGCAAGTTCTGAGAGCTGGGGTTTTTATTGATTGCAAAGCCTAACACGTGTATTTTCCTTAACTTTTCATGAAGAATGGGCTAGATTTCAGGCTTGGTATCATCCAGCAGTATCTGCCATGTGGCACTCAGGCAGAAATGTGCATATGGAACAGGGAATAAAAGCCATAATATTCAAAGCACATCCAAATGCTTGATATCTTTCAACCATAAATGATAGTGTGTTGAGTGGACAGCACTTGCCCAATTACACATCCCTAGCTCAAGGAATATCACCAGGAATGATTATTTTCTTTTCCTTTACATATTGTACTCTTTATAGGCCTGCTGTGCTAAAAAGTACTGCATAAGGCAAGGAAGAACATGGTCTCTTAACTGCTAAAATGCCTCTTGGTTTTCCTTTGCTCATTTTCATAAGTAACAAGAGTTTACTTTGACTTTAAAATATCAGAACATGACAGGAAAATGAGGCAGACTGGGATCATAAAATGCTGATTGTTAGTGGTTTTTATATCACTGACATTGTTTGGACTCAAGAGCCGGGTAAATGTGAAAAATATTCCTTAAATAGCCATAGCCTTCTTTATTATCCAGGATTCTTTTTAATTCCAGATTCAGGATTATTTTTCAAACTAAATATTCCGATTCAAGCAAATGTCTTTTACTGAGCCTAAAATTATTTTTTTAATGTGGCTATTGTTCTTGGATCATGGCTGTGGACATTATCTTACTTTCTTTTAAGGCTTCACCTTGAATGGAAATAGAATCTAGTTCCAGAAACTGGAACAGAATGTAATAACTTAGGTGATAATGAGCATGAATGGTATTATCTGGGGAAGCACAGCTCTGTCACAGTAACGCCAGAACATTTGTCACTTTCTACTCTATTTTATCATACAATACATTTATAGTAAGAATAATGGAACTTGGGCTGGTGTGTTATTGACCAAAACACATTGTAAATAGGCTAGATATCCCTCTCCTTCCTCAGTTTCTTCCATAGCTCAGGCAGAGACCTTAACTCAAGACTGTTTCTTACTCATTTCTTGGTGGATTTGCTAGCAGGCAACTTAACCGTATGAGAGAGAAGGAGACTGGCAAGTTTAATCTAAAAAAACAATAATACTTATGATGATGTTCAAAAAGTGAATACAGCATTAATACTTTGGTATTTTTGGAGAAAATTACATGTAATATCCTAGTCCTAAATAAACTTTGGAACAAGATATGAATCTAACCAGAAAAGTTAAAATAGAAGAGACAAGCATATAATAGTTCAGTTCCATCTCTTAAGGACAAACATCTATTGTTGCTGTCATAGACCAGAGTACACAGCAAGTAGCAGGAAATTCAGTATTTGTCACAGACATGATTGTTATAGACTTTGGTGTTGTACCAACTCTACCTTTCTTTGGTGAGCTGACAAAACAGCAGGAACCTCTACTGACAGAGAGGAAAGCTTCCTCCCCTAATCTCCATCACGCTGGACTGAGACCAAGACTCAGAATCTGGCAGAAAACCACTTAGAAAAGATCATTCTGTTCAGAGAAAGGAGACCTTGTTTATTTCAGCTCCAAGCAGAAATAGACTCTGGCCAAGTCTCCAGGACATGCTATAAAGGGTTGCTTTAGCAGCTGGAGTTTACATGGAGGAAATATAATGTGATACACCCTAAAATCAGGAAACTCCAGATCTCTGAGGACATATGTTACAGATTGCAGACATCGTACTTTTATGTGTTAAGGTAGTAAGCAGCATATATTACCTGTGCTGTTACATAAAGCTGCACTTTTGAAAGGTTAACCACATCATTTGATTTATATAAAGTTGTGTGAGTACTCAGTATAACTTGCTGTATATAATGCAGACCTTAATCACACTATGTAGGTCAGAGATACCAAGGTACTGGTGATATTCCTCATTCTTGCAATGTCTTACACTGCGAGTGAATTACACCAGCAAAACAAGACCACAGACCCAGAAGATACTGAAGATCAGCCAGGAATCAGTTACCAGCTGGTTGTACTTTCATTTTTTTGCTGGATTCCTTAGTTTATTAATGATTCATCTGCTCCAGTCAACAAAACTTGACTGTGCATGGAACTGTTGGCAACAACTTTAATGGACTTCAGTTATCTGAGCCAGTTAGCCAGAAGGGTTATTAAATGCTTGCAGACTACTTATCAATTCATAGGGGGAAAATATTTAACCTTTTCCTTTGCAAAAGCAAACAAATCATGAAAGATATACTACTATCTGTTTAAATGGCACTGCACAGGTTGTACAACCAATTCTCTATAGGTCGGTTTTTCTTCTAATTATCCTGAATAACTGCAAACAAATGTGTGGGTTAGGAGAAGAAATCACCTGAACCAATCCAAATATCATAAGAATTCAAGTGGAATGAAACAAATGGAGAAAATAAAAAAAGAAGAAGTTATGTTTGAATTATTAACAATGACCAGAAAAGCACTGACCACGAGATTGGCACTCCAAATCTGACCTGTTAAGAAAACAATATAAATACCACCAGCACTAGGTCTGGAAAATATTTTGTAGTTCCACAAAATCCCTTTATCTAAATCAGACGTGCCACTTGGGACTCAGTTTATTGTCCACACCTGAATTAACTCACACTACTGACCATGAATTCAGGACAAGACAAAAAGACTGATTTAAAACCCATCAAATTTTGTTTCAGCAGCTTTTGTGTGTAAAGATTTTCATTGAAAGACTACACAAGTGATTTTTTAATCAGTTCTTGACAAAACAGTTTTATTATCTTCATGTATAGAAGTATAATTTCAAAATGCAGCATTTTCAGCTCTGACAGCTATGTTTGCCTTAGTGGCAGTGTTCAAAGTATGTGAAAAATAGAATTCATAAAAGCTGCACTCATAATCTGTAAGTTTAGATCAATCTTCAGCCTATTTTCCTTTTTTTTTTAATTTATTATTTGTAATGGCTGATAAACTTCTATAAATAAAAGAACAACTAGGAAATATGTCCTTTAACAAGCCACACTTCAAATGACTGCAAATGTTACAAGAGAATGAGAGAAAAGCAGCTTCTATTTTCCATCATTAACATTTATAACAGGAATGTAGTTTGTTTAGTTAGTCTCAGATTCTGAGAGGTGTTAGTCAGTTTACACAACTTTGTCTCCTGCAGCATAAAGTTTTTATCTATTCAGAGAACTCCTAATGGGAAGAAGGATTATTCAAATATTATTTAAGCTTTACTTTGAAGATTTAAATGAGAATAAAATACACATTTTACATGTGTCTGTACTGACTGAATTAGGACCAATAAGTTTTATTTTATTTTCATTAACACACTCCTACCATTGCTATAGTATCAGAGTGGCTTTCTGACTTCTTTCCTGATTTTCCCCTCTGCAATGCATTCACCTGATGCTCACTGATGTATTTGGCAGTGGCCAGAAAGAAGCTCCATTCCTGTGCTAGCACTGTGAGGTTCCACTCAAACCAACAAAGACCCAAAATTAAGGTGACAAGGTCTTTCTGTTCCACACTCCAAGAACTGCTTCATACCAAGGAAAAATGGCAGGAGAGAGACCTGTGGCAACACCAGCAAGTAAACAGCAGAAATAGCATAAAGCAAAGGAGGAAGGGAGTTATCCAAGGTCAGCCATGAGCATTTGAACAGAAAGAGTGAAGGACTTGAGTCACTGAGCTCCTTTTGAGCAATTCCCTGAGAATGATTTGGGATGAGCTGTTTGTATGCTTCCTGCATATGCTTCCTGAACACTGATCCTAGGGCATCTCAGGCCTCATTAATACACAGAGACTGCATTTGCTTAGTCAGAGTGGGACTGGGCCAGATTATAAACATTAGTCACAGTGGGAAACTCTCCCTCCATTGTGTGATCCCCCATATCTCAAGGATTGTACCAGAGACTGATGAGAACAGTTATCAGTGAAGAGTCATCAGTCTTTCTTTATGTGGAGGGACAGCTGTGCAGGAAAAAAAATGTTCTATTTTAATTTAGTTATTTAAGAAAAATGTCACTTTGTATGACAAAAAGTGACAGAATGCACTCCACAATAATACTAGACCATGGCTTCATTTCTTTGCCTTCAGTGTTTTTTTAGTTATTATTTTATGCAAAGATTTGTACTCTCACTGCATTGCAATATTAATTTCTTCTGATTTGTGTTTAATCCACTAAAGACATTTCAAAGTATAAAATTTCATGGATTCAACATGAAGTAACTCTAAGCAGAAAGATCAATGACTGTTATTACTCTTTATTTAAAACTCAATTTTTATTTTCATTCATGAAGTGAATAAGAGGACTACAGAACATGATATCACAAGTTAATTTTCTATTTTGAAAATTTTAACCTATTTATTTGATGCAGTAAATGATGGTTTTAACTTTTTTACTGGACCAGAGACAATGATTAGAGGAATGAAAACGCCTTAGGTCATGCAGTCAAGTACCTAAGACTGATTGCTCCTTGCCCTATATGCTGGATGCATAAGGGAAAAGGGAAAGAGCAGAAAGATTCAAACAATAGTAACATAACAATAGTAGTCAGTGAGGATTTTGTTTTTCAAGAACACTGAACAGGATATTACAATATCATATATCCAATCTGTAAAAAGAGTTGCACACCTTTCTTTGCAATGAAATGAAAGGCTGTAATTAAAGACATTATATACTAAGAAATGAGAAAGCAGGTAAATAAAAAGTTATGTTTTGGTCAAGTAAAGGTTGACCAGATGATTGATGGCAAGAAAAAAGAGCTTCCCTGTATTGTTGACCTTCTGCATTGCATCCTGTGAGTTTAGTTTTGTTTCTATCAAGTAAATTAGTTCTTTGCTGTGTTTTACTGAAATTCAAACAAAATGATACAAAAAAAAAAATTATCTCTTCCATTTAGTAAGCTTCCTACAATACCAATCAAAAGGGGGTTGGATTTAGAAAGAATTACAAGTAAAATAAACACATATCATAAACGTGATGATTTAAGTATCAATATAATTTTTAACTTATTTTTTTCTTATCAGCAACTAAGAAAAATAATATATTTTAACAAACCAAAAATCAACTTTTTTTTAAAGCATGGATTATAATGTGAGCTTCCAAACTACACTCCTACTTTACTGTATGCCTAATGATAGGTCCTATTGGGGACCTCAGATTCTCCCTCCTCACTTGACTTGATATCTGATGACATCTAGGGTACTGACTGTCTAAAAGATTGTAATTTTCCATACAGTTCACACTTTCATCATTCCAAATTCTCTCTTTAAATGTAGGTGAAGTATTTCAGCAGGAGGCATCTGAATGACTCAAGGGATTTTCTTCAAGCAAGTGCTTTCTTTTTGAATCCTCCTTCATGAAATAAATAGTTAAATATCATAATTGAGTTGTACCACTATCTTTCTAAATTCATATTTGGAGATAGGTATTTCTGCTAGCATAAGTTATCTTGAACTAAGAATGCAATAATTTTCTGTGACTAGTTTTGCATCCTTTAGCAAAGCCTTGGTTTCTTGAAACCAAGTTCTCTGCAGAGACCAACACACTTCAGAGCATTTGTCAGATCATGTTAGAAATGTTATGATATGACACAGAAAAGGTAGACCCGATAATTTCATAGTTCTACTCAGGGTTTCTGAGAAAGATTATAATTAAATCTACACATTCCCCAAAACCCCTAGTTTCTCCATGTTTCCATTTAGCAGAATTTTCCATTAGTTAAATCTTGTTTCTTCAGTAGGTGAACCAGAAAACAGAGTTCTCTTTCTCTTGCAAATGAAAATACACAGATGGGGGAAATCCACAGTTGCTGCGTGCTCACCCAGTGTTTGAAATATGAGGAAGTTCGTAACAGAAGCCCTCAAGCTTCCATCAAAGAAGCCAAGGTAATAGATACACCAACTGTGTTGATACTAAAATGGCTGAAACATCATAATTCTTTTTACAGGCTTCAAGGCTTGATGTCTACCAAAACTAAACATCAAATCTATCTTGAGCAGGTTACCTCAGCAACCTCCTCGTAAAAGAGGAGCCATTAGATTGTCCTCTAATATTTGCAGAACCTGAGAACATGTAACAGAATTCCCTGATGTCTAACAACTCACCTCCACCAATACTCCAATTTCTTCAAGAATTTTTAATAGACTCTTTCTCTTTAGATGTTGAATATGCTCATTGAGTTTGAAGGATTGACCTATTCACCCCTGGCCATTTTAGGTGTAAGAAAACTTCTGTAGGCCAAAACTATAAAAAACAATCTGGAGCAAAGTAACAGTCAAATTTCTTTTGCAAACAAGACTTTGCTGAAGATATTGGGCAAGAGCTGTTGTAATTTTTCTTTCCAGTGTGTGTCGAATTCAGTTTATTGGAAACAAAAAATGGAAGCAGTAGAAAACAATAGAGCTTTTTATTTTTTTTTGGCTCATAGGTGTGTATCTATATGTATTTTCCATATATACACTGCATAAAAGGCACAATTTTGGTATTGGGACATACTGTCATCTGTGGGAGGGACCCCATGCTGGAACAAGGGAGGGACTCCTCTCCCTGAGCAGCAGCAGAAGTAACTCGTGATGAACTGACTGCAACACCCATTCCCTGTCTCCCAGTGCTGCTAGTGGGGAAGAGGTAGACCTTGGAAAGGAGGGAGGGGTGAGTGGAGGATGTTTTTAAGATTTATTTTATTTCTCATTATCCTGCTCTGGTTTTGTTAGTGATAAATTCAATTAATATTCCCAATCTGAGTCTGTTTTGCCCATGACAGTATTTGGAGAGTGATCTCTCCCAGTCCTTATCTCAACCCATGAACTCTCGTTATATTTTCTCTCCGCTGTCCACTTGTGGAAGGGAGTGTTAGAGAGGTTTTGGTGGGTGCCTGGCATCCATCCAGGGTCAATCCACTACAGGAGGTGAAGAGATTAAGTGGCTGTGTGGGTGCTCACCTTCTTTGTTGGGGCCATCAGCCAGAACCTTTAAGTTGTTTTGGGCTTTTTTTTTTTAATTATTTAGTATCACTTTTCTATCTTCATTTCTATCAACCAGCTTGCTTTAACTCCCAAATCATTACAGTAGCATTCTCATTGGACGCAAAGACCAAAAGGTTATTTGTAGATCTTATAGAAACAATTTCAAAATTTACCAGTCCTGACTTTGAACTATTCTGTTTGTTTTTTGTCTCTCATTAACCTTCAAAGAAACATTTGTCACTGTTTTTTTTCCCCTGTGATGAATCGTTTCGATGCGCTTCCTGATCTCTCACATGTAACATTCCTTTTTCACTCCCAATATCCTCCTTGAGATGATTCATGGAGTTATGCCTGGAGCCCTCCCCTCCACTCTGTTCACCCTCCTTGTGGTGATAACACCAAATGTTTTCTGCATTGCTTTAGAGAAATTACAAACCTTTTCCACACCTAAATCTTTGAGTGACTTTGCCCAGTTTACTTACCTTATTGACTTCCTAGTTGATTAGAACTTTAAACATGACTTGACAATCTTACCAGATTTTTTTATTATTTTTCCCTTATAATTTGTTTTGAATTACATATGAAATACTTTATTAATAAATTATTAATAAGAAATTATAAGGTGAAATCAGTTCATTTTTTACATTGTTTTTATTTATTTTGAAAGATTATCAGATTATGTGGAGAAAAAATACCATCAAAGAATTACTTGATGAAAAATTTCAATGTCAAAATTAAAAAATGCCAAAGAATACTGTATCAGTAACAATTTCTTTGCCAACCCAATTATTGAATTAATGTCAGTTCCATGTATTTTGCTATGTATTTTATAAATTGTATTGAAGAGTGTTTCACTAATCAGGTAGATCAGATTTCACAAGCAGCCAGAACAACATTCTCTCTTTCTCGAAGGAATCTACTTAATATAGCATTTCAAATGCCATAAACCAAATATCCTATTCAACAATGTGCAATTTTACATGTGCTTTTGTTTTTTTTTCATATATCATTTTTCTATCTCTACATACACTTAGAGAAATAAAATTTATAGAAAGATTGGAAAAGGCCATTAAGGTTAAGAAAGTGTTTCCCATTATGTGAGAACAGAAGCTGTAAGAAATTTTACAGGAAGCCAAAGAAAATTGAATTAATTAGGTATTTTCTTTTGATCAAGTGACAACAGAAGTTTCATTTCAAGGATTCATTGTCTGTTTTATTAAGGAAGTCTTTAGAGTGGTAAAGAGCAACAAACTTGCATCTGATCTCTTTATGTATTCAGTTGAATTTCAATACTTATGATATCAAATGTAACTTTCTCTCCAATTTTGGATGTTCGTAAACTTTTACTGTCTGATTTTTTTATATCTGCCCAGAGTTAGCTTAATACAGGGCAGCAAGTGTGTCATAGTCTATTTTCAGTGTATTCATACACTAACCTGTGGTAGAATTAATGAGAGGTACTGAATATATTAACTAGAATTTCTATTATACTTGTGAAAAACAATAATTTAATTACTGTAAATTATCAACATTTAATATAGGAATTATTGTCCTGCTCGAATTGTCTATATCATTTAAACACATCTTGGTCACAGGAAAATAAGCAATGCCCTCCATCTGTAAAAAATAAAGGAAATGAATCAGTCACAGCCTGAATATGTTTAACATAGAGTTTGGCAGTAATTTATATGAAAATCTAATGCCTGATTTTAAACAAGTATTCACTGAAACTTAACAGATACAGTCTTCCAAAAGAATCATCAGAGCTCTGTAAATCATACATGTTTTCAATAAACATTTGGAATGTAATTATTCTACAATAAGTATCCTACTAAATTCAGTTATATTTAAAAACAGTTGCTGCATAATTCCTACAGATGAAACCAAATGGCCAATATAAAAGGATTTGCCAAAGGTCAATGGTTATGAAGGGAAGATGTACACTATGTATATAGACTAGTTCATATTTATATAGATATAATTCCTTCACATATGCATATATATAGGCTGAATATTTCCTTCATGCTTTCACATTTTCATCTTTTTATATATATATATATTTCCTTTCTCATACATGCATACATTTAGATCATGTAGCATTTCACTCAAATTTTCAAAAGCAAATGCATTTGAAATAAAATTGCTACATTAATTTGCCTTTCAAATTCAGATTTAATTCCCTTTTAAGATGTAATATCTCCAATAGATTTCACACCAAGACTGGTGCACTAGAAACACAGTATAGAATCATTTCCCTATAGGCTACAGAAGTTTATATATAAAGTATAGACATCTGCACTTAAAAAAAATATAAATGTCTTTTTTTGCCCATAGTTTCCCTACAATCTCTCTCTAAGGTTGTTTCAGTGAAGCCATCTTAGTATTCAGCAGAATATTTCCCCAAACAGCCCATTGTGCTCCACTGACTAGAAAAGTAACCTCTAGTAATAAGATCAGAAGTAAATGGGTGCATTACAAGCCCACAGCTTGGACTCTAAACTCCTACAGTCAGGAAATCATATATTTGACATGACTTTGTCTAATTGCTAATTGCACTGCTAATATAATTTTACAGAGTAGTCACAAAAATATTAAATTTTTGAGTTCTGTAGGAAAAAAATCTCTACACAAAAATATATATCAAGTTCTGAAATACCTACACTGGAAACCAGTGTATTTTACATTCAGTTAGACTATTTTTTATAATTTAAAAGATTTTGTTCTTAATGTGAATTTACAGCAAATAGCTATGCACTAAAGTGCAAAATAAACATCACTGATTTTGAAATAATTGGGAAAATAAACCACATCTTTATTAATCTTATTTATTTTGTCAAAAGTATTTTATGATATATGAGAACTTTCTCAATCCATTAATGAAACTTTGATTTTATTAAATTTTTTTCTACATGTTGCATGCTGAGCACTGATGTGTTTCAGTCTTGAGATGAAACTTTATTGTAACAACCACTGTTGCTGACATTCCACACGATGAGGTGACAGGATTTGCCCACTGGAAAACACTGGGAAGTGGCTTCATGGGGAATATTTATGCAGCCACAGTGTGTCACAATGTCTAGATGCACTACCCTGGCTGAGATACAATAATTTCCCTGAAGTGAACCCCAGCCATAAATCTGGCAGACATACCAGTATCTTCTTACTCATCTCACATTCCCAGCAGGACCTGCTGAGTTTATCTGGCTCTGCAGTTTCTGTCTGGCATGAAGTATGCAGGGAAAGGCACAAAGAATGTCAGAGCTGAATGGGATCTGACTGAATGAAGTTCAGAAGCCACTTGTTGCCAGCACCCTTCTTAAAAAAGGAAAGAAAAAAATAACCCCAAACATTAATGACTGAAATATGCTGTACACAAGTGTCTAAATTGAAGATAAATTGAGCCCAAAAACTCAGGGGAATGTTACAGGAGGACCAAGATAGGAATGAGGTCAAGGGTGAAAAAGGAAGCCCAAAGGAATAAATAAATCCCTTGTTCAAGAAGAAAGGGTTCTGGTGCTTTTACTCACATTAAATCCAAATGGAATTCTCCTCAATTTTTGCCCCTTTTTCGTTGCACAACTGCATACTTTTATGGGAAAAAAAAACTGAAAAACCAAAACCAAAGTCAGAGAAACAACTCAATATGATATTCTTTTGCCCTTTTAACAATTGGGAGTTATCCTGCTTGGAAAAATCATATTAGATCGAGTAAGTTTCTAAGTGTACAACACAGAGTTCTTAAACAATAAAACCCCCAAAACCCTCATGTTTTAGCACAAATGAGAACCTTTAAAATTACCAGAAAAATCTGACAATTCTACAAGTGTCAGTCTGAGTTCTAGGTTAGGAACAGCTAAATGTACTGGTCATGTTGCAGATTCCACTGAATATTTAAAGTGGATTGCAAGAGACTTTATTCTGAAGTTATAAAGCTTTGGCTTTATAAGGCAATTTTTTCAAAGGCTACTACATAAAATATTAATGGTCTCTTCTGTTGTTCTAAATAGGTAGTAGATCATTGAGCTCTGTGGCATGATGTTACATATTGTAACAAGAGAGCTGTCTGGAAGGGGGAAAATATCAGCTCAACCCCATGAATTTTTAAACATATTCTGTTTGGAAAAAATATTCCTATTCCATTTAACCTCCTGATTTTTTTCTACAATTTTCCTCATGTTCAACATTATTGAGTAACCCTTTTAGTTTCTTTCAAACTATTTATGAAATTAAAGAGGTATGTAAAGGGTTACTGCCTGGTACCTCTTGAAAAAATTCCCTCTGGTCTTGCCACTCAGTCAACAGTAATTTCATCTTAATGAGTTACTACTCATCAGCTGTGCAACAGGAGCTGACTGTGCATATTCTTCCCTCACCTGAGGTCTGAAATAAGGTGTGTTTAATCTAAATTATGCTCATTACTAGCTCTAGCTCAAGTTAATGGGTTTTACTTTGCAATTTGGAAAGTCTCTAAGCATAAACAATCAATGCATAAGATTATACTACAAAGATTCACTAAGTTCAGCAATTAAGGGTTTTATATAAACCCCAGAGCTGCACAAAAAGATAAGGAAAATTTCCTTTATAAAGTTCCTATAAACTTTTCGATAATGGATAACAATGAAAAATGGTTAATTTTTTCAAGTTTCAGTAAAATTGCATCCTGCAGTTCCAAGTGATTCCATCTTGGAGAAAAAAAAATAATAGGACACATAGTTCATTAAGATTCAAGGCAATATATCTGCTTTGAAATGGTTAAACATTGAAAGAGGCGTATGCTAAAGTAAACCACTTTAACTAACTAACATTTCTGTATGGCTGAAGGTTGACTTGATCCTGGTAAGATGACAAAAGTAAATAGAAAATATGATAAAGGGAAACTATAGTTTAGTTCTAAAAAGTAGTAATGTAGTGGCTGAGAATCCTAACTTTCAAGAAATTATGCAATTCCAGTGTATTTTCTTCTTTAAAAGTTCATATAGGATACATTTCTTTCTTTTATTGAGACATTATATCAAGGATGGTAAAAAATGCCAAAGAAATTAACTAAGGTTTTTTTGGTAAGGAATTGGAGCAGTGGAGATGTCTAGGTATAGCACATCTCAGGAAAGATTGAGATGTTTGCTGTGTTTCTAGGACTTCATGTCAATATAATTAATTTGTTTTACTAAATTCCATGGAAGCAGATTTTCATGAAGTTAGAATAAATGAGAACAGAATGATATGACTGTCTATGATTACTGAGTTCATATTTGTATAAAAATAGATGGAAGAGATCATAAATACCAATATCTTCTGTGTCTAGTATTCTTCACTGATGACCTTGACAAAGCACAAGATCCCATTAAAAAAAAAACAGATGAAATTTATACTTTTGACTTCCAACACAGGCAAAAGAATTGTTTGTCATGTACATGTAAGCATTCCTAATAGAAATTTTAAACTCTGATAGATGATGTGTTTATCATATAAATTAACTTTAGCTTGCATATCTATTAATTCAGATAGTTTAATGGTGATATCAGAATGACAAAGACCCTGGAAGAAAGCAAAGTATTACACATTGTTTAATTCTTGTAGGGAATTGAGAGCATGATAAATTCCATTCCTATGTGTCTGTTTTAACAACTGTTGGTAATGTAGATAACAAATGTAATAACTTTGGCAAACTGGACAATGGAGAGAAGGAAGAATAAAAAGCAAAACACATTTTTCTTAGAGTGCTTTAGCAGGTGCTGTTATTCAAACATGAGTGCATTTACATTCCCCTCAAAGAAATCAATCTACTTTCCAACTTCAGTGCATGTTTTGGTGTATTGTGGGTTAATGATACATTCTATTCAATTGACCTAAAATATATATAAAAAGAAGTAGGATGACATGAGACTTCTTAGGCTGCAGCATTTTTGGGAATCAACATTTTTCCCAGAGCAAGGTCTTCTGACACAGGCAAAGGGAAATCACTGCTGAGTTGACCTGAAAGTAGCAAGGCAACACCTCTAAGGAGAAATATGAATAATTTCAAATTTGCCACTTATGCCAGATCTTTTCAGTCAAGCTGAACATCAAGCCTGACTGTTTCTGACTACTCATTGCATAAATGGTATGTACTGTATGTAAGATATAGTTGTAAAAGCAAATTTTACCCAAATACACATGTTGGGGATTTTTTCCCACCTCAGGTTCAATAGCTTGCACTTCCTCTCCAGTCCAGATATCTTGTTCAATCTCCTAATCCTTCTAGATTTAGTCAGATATAAAATCCCTCCCTTAGTGGTAATTTTCACTCTCATCCACTTCAATGCTCCCCTTGCACACTTGTCCTCTCTGGTTTTCTCATCTGCTTCTTGTGTTCCTGTTCTGAGCTGGAGTTCTTTGTGTTGTGAGATGTGAAAGGGAGGACACCACATTCCTCAGTTCTATTTCATTGTTCCAGACCCCGTCAGGCGCCTCACATTATTCTCTACATGACATGTTCATCATTGGTTGTGTCTGGGTTCTTGTGCAGCCTCTAAATTCTATTTAACACTATTGGTGTTAGAGATTAAGATTATACTTTTGACCATCTGATGAGCCTTAAAGGACTCTTGAAGTTTAGGGAAATAGTTCACTATGCAATCATAGTATACACAAATGACACAAATATGTGGTGTATTTACGACCTATAAAACATTAATAAAAATATTTGTGATGGTATTCTACTTCTCCTAGTCACTAGGCTTACAGATAGATTTTTTCAGGTAGTATTTGATGTATGAATCCTCATACTAAATATGAGAAAATGTTTCTTTTAAAACCTAACATACCTGTTCATAATAATTTAGAGCTGAACATATAAGTGACAAAAATGATCTTTTAGTCATCAGTGAAACATTGACGAGTGAATGGAAAAATGCGTCATGTTTTGTTTTACAATCTGAGGATTTGAGCAAAATTTCAGCTGCAACACCATATTCTGCCTTCAGTTTTATACTTTCCTGCTTTAAAGTAGAGGCAAAAATTGAAGAGAGAAAGATGCTCCCAGTAGGCTTGGTTTGACTGAGTCTTTAATACTATTGTTATTACATAAGTCAGAAAGAAATCAAAGCAGTTCTCATGGCTTCCAGGACTGACACTGAGGAAATACCTAAAAAAACTTTCTCTGCAGTTCCTGAGGCAATAAATACTGAGCCTCATAATGCAGATTTTACAGAGCGGTTTTCTGAGTAGCAGCATGCTGGGGTTTTGACTTTATAGCAGGATAGGGATCACTTTATTTTTCAGTAGTTTACATGCCAGCCATATGGTTAAACCACACATGAATTTAAAAAATTTAAAAATCCACATTTGGACTACTTTTTAATTTTTTTGTTCAAGTGGAGCAAAGGGTAAGTCATCACCTATTCCTCACTCAGAGTTCTAGTACTGTTGTATTAAAGCAGTATGTCACTTAGCTATAATATTGGAGATGAATACTCTTTCCTTACTTTAAGAGAAGTTTCATTCACTTATCTTCCACTATACAGGAAAAAAAAATTCAGCCTCCATATGATAGGCTATCTCAGAAAAAGACAGGATTCTACTTTACACATGAATATCTTAAACACTGAGCAAAGAAATCAGCCCTACTTTCAGATCCTGGCTTAAAATATGAAAGCAGTTAATTTGCATGTATACATTAAAGAAGGACATGCTATACTTTATTGCTATTGTAACTGACACCCAGTACATCTTTGGGATGCAAATGGAATGTACTCTGCTGGATTCAGAGCAAGGATCTGAATCAAACTGTCAATAGTTGTCCAAGTATGTGATGCAACATTGTCAAGAAAGGATTCATTGCTTTTTCAGTGTCTGCAAAATGTCTGTGAAATGTCTTCTTTCAATTCCAGTTTTCCACACAGTCTGCAAGTGAGCCTGGGAAACAGAAAAAAGGCAATCATAGTCCTACTAATTTTGTGAATAAAAGGAAATTTACTACTTTTGTTTTTACTGTCCTTCTTTGAAAGGATGCTTGTTATTTTTTTAATCTTTTTTTTCCCTTTTATTTCCTTTCCTGGAGGAAAGAATCATTTAAACAAGATAAATATTTAGGGTATTTTTTTATTATCTTGATTTCTTTTGATCTATTTTTCAGCTCAGTGGTTGGAAACTGTTTTAAAGAGGATATGGAATTGACAAGATAAGGTGAATTAAAATCATCAGAGTGCCATTGGCATGTAGATCAATCTTGTGTCCCAAGAAGTTAATTAGAAATATATCGTGTAATGCACTCTTTGTGTTTTAGGTGTCCATACACCATGTGAAAAAAACCATATTTCCTATATTAATCCTATATTTTATAAGATAAGTAAACCTAAACTAGATTTATTTAGTGAACCAAGAGCGTATCATGTAGCTGTAGCATGTGTTTTTATTTATCTGTAAAGGTATCTGCAGGGAAACAGAAAGCAGAATTACAGTATGTGCCTCAGAAACATTCTTTTCCTCTCATGAAATCCAGACTGGTAGATTTTTTTTGTACCGCAGTTCCCAGGGATGACTGCAAAGTCCACTTTCAGAAAAGTATTATGCTTATTCTGGATCTTGCTTACAATAACATATTTTTCAAGTTGTCCTGTGCAGGATGAGCAAAAATTATTTACTGGCTAGACATCTGTGAATGCAGGTGCTGGGGATGAAAAATAACTTCTCAACATGAACAGCATGCAAGTGTAAACACTGCATGAGATGACACCTGGCATTGAGTCATGGTCCTTTGCTGGTGGACACTGAGCAATTATGGTTTGAAATCAGCATTGTAAATAGGCATTGCAGTATACAAATATGCAGAGCAAGCAGTGCAGCACATTGATTTTGTATGCATATGCATGCAGAAATACCTTTCAGTCTTATTATAGAATCCTGCAATGGTTCAGGTTGGAAGGCACCCCCTGGAACAGGGCCATTTTTCACAGGATGAGGCTGCTCACAGCCCCATCCAAACTCACCCTGAATGTTTCCAGGGACACCTATCACCTCTCTGGGCAACGTGTTGATGAGGTTTGATGAGGTTGATGAGGCAATGAGGTTTCACCACCTCATTGCAAATTTTTTTTCCTTATATTTAATCTAAATCATTACTCTTTTATTTTAAAAGCATCACCCCTTGTGCTAAAACAACAGACTCTGCTCAAGACTTTGTCCTCACCTGTCTTATAACCCCCTATAAGTACTGAAATACAACAATAAGATCTCCCTCGAGCCTTCTCTTCTCCAGGCTGAGCATTCCCAACTCTCTCAGCCTGTCTCCAGGCCTCTGATCATTTTTGTGTCCCTCCTCTGGACCTGGTCCATGAAGGTCCATGTTTTCCTGGTCCTGCAGACCCCAGAGATGGATGCAGCACTGCAGGTGGGTTTTCACCAGAGCTGAGCAGAGGGGCAGAGTCACCTCCCTCACCTGCTGCCCCTTCTGCTGTGGAAGCAACCACAGAAGGATTTTTTTGTTTGTCTGGGCTGCAATTGTTCATTGCTTGCTCATGTATAGATTTTTGTCCTTCTGGCCTACATGTGGCTATCACACTGATGACATCACTGCCACCTAACAATTAATGTGCTGTCATATAACATTAAAATATTTGTCAAGAATGGATGAAATATTCTTCATATGCATATTAATGTTGATTTTGCTTTGGCCTATTACAATCTCAGACATAGCATACATAGGTGAAATATGGTACTACTGAAATTTACAGGTGAAACATGGTACACTGAAATTCAGTGTTCTGAACTATTTTATGCATTTTTTGAAAATAATATGCTTTAATTCAGCTGATTAACTAGCCATCAGGTAAATATATTCAAATTAGCTTTACATTGAAGTTGAGCCCAAATTGTCAGCTAAAAACTGGATTAACAATTTAATCCATACCTGGATTAAATTATATTTCTAGCTCCTTTAATGTGCTAGTCAGGAAGTGGAGAATGTTCAAGAGCATTAAAAGATACTGTAGCAATCCTATTACAGGAGAATATGCTGCTAGATGGATTGAACACTACCATTTTTCTCCACCTCCCAATGGGAATAACATAAATAAGATTAGGTGACGAAATCACTCAAACCTATATAAAAGCAATTTCCACATAATTTTTGTGGGGACATCTTTCCAGATGTGCATCTTTCTCAAGCATTAATGATGGTGAATTTTTCAAGACAGCATTTTAAACCTGTGTTTTCTCCCTTCTCATACGCTGGAATTTCCTCACTGACTTAAGAAATCCATTGAACCTAGTGCAGAGCTAAATCTTTAGATTTTTTATAAAATCTAAAGAGTTGCCTTCACAATCAGCTGATGAACAGCCACTTCAGAGATAAGGTCAACTTTTTATTTAAAAGCCTCTTACTCCTCAAAAATTGTGCAGTACAAAAAGAGGTAAATCACTATTTCTTTGCATACACTGTTCCTTGAGGACCAAATTTCTTATTTGATCATTTTAAAATAATAGCAGTTCCATTCTGAAGTCTGGAATTATTAAATAAGAAATACTACATCAATTTATGGAGTAAGAAAAATATGGAAATAGGAGAAAATGAGGACCATTAGATCACTGCTTTAATTTATTTATTTTATTAATAAGACTGTAATTTATGGATGCAAATCCTCTGAAAGAAGGAGACACCCAGTGGAATCTGAGGTATTTTCAGCTTGATGAATTTGAATATGTCAGAATCCAAAGTGTGAAGGGAGATGCTACTTTTCTAGTTCCATTTTGATTCCCAAGCATATATCAACTTTTTTATAATTAATTGAAGATACACAATCAGCAAAAAAGACCATGAGCTATGCTTTCACAGTTCCTAAAACATAGAAAACATCTACATATAGAAAACATCTACAATAAATTTTGTGGAAGCTGTACAAGGTACCTTTAATAGCAGCCAAAGCAGTGTAACAATGCAATAACTGCATTTGGACAGAAAATGCTGTATGTGCCATTGTGTGTTTGTGTGTTAACAGAGCCTGTATGAAAGTACCAAAGTCTGTAAATGTGTCTTTGCAGTTTTGATACCTGTTCATATCTCTGGCAGCCCATGGATTTCCAGGAATTAAGCTTTCCTTTTATAATCTGTATTTGATTAGGTCAAAAGTTTTGGAAGTTTTCAAATGTGCATCTTGAAGATACTCAACGCTATCCGACATTGCCCCTTAGGCTGTTTTCTAATCCCACACAGAGACTCTCAAATTGTAGATAGGTGTTTTTATTGTGTCAGATATATCATTAACAAATCATTAGATACAATGAAACCATCATGGAATAGATTTCAGATGATTACAAAGATGGATTTTTTTTTTATTATTTGTCTGTCTGTATTTCATTCTATGAGTACATAGAACAAGAACTGTTGGCCTTTGACTTATCTGACCACTTTGTGCTTTCTCAAGCCTTTCCAGGGAGAGGGACAGTGATGAGTAAATAGACAGAGGAGAAATGGTAATGGAGAGTCATCAATTTTGAGAAGTTATTGGCAGCATTTTATTTTGGACATTAGTTAATTCCAGCAGTTTTACATTGCTGTTGCAATCACATCCATTTCCACATCTCCAGATGGAGCCGCTGCCCTCCACCCGTTGCCATGGAGCTCTGCCTGTTTTACTCAGTTGTTTGCAAAAGGGAAATAAGGCCCAGGAGTTTTAAAAAGCTTCAAGAAACTTCTGACACAAAGGAAAGTGCTTTCTTACCTCTATAAGAGCGCATATTTTGACAGAAAGTAAAACACATTTCCAGCAAGTAAACATGTATTTTGGCAAGTCTGAATAGGACAGTCTAAATATGAAGTTCTCACAAACCAGCCAAATCCCAACTTGTAATGTTCAAATTGGCTGAAGAATATTTATAACTAGTTGCATAGTCCATTTTTAAATAAAACAGGCCATTACTTCTATTATGATTCATTTTACATATATTTATGTCAATATCAGGCAAAAAAAAAAAGGCAGTTTACATTAGTTTTCTTATGTCTGAGAAACTCGGTGCATCTTTTATGAGTGTTTCTTTCTCAGCTTCCAAGAGCTAAGAGGAAACTTCAGGTATTGAAGATTGCCAGGTCCATTGCCTTCAGCCTCTGAAACCTTACGTTGTTTCTGCAGCTATTCTCAGACTGGTCTGTTCCCTGGTTTAGAACTTGGTTGCTTCTGGCTGGAAAACAGAAAATCTGTCAGAAAACATCCTGATTTCGTTCCAGCCTATACAGTTGCCTCTTATCACAACAAGTGTACATTAATTTCGTATGTATATATTGAAAATTAGATCTTCTATCCCTTTATGTTTCTATGACAGTGTACAATCTGTATGTACACCCTGTTATTTAACTCTTTACATAGTTAAAACAGTTTTGGTGGGTTTTTTTTCTTTTTAAATGGGAATTATTTTCTTCACATTTTCCAAAATCAGTTGCTTTGTTGAGCTACCGAATAAGATCAGAATTTCAGGCTATAGCAACAGCACAAAACTTAGGTATAGTGAAACTTCTTTGTGTTCAAGAGAAAGATCTTAAATTTCCTCTAGAAAACAAAAAGCTTTGCATGTTGGAAGTGGTCTTAAGACTACAATATCTAAAGATCTCTGCTGTAGACAGCTGAAGTATCAAAAGACTGTTATATGAGTCTAGGAGTTCTAGGAAGATAATCTTTTCATAAAATGTGATCACATAGATCAGCTTTTTATGAAGGCCACAACAGGCACCTTGGTGTCAAACAGATGGGAGCTCTTCCAGAGGAAGATTCCAAGTATCACTAAGCACAGTTTTATGGACACAGCACATGAGATGTGCCAGGGCAGCAATTGGTTGATATGGGGCCTTGTTAGCTCTTTTTTCCTGTCTGATTTCATGTTAATTTATAATGATTTTTGAGAAATACATACATTACTGATGTGATGCACAAAAGCATCAGGAAGAAATATAACACTGACTTCCAAAACTTGTCAAACACATGTCTAGAAGATAAAGACCTTACCTCTTTTTCTGTGTAGCTGAAAACATTGTTTTTTCAAAGGCTGATAAACCAGGTCAAAAGGCTGCACAAACTGGAAGAGCTTGCAAACCCAACTGGTTTGTTGGGTAGCAGCTTGGAAGGTAGGTAAATATCTTGAAGTCTGAAAATTTGTGCAGTCTGTTTAAAGAATTTTGATTTAGGATTTTGTTCTAAATAGGTGGTATTTAACTTGAAATAAGATATCTGACCAAAGAGAGCAGACTGAAGGGTTTGAAGTTAGGATAGATCTGTTCAGAAAATGATCCTTGGTACCATGACCCAGATTTAGCAAAGAATTGTGTGAATCTGTATTAAGCTAAGCAATACCTAACAGCAAGAAACCCAAGAAGAGTGTGCTCAAGGAAATAAGGAAAGGTCATAGGTCCAATTTGCACAGTAACTGTGAACTCAAGCTTAAGCAGAGCTGAAAATGTGAGTCCTTTGTATTTAATTCTGTTCTGGCATGTGACAGTATCATAGGCTTTTATTTTGTCACAGAAGCAGGAAATTAAGCATGCAAATCTCTATTATGCAATGAAAAAAGGGTTTTGTATTGGTTGAGTTTTCTATTTGTTGCTTGTATTCCAGAAAATTATGTTTGTATTTCCTTTTTATTAAAAAGTTTATTCTGAACTAAAAATAAAGATTTTGAACAAGAAAGAAAATTTCCCATGGACAGTATGTATCCCATGACTGAAGATTCTCCATATAGAATTGAAATTCAATATTTTCTGGGAAATAAACTGGATCTTTCTAATAAATAGCTCAGACTGTAGTAATAGATCATATACAAAATGATTAGTCAAGATTTTTCTGACTTGATCTGTAAGTAACCCCTTCCTTCAAATTCCATGAATTTTTAAAAGCTATATTAATATGGATATATATATTTACTTAAAATTAATTGTACAAACTCATGCAGTAAGTATGATGCATAAAAAAAACGTATCTTGCTGATGTATGTGATAGGTTTTCTCTCTAAAACTTCTATTCACCAGGGGTACCTAAATGACAAGAACTGAATTTGTTGATGCAGAGTCATAGCTGACTGGAAAATTGTGATATATGAAAAAAAACCTAATCAATTAAAGTTTCAACAATTTAAGAGATTAGTCAATACATAATTCCTAGTTTAAAAAAAAAGAAAAAAGAAAAAAAAAGCGCCTTACTGGCTGAAAAATATGTCTTAGGTATGACAACTAGCTCTCATTTCTCGTAAGGAAACATGATATGGGTCATTTGTAGTCTTGTAATAACAAACTTCACTGTTTGTTCTGGAAAACTCTGAGCACAAGTAAACCTACTGCAAGCACACTTGAATAATCTTGTTTCACTGAGTTCTATGTTAAATTTATTTAGCAGCAATTATTGCTCAAATTGTTAACAACAATCCTTCTCCATTGAGGATGCTGCAATATTCAGTGTTTATCTTTTGAAGAAACAGATCTTGACACAAATCCATCTCCCCTCATCTGGAATGGGATGGCTTTTCCCTTTTATTTCCAAGGCAATGTCAGTTTCACACTTTCGTGCGGCTTTCACGAGACCAAAATCAGAAAACCAGTAAATCAGCAGCACTCAAAAATGCAAGAATATTATCTACTGGAAATACAGTGGGATTTAAAGTCTTTGTTGTCATAAACTATAAGAGGATAATATTAGTTTATAATATATGACAAGCAGACATGAGTAAAAATATAGACCAAAAAATTTAGATAGAAACACACTGGATTTATACAGGGCATCCTGGCTGTTGACCACACAACTCAAGTAATCAGTTTCAATCTTAGCGAAGTTACACCTAATTATAAGTGTAATTCAGGGAAGAATATGGCTTTGCCAGGTTTTGGGTTTAGGGTCTCATTGGTGACGGAAAATGTTGAAATTAAATTTGGGAATTCGCAAATAATTTGGCAGGAGTTTTCTGTCCCTGTACCCCCACTTCCCCAGTTGTCAGGCACTACACAACATGTAAGGGATGGGCACATGCTGTGGCCCAAGTATTATGAATATTTCCACTATCATGCTGAAAATAGAGTCTAAAAGCCTTAAACAATGTGAAACATAGAGCACATACAGATCATATAAAGATATTTTGCTCAATGTACTTACTGCACTTCAAAAACTACCTCAATAAAAAAGCAATAAAATTCTCTGAAAATCAATACCCAAAATGTTTTGAGGCCCTACAGCATTATCTACTTCACTAGTTTTCATTGGAGGAATCTCCCGATCAAGGATGACCTTGCTGGGCTGCTGAATGGACACAGGTATTCCCTAATGGTCCCCTGAGAGAAGGAACATTGAAGAGAAGTGCTTGCACAGCAGGTTTAAAAAGGACCAGCAGCATGGTTTAATGATGAAAGAATGAGAACTGGGTTTCCAGTAAGCACCAAAATATACCTGCTCTTCCCTGAGGAAGCAGGCATTTAGCTATGTTTTCAGTCATGAAGCATGCATGAGGGCATGGATTAATATCTCCATATGTTCTTCCTCATTCAGATCAATATGAACTCCAGGAGAATTTCCAAGAAATCTGGAAACTGTATAGGGCCAATGTAAACCAAGCATTTTAGATGCCAAGAAACTGCAGTCTTGTCCAGATCCATACCACACCCTACATATGGGTTGTGTCTAAATAATACCGTGTAGGCCTAAATATACTTCTTAAGGAGTTGCATATGTCCTTTGGAACAGAACATTCCATCATCTATTCTTCTATTCCTACCATGCTGACCAATAGATGTTGATGGTATGAACAGAGAAATAAAGAACTAATTCAAAGTTCAGCTCTCTATTTTTTATAAGCAAATCAAGAAAGTCATCACATCTTAATAAGTAACAAAGAAAAAAAATCCTGCTCACATTCTTCTACTCCAAACTGTACTCATTATTCATTTTAATTCAAACCACCAGCAATACCTTAATGGTCCAGCATCAAGACTTTTATGTTTCAGAATTGTCCCATATGGCTTATTCTACACTGTATAGCATCATGCCATTTCTGATGCTACCAAGATTCCAATAGTTCAGTGTAGAAAAGAAAATGAAAGGTGTATTTAGTATTCTCATTCTAATCAGTATCAGTAACCTATTTTTGAAGGAAATATCCTGGCTGCCTCAATTATAGTGCTGTGGTTAGCAGCAGAGAATGGCCTCCAAGCATGAAAACTGGATTCCTTACAGAGCAAATGAATCCAGAAGAGAAATTCCTGAAAGATGATAATGTGCTCCAATCATCATATTGAGGTCTTGAGACAAGACAAGAGGGAATATAAACCTTGAAAAGCTTGTGGTGTGGACACTGCACCATCAGAACTAACTACACTCTGTAAAACCACTGTGTTGATTTACTCTCTAATGTAAGCATAGACACACTGAAAAAAAAATAATCTCCATTATTCAAGTTCTACCTGAATTGTGTGGAATATGTGAAACAAGACGATGTCCAGTTCCTGTGGTTGAACAGAGATGGGAACTGGACAGCTTTTTTCCAATGTCTCTATTCCTGTGAAGTCATTCTAGAGAGATCTTCCCAATCTCATCCAGAACAGAATTCTCCACAAACTGATAGCAAGACCCCCTCTGGAGCAAACCAGTTCGCAGTGGAATAGTGGCGGAAGGGATTACTGTCTTGAAATGGACTTCTATCAACTAAAGCTGAAGTATTTTTTTCACCTTGTAAAATTAAAAGCAAAATGAAGAGAGCATTTATGAGAGGACTAAGAGTATAATTCAGTAAAAGCTAGAAAGCCAGAAAGCAAAAGGCCAGACCAATGTGTCAGAAGAATGCGCCCCAGGAATATTGATTTTACAGGGGAAAAAAAAGCTAATTAATGTTAACTTAAGTTTATGTTGAAGTTTTTCATTAGTTTATAAATAACATATGACATTAACAATAAAATCAGCATAATGAATCCAAATTTCCAGTTTCTCCATGTAGGCTGGCACATAGTTCTTCAAACATAAGTTTATTAATCACAGAATCTCACAGCGCTCCAGCAATGTCATCATTTCTTATGTGGCAATTCTTTCCTTTATTATACTTTTTCAATAGCACTAGAAATATTCTTTTTCCGCTTCTCAGAAAAACTAGCAGCTGTTTGTTTTCCAGTTTAAGAGAATGAAATGGCCAGTGTGACAGCATGGAGTGTCTATTGTCTGTTTATTAGGTGCAAAGAATCCCAATATATTTCCAGGATCTGACCATTTATATCACATTCTAAAGTGATTTTGTCTATTGCTATTTTTATATCTCAAATATTTCCACATGTGTTCCACATCAAATGTGAGTATCCCTTTTGAAACTGAGCATATATACTATTAGTAAAGGCAGGACTCAAATGGTTCATAAGACCAAGATCCCTGGCTGATGCAGATCAACATAACTATACTGGTTTCAGTGTAAAACCCTGCTGGTCAAGACCATTTTTGCTTGAAAGCATTTTCTTTCAGTTCTACATCTTTTCTAGTTATTTAACTAAGCTGATTTGAAATAAACAAAAAATATCAATCCAGTTTCTATATTTAAGTGGCATTCATAAAATATAACAGCATGAATGTATTTTCATATTTTTCAAAAATGTGTTATTTAATGGAAAAATGCTTTTGTAATTGCTTAATTAAATTGGATAATTTTATGAAAAATTCTTTTAAGTCTTCATATATTTTGTAATTTCTAAAATCTGTTTTAAATATTTTATACAGGAGAAATCAATTGTGGTAAGTGAGCCCAAAAAATAAAGTAGTCTAATGTTTTCTTTCTGGTTGTAGATCTGTGTTTGAAAACAGGAATTGGTTTTTCTGAAATGAATTTTTATCTCATGTAGTCAACAAACAGCAGAATTATATTTAAAAAAAAATTATAGAAAACCATGCCTCATAAAACTGGACTCTTCTGACTTAGGCCCCATGGAACCTCACTGAAGTCAAGCACCCATGGACTTATAAAAAAATATTTGCTTATCATGATGGACATTCAAAGTGTACCAGCAATGTAATTTATAATCTGTGCTGCATTAGGAAGAATCTAAATGTTTTACATTGCATGTCACACTTGCATCCTATTAATAGGCACTATAGACTCAGATGTATTTTTAGATTAAGCCTCTTTTGGCTCTGAGTTTATCAAGTAAACAGCTCATTGCATCTGCAATGAATTCCTAATATAATGTGAACAAGGATAAGAAAAGCTTAGGCAGATTAGAGTGGAGGAAATTCTCTACTGTCTTGTGAATACTTAGGCCCAAATTTTGTTGAATTATGTGCACATATATGCACTCTGTAAGATTGTTTTAAGAGAACAAGTTAGGCATTATTTGATGTTATATCCAGTATAATGTACTCTGGAGGCTTCTGTCCTTTTTTATTTATTTGCCTTCTTGTATTCTTCAGGGCTAATATAACCAGGTGAAAGTATAATATAAAATTTAGTAGCATGTATACAATTTCTTGAAATAATTCACACCTAGAAAGTGCCTCAGCCAAAAGAGGCACTTTGCATTCAAAGTATTCACAAACTATGAAATATTTAAAGACAACCACACATTTTGCCAAAACAAGTATGTGATCACATTCTGAATGGAATAGGAGCAATTATATCATGTGACGTCCATTGTCTTTAGGAGAGAGGTCAAGCCCAAGGCAATCCAACAGTTAAATAGCATGGATTTGGTAGAAAATGTGGTTTTTAAGGTTTCACGATCCTTATTCTGCCTAAAACTGTTCCTGTTTTGCAACTCAAATTTACATGAAATCATTATATCTATCAAGGAATGGAACATTTTTGGTTATCAAAAGAAAATAAGTCAAACTTGATGGTCTACATAAACCTTAGTGAGCAGTACAATGGAGAAAGATAAGAATGTTATTGACTGTCATAACAACAATAATCACAACATAGATGATAATTGTGATGACAATTGTCCTGGTTTTGGCATAGTACAAATGTAAACAAAATTGGAGACAGGCACAGTGAGTACTACTATTATGACTTCTTTTTCACATTCCTCTGAAGGCTGTACATTTTCCATACATGCTGTCAGAAGCTTTTATACATGTCCTTTCTGTGTCTTTGTTGTAGGCAGTGCTTTCTGATCCAGAAAATAGAGATGGGGAGGGAATTATTCAGGATCATATGAGTCAATGGAAAGGAAACTATTTTGAAACAGAAAGCAGATTACATGTCAAACAGAAATGTTCCAATCTGCAAATAAATACAGAAGGAAATCCAACAGGTATTATGACTCCAAGTCTTTTGATGTTTCTCATCTGCATAAAGGATACAGAAAGGGAAACCAGCTGCAAATATGTTAGGTTTACTGAAATATGAGAGGGAGCACTAAATACCAGGCAGTTATCGAGGGTACAGAGAGGGATTTGGGATCATCTTGGTAGAGTAATTGCACAACACATGTTAAATCAACATACGGTTCTAGCAGTAGATGGAATAAATAAATCCTTTTAAAAGCAGGCTTAAGAAAAGAGAAGAAATATAACAATATATCAAAACTTTATACAGGTGGAGGGGGAAGGCCAC
Organism: Hylia prasina; assembly: GCA_013397195.1. Lineage (NCBI taxonomy): Eukaryota > Metazoa > Chordata > Aves > Passeriformes > Sylviidae > Hylia > Hylia prasina. Next base: position 736,338 of record VYXD01001430.1, read on the forward strand.
ATAAAGAAACAAAAAAAAGTGGAATTACTGAGTCCGGAAGTAGGTTGCATGGCTGTGGAAATTATAACAATGACTAGAGAGACTTTCTTCACATTCATTTATATAACTATATGGTGGACAGGAAAGTAGGAGAATTTATCTATTTATAAAAGAGAATATTGTGACCTTTTGTAGAAATTCTCTAAATTTGAAAGGCTGACTAAGTAATTGAATTTATTATTCTTTTTCATACTGTGCAAAAGATTAAAGAAAAGGAAATAGGTTTTTGATTAACCCTTAGGTACGGATAAGAAAATTCATTGCCAGTAACTTCAGTGAGATATTTTGGCTAAAAGAATATTTCAAATTTTCAATGTACATTTTTTGAATTCCATCAAAAATTAATGATGGAATTGCTTGTAGAAGAATTTTCATTGTTATTTAATATGTGGTTTTTGTCATAATTATTTCATATTATATTTATGACTTTTTAATCTGTATGAGAATATGATATCAGCAATTTTTAAAAAGTTGAACAGAGCAATAATACAATAGCAAAGTGTTTATCCTATTGTCATTATAACATAGCCTCAGAAAAAAGGTCCGTGTATATTGACATAGTTTGTAAATTCAGTAATTCCTTTAACAAAAATTACCTAGTCTGATCTTTGCTACGGTTAAGCTCACATACAGACTTCATTATAGCACTCTGTAGAGGAGGCAAAAGCTAAAAGAGAAAAAAAAATCATAAGAAAGCACTTGAATCGTTTTAGTAAATTGAAATATGTTATTGTTATGACATTTACTTGTAGTAAATTGATTTGATTAATGACACATTAAAGATCATGGAATCATAGAACTGCCCATGTTGGGAGGGGCTTTAAATATCATCTAGTTCCAAACTCTTTGCCATGGACATGGATCTGTCACTACATCAGGCTGCTCTGAGCTACATTCAACTTGACCTTACAGATAAACTGAACTGAATCTTAAATGTTTTTGTTTAAAACCAGCTGAGAATTGAACTACAAACAAGACCCTCCTCTTCCCCATCCCTTCTGGTGAGAGAGGGACAAAAGTAAAGGCTATTGATTCAGATATTTCCCTGAAAACAATCAGCCATGGGATAAGCAAAGAACAGTAATAACAACAATATTAACAAAAAAATATACAAAAGAGAGGGTGATTTGCACACAAAAATGTGCTCATCCCCATGACCCATCTCCACCTGGCCATCAAGGCAAAGACAAAATGCTGGACGCTATCACAGCTGGTGCCACACGGCCTCCTGAAAAAAGGAGAAAGTGGTGGATGCCACCACAGCTGCCATTTCCCTTCTCAAAGCCTGAGGCAACAACAAAAAAAACAAAGAGGGACAAACCCCCAAAAGCTTCATTGTCTGCTCCATGCTGCTCCAGCCCACTTCCCAGAGGCCCTTCCAGCCCTGGTGGCTGTGGCACACAGGCATGGCCGGGCTGGCCTTGGTCCCTTCCTGCAATGCCCACACAAAAATGCTTGGGCTTGGCTGTGGCCGCCCTTGGACTCACCTTCTCCTGAGGGATGGGGAGGGACAGGCATTAGGTCTCCCCAGGGGTGGGAAGGGACTGGCATTAGTGGAAGAGGGGCAGATTCTGCAGTGCTGGGTGCTGGCAACTTCCCTCCCCTAAGCAACTGTAGGAAAACTAGGGTGGTAACCAAAAGGAAATCCAGATTGGAATTTATCTCTGTAGATCATCTGGTTGAAACCCACTTCTCCCACTCAAAACAGTACCAGCTTCAGAATTAGATCAGCTTACTCAGGGTTCTATCCAAATGGAGTTTGAGTTATGTTATTTCCATAAGGATATAAATTTTCACTGTTGCTTTGGGCAACCTGTTCCCATGCTGGAGCAGCTTCATTGTGAAATTTTCCTAATATCTAACAAAGATTTCTCTTACTGCAGCTTGTGCTTATTTCCTTATTTATCTGTTCTTTTTTTGTCCCCTGAAGTAAAAACATCCATGAGTCTTTTTTTCTGCCAATCCCCCCCAATTAAAAAAAAACCACAAAAAACCCCCACAAGGAACAACTGAAAAAACCCCAAAGATCCCCAAGCCAAAAGCTCTCTTTCAACATATATTTTTAAATAAAACCTCTATACTTAGGTCATAATATATTCCTTCACTGAAGACTTCCTACCAAACAGTGGCATAATATGTATGGAGCATGTCTTAGCCACAAACAAGGCATGCATATGCCACAAACTGGAAGATCTTAAATATTCTTTGAACTGTTGTCAAGGAAGATAGAACATGACAAGTTCAAAACTAACAGCAGTAAATTTATGTCTATGTTCAAGAAGATATCTTAGGGAGAAAAAAAAAGAAGATAGTAAAATTTCAGTAATCCTAAGTGAAAGGAATAAAGACTTAGTAGGGAGAGGGAATCTTTGAGCTCTTCACACTGATGTGTGGAATTTGGTTGAGACACTTTGTAGGGAGATATATGGCAGAAAACATGAAGAGAACCAGTCCTAAATAGTTTTTCATTTAAAAATATTCTATCAGCAAATCACTGATCATCTCAATCATTCAGTAGTATAAATTTGTTAATCTTCCAAATATTCACACAGTTTAGAATATTATTATAGCTAATTGACATTTTCTTCAGTAGAAAAGTTTAGCTTTTCTCTGAAGATCAAAAAAAATGGAAATAAACTTTAGTATTTATAGGGAATCCCACAGCAATATTCATTATCAAAACCTCAGCTTTCTACTAAGAAACAGTACAAGTCTCCTGAGTGAACAATTTTTAACCATTCTTGTCAGTGTCACTGTTATCATAAATGCCATTTGACTACATTCATCTTGAACAGGGCAGGAAGCTAAGCTCATTTCTTGCTTAACAGTTAATTCTTTCCTAATGTCACTATGTTTTATTGGTTTTGCCCCTCAGTTATTCTCTTAGATCTTTGGATATATTGTTTTAATATGCAGAATGTGAAATATTTTGGATCAGATATTATTTACAGTTAGAATGGTCAGGAACCCCAGATGTTCATTACCAACAAAAATGAACATACTCAGTTGTCTTCTTTATTCCCTGTTATAAATGAGAAATGATTAAACTAATCCAGATGTGTCTATGCCTTTAATTCCATCTGTGTCACAGACAGTAAGGCTCTGGTCATCAACAAATTATTGCATATTAATCTCCAGAGCTTTTGATGTTACAGTTTGTCTGATATGCTGTTAAAATTCACATTTGTTCTCAATTCTTTGAGTAAATCCTGCAAAGTTAACTTAGTATTTCTTAACATTAATTATTTGGGGGAGTTTTTTCCTGCTGCTAGCTATGTTAATTATAGGAAAATATATTAAAAAAAAAAAATGAAGAATCTATGAATTTCAGTCCCAAAGTCTTTATGGCAAGAGAAATAAGCACAATTCTTACAACAGCTTGCAGTCTTGAAATAGATCCTCCACACTGAGATGTATGGAGATATTGTTATCTTTATAATCTCTGATTCTAAAGATCCCCAAAGCATCTCTGGCAATTTTTAAACTTTTTTATTTTGCCTTTGTCTTTCTGTAAAATGTTATTTTATTAAAAGAAAAATGTATCAGTAATTGTTTCACTTCACTTTTTAGATGAATGTTTCACAACAGTAAAACCTGCTATGTATGCTCACCACATGTGTAAAATATGGTTACCTACAGTTGTTTACATTTACCTAGAATAAAATCTAATGACAGTCAAACAAGCAGAGTTAACGACTTAATTTTATAATTTTTGGATCAGACAAATAAATGGACAAGGGCTTAGCAGAACCTTCTGACACTGACATTATTCAGTGTCATTTTACTCAGCAAAACTTAATCAAAATGCTTTCCAACTAGCAGAGATAGAAATTTCAAGAAATTGGTAAATCTACAGGTCATTTGCACAAGTATGTTTGAAGCAGTGCAAGTAAGTGCCACCTCTTCCTGTGAGATGAATCCTTAAGTCCATTTTTTATGTGGGTGAATAAACAAATTTACAAAGAGGGTAATATTGCACAGCAATATTTAAGTCTATACTTTTTTGGAATAGTTAAAGTTACAGATTTATAACAGCATAGTCTTCTCTAAGGTTATTAAGGAGTGATAGGATCTTGGTATCTCAGTCTTATTCAGACATAATAGAGGTTTTCCATCTTCCCACTGCTCCTCATGCTCAGAAAAGTTTGGGACCTTCAACTTTTGCACATGATTTATGTAGGCTAACCACCAAGTTTTCCAAATGTTAGCTGTATTTGCATTTCTTCCCTGGGAGCCAAATCTCAACGAATTTACAAGCTTTTATCTTCCAGTGCCCTGAGATCTATGTTGGAAGATTTTTAACTACTGACTTGAACTGATGAAAGAACATGGACCAAAAGAACAGCAGACTTATATTCCATCTTGTAGAGACTGAGTCCAATAATATGTCTTCACTGAAAATATGCATTAAATAAATACACTGTTAACCAGCAAAAAGTAATATAGAAAAGACAGCTGTCATCTGGGAAAGATGGAGATTCAGTTAGTAGTTTCTCATTAAGAAAACACGAATAAATATCAAAGTTACATATGCTGGTATCCATGTTAGTTAATCAAATATTCTCTTGAAATCAAATTATTTTTCCAGTTCCACACCCTAGAAGAAACAGTAAACTTGTTATTTCTGTGACATCATTAAAGGTATAATAGCCAGAATCTGACACTGAGAATATAAAGAGACATATGACGTAGACAAGGAAATATGCTTCAACAAATTCATAAATACACAAATTTGAAAAATGTAAAAATAAGATTAGAGAGCAGCAAATTAGATGTTTGTCATCAAACTTAATACTTGCAGTAGAAACCTGTATGATAACCTATGAGCTGAAGTTAACATTTTTTTCTTGTTTTATATTTAATGCAAATCATCTGCTGAGGTAGTGAAAGTGCATCTTAGACTTATCCAAGGGTAATTCTAAAACTGTACATATGACCTCCAGATAACTTAAAATTTACTTAAGGTTGTCTTTGATCCTTGGTGTCTGTCATGACAAATCAACTAGGAAATGCACTGGTTAATGCACTTGAACTTTCCACCGATACTGACAGCTGAATTGCTGCTTCCTAAAATTTATGGTGTTGACAAGTCTTTTTAACTTCTCATTCTCCTAGCACAAACATTTAAGCAAGTTGGATGAATCAGTGCAGTTCCTTGGCATATTTCTCCTCCTGTTCCTCCTGCTTTCACATGAAATCTTTTTGTGAATGTTGCCTCAGATTTTCCACATTTTGAAGTTCTCACATGTCAACCTTATTCTCGTCAGGATCCTGAAAAGCTGGAAAGTTTCTTTCACCTCCAGACTCATGTCAGTGGCTTTGTCGCATGACTATGCAATGAACCTCTGCAAAAACCCTGAGTGAGGGTAGTAGTGCTGGACTTGAATTTGAGGCTATATCTTTCCTTGTCCATTCTTATGTAGTCAATGCTCAAAAGTTGTGTCCAATTCTGCTTTGGAATTCCCTTTTTAATTGTCTCAAGCTGAGGTGATGCCAAAACAACTTTATTGAAAAACTTATTTTCTCCTTGGCGTACATTGGTGACAGTACTGTAAAAGGGATTTCATTTCTATCTTTGATACCTCTGTGAAGTGACCAAGTCTGGGTAGGTTTCTGACTGGTTTGGAGAAACACTCCCAGAGCTGATTGTAATGGTTCTTGACATGGTCATAAACTGGTGCTCTGTCAAAAAGTGTCACAGCCACAGGGATATGTCAAATTCTTCACTCTCATTTTTCTACATCTTGATACTCTGATACTTCTTTTTCCTACTCTGGGCATATGAACATATGTAACAAGCACTAAGCCAAAGACCTTCTTGACCCTGGATGCTTAGAGAAGGATTTCCCTCTTCCTTTCCTTCTTTTTCCCCAAATTGATTTGGTATCATCTTTCCAGTTCTTATATTTCTGGTAATCAGTCAGTTATGGGCATGTTGATCCCATTGGTTTTTCATCTTCACAGTGATATGGCTTTGGTGAGATAAGCCTCATCAGATCTGTAGTTTCCACACAGAAAAGTAACCTTCTTTCCTCTGGAGTTTGCTCCTTGCCTGGCGACAGCCCACAGGTTTGTCATGCAATATCAGTGAGAGCAGACTCACTGCAGGTTGCTGCAGGCAGGGGTGTTTGCAGCATGAATCATGCTGTGGATGGGCTACATGATGGAAAAGCTCCTGTTTTGCCCTTTGCCTTCCCTTCACCTATCAAGGAAGGCACTTAGGGAGAATGGCAAGAACGATGCAATAGAGCTGGTCTGAGTTTGGTCTTGATACTTCTGGCAATGCCAAAGTGCTAAAAATAGAATAAGCCTGCCCAGAAATGGACTTGATTTGAACATTCAGCAGCATTTTCTGCCGTTTTTTTTTTTTTCTTAAATAAACTATGCTGTAACTTTGATTGTAAAAGAGCTGTCTTTTTAGATTAATGATCTGGCCTCAGCAACATTTTTTCCAGTAACAACTGTTCCAGCAGTAAATAAAACACTTGCAAGACAGGAACAAATCTCATTTTAGGCTGGGGTGTTTATCTAAAGTAACCTTGGTCTGCCAGGGCTATGATCTGTAGCGTACTTAGAGCAACACAGTGTTTGATCTCTTGCCTGAGAAATCATTTCTTATAGCACCTTGTTTGCAGCAAAGGGTAAACTGCTTCCTGGCTTGATGTGCTAAGAAAATGGCTCCATCTCACAAATAAATTGACCATTACCTTCTTTTAAATACAGAGCTTTAGAATAGTCTGAAAAGAACAAAATTACAGAGCACACCTATGACCTGCCCTCTGTCCTTGCTCAAATCAGACTTTTAAATTCTCCTTCTCAAAGATTGCAATACACTAAAGCTATTTTTATAGACCACCACATTATATGACTGAGAAATTTTCTAAAATTTATGTAAAATCATAAATGCTTATGAAATCAACAATTATTATTCTGGCCACATGATAACAAGTTTCTATTTCCCCCAGTATTGTTGATGTTTTCAATTGCTGCGCTATTTTCTGTTCCTCAAGTGTAAAACAGAGATAATGAGAAAAGTTAATAAAATAATTTCTATTTCAATGGTGTTGCATGATGACAAAGGTTGGGTTTTTTTTACTGTCTATTTTTCTTTCTCCTTTTTTTAACTCCATCTTTATTTATCAAACACCTTTTCTG
>VYXD01001430.1:744133-763159 GCA_013397195.1 Hylia prasina
GAGAAGAGAAGAGAAGAGAAGAGAAGAGAAGAGAAGAGAAGAGAAGAGAAGAGAAGAGAAGAGGACTTGTCTATCAATCTGACTAGCCACAATTTTTTTCCAAATTTCTTAGATATTTGCTCCAGTGCCTTAGTACAGTAAGTGATGTATGTGTCTCACAAATAATATCAAGAATGAGATTTTTCTGTGAGTTATATGCTTGATTCATCCCATATTTCAGAATAAAAAAGTTAAAAAAAATAATTAGATTGCCAGTGCCTATACCTTTTGACAAATGCTACTTTCAGTGTGTAATATTGGTCTTTTGAAAACCAACTGGCTTTTTTTCTTTTTTACTTTTCCCTTTTTACATTAGCTTTGTCATGAATCCAGAACTCTAAGAGAGAGGAAGTAGAATGTAGTGAAGTAGAAAGAATGCATTTATTGCTTGTGTTTTTTTATTCTCCAGCTTGCTGAGAATATTGACACACTTCTAGCTTTTTATGAACTACTTCCAGGCTGTTTGCTTTCAGAGCTATTGCCATTTGCACTAGCAGTTTTTTACTAGAGCATTCATTAACAGAAGGTATAAATACAGTAGGACAGTACACATGATTTTATAGCAATCAGGATATAATTCACTTTTAAAATACACCTTTTAAAATACACCTTTTAAAATACTTAGCAAAAAGTTCAGCTGGTAAGCTAATTTAGCATAGATTTACAGATTTACCTTCATATCAAGGTTTCTCCTCTAAATTGTGATACCTATATTTAACTTTGAAACTACTTGTGTTGCACTGAACTTCAAAGCATTGAAGAAGGGAAAAGTTAAAATGTATTCTTATTTTTTTTCCACAGAAGTTTCTAAGGCCAGACACCCATTAAAACTCTTTTGCATGTTTGGTCATTCCCACATTTTTCTTTGCTCACCAGCAGCTTCCAAAAGATGGATTTTTCAATCCCATAAGAAGATCCACCTTTCCCCAATCTTCTCACAGCTGAAAGAAAGGTGTTGCAGTGACCCCAACCCACATTCTTATAAAGGGTCCCTGAACTACCATTCAGGTTTTGATATGGAAAAAAATATTGTTGTTGTTACAGTAAAAGCTAAAAAGCAGAAGTAATTAGATTCAATTACTCTGGAGAAGAACCAAAAACTGGTTCATTTTCATTGTCATCTTTAATAGTCATCACTTTTGAAAAATAATTCCTTTAATTTCATTCAGTTCAGTTAATAAAGCTTCTGTAAAGCTCCTAATATATGGAAAGATATTAATAAAAATATATATTGTTCCATCTTACATAGAAATATAAGCTTCAATTACCAAATAGAGTGTTGGGCATTTTTTAAGTTCATTAATAATGGAGCGAAAAGACCTCAAGAGCTTTGGCGGCTTTCACTAAGAAATAATATTTACATGTTAATATATTCAGCATAGAGATATGATCACAAATTTAGGTATGATGTTTGCGGGTTTGAACTTGCTCCTCTGTCATTATTCCAAACAGATACTGTGCACATGTTCCCTCTGTTCCTCTGGGAAGAGATACTGCTCATGTGGCTGCATGTGTGTATGAAACAGAAGAGAAAAAGTGTGAGGTGGTAGCACCCCAACACATATCCTCTGCTCAAGCCACAAACCCTATTGGAAAGGAGAGCTTCAAGTAGGGTTTATCCATTTGCAGAATGAAGTTACTATAGATGCATAATAAAGGTAGATTTATCATGATCTTACATTGTGGACACAGCATAATATCAGAATAAGTTCATTTTTGGGCAGAAATATGATTACCTGAAAAAAAATCCAATTAAAAAAAAAATCCACTTTCTTCTCCCCCCCTCATTCTAACCACATCATATAACATGGACATAAGAACATCATGGAATAATTAAATCCCAGAAAGTTGTCAGCAAGCCCTCCACTGTCACTATTCACTCAACCCAGGCTTTGTGCATGAGTCACTTTCACAGCGACATTTGTTTGGTTGCAGTTTATATCTCAGTCCAAAAATTGTTTTCCTCATTTTCATGCCCTCAGGCTATAACACTGCAATTGCTATCTTAATTTTCCCTGCCTCTCCTATTTTCTTGATATAACTTAAGCGTGGAGTTATAATTGTCCTTGGTTGCACTTTGAAGATATGTGCCTACAGTTAGACACAATAATTTGGTAGGCTGCTTTCCAGATATTTTTCAAAACCAGATAAACTTCTGCATCTGCTGACATCTGTGAAGACTGTTGGAGGTCAGCATCTATAAAATCTAAGCTTTGCATTTCAGTGCTAACCAGTAACAACAGAAATGTAAGCAGGCCCCTTCAGAGTTTTCCACTAGAGGTTGAAAAAAATGGAAAGAGGAGTTATATTTGCCTCCAAAAGATAATAAAGTCAGCAAGTGATGGCAAAATCAGAATGGTAAAAGAATTCCAGATACAGCCTTCAAGTGTTAACAAATGACTCATTTAATGCGGAAAATTAAATATTTTCAATTTTCTAATTCTATGCCAGGAAACACAAGCTTCATATTATGACAAGATGACAAGAGGCCTGTATGAGAACCCTGTCCAAGGAGGTCAGATTTTGAAGGGTGAATTAAGGATAGGCTGTTTAATAAAGCTTAGTGCTGGGTGAAACATAAGTTTTCTATTAAATCTGGCAATAAACAAAACAACTTCTGCAGAAAGCAGAATCATGAAAGTCACGCACCTTACTTTTTGGTTTTTTTGTAATTTTTTTTTTCACATTTTATAATCTGAAAATCATTTCATTAGAGAAGAAAAGTGCATGCAAGTTTTCTTGCTGCAAACTCTTTTGTTCTCCTTTATGAACTTTTGTATAATGTCTTCATCTTCTTTAAGACTGCTTATTTTCCTAATCTATTATGAAAAAGTAGGTTTTGTTATTGTTGTTTTGCAGAAGTGGGTCTGGGTTTTTAAAGGCTTTTTCCTGGTTGAATATACTACTTATTATACTGACATATACTGCCTGATGAAGTATCTGGTGCCTTTAATACATTGTGAAGGTTGAGGCTAATGAAAGTCAAAAAAACTAATGAAAGTCAAAAAACTATCACAAACTCTGCTGTAAACAATTAGGTCTTAAACTAGTCTTGACTAGTCTAAAGTTAAACTTAAGCTTGTGTTTGGGGGTCCCTTTAACTCTGGAATCAACTAAAACACCCGGATTTCAGACGGACCACAGCCAGAGAAACAAAATTAATTTGCTAGTTATTCAGAACTCACCCACAGCAAATGTGAGACTAAACCAAAAAAATACTACATTTTCACTAGTCCTAAACATCAATAACACCATTACTAGGTTTAGAGAGAGTTAGTGATGGAAAAGGTAGTGCATGATTTGTACTTAGATTTGACATTCACTCAACAAGGTTTTCTCCTGGTGTTTCACAGTGAAAAATTACCAAAAATATAAAAGTCAGAATGGGGTGCAATTTCTGTAGCAAGTCCTTCCTCCTATACTGTCCTGGAAAAAATCCTGGGTCTGACCAAAGACTTGTGTATGTAAATCTCTCTTGCAGCTTTATTCAGGCATATATTTCCATCCCTTCCCTTGTCCAACAGGGAGTCAAACAGAAGAATCAGGATGTGTCTTTAAATTTTTGATTAACCTCTTCTACCTCACCTTAAGCCTTTTCAACAGATACAGTGAAATCAGATATGAGGCTGTTCTCAGGCCTAGAAAACTTTTAACAGTTTTTATTTCTTCTATCTTTTTTTCCAAGAAAATATTTTCTCTTGATAGTGTTTATTAAAATTTCATAATAATTTATATAAAATATAAGAATCACAGGTAGTTCATTACTAATTCTTAGCTGAGACAATTTAACTTTATCCTTTTAAGTGACAGATAACATAATATACAGCCTCCGTACAAGACTTTTAGAAATATTGCATGAAATGGGTTCTTATTACAAAAAATACATTCTAAAAGCAGGAACTGTTACCCTAAAGTTGGATGGATGTACATGAGCTGTAGGACATAACTTTTAAACACTAATTTTCATGCTATAATAAATATTATTTTTTTGAAAATGTTTTATCTCATCTAAATTTAAGCATATTTATGTGATTGTACATTGTCCTTCAAAACGAGCACTCAAGCTCTTTAAAATGTAAAATTACAGAGCTCAATGAAAAAATTATTTGCTTAGAGCAGGGAACTAGTGAAAGCAAAGAGAGCAATGACAGTGTAAGAGTTGTATTGAATCCTTTGAAGCACTGATCCATAATGACAATGTGTTAAACTGTTCAAGGTCTGTGCTTCAAATTGGCAGTGTCAGTCCTTCTGTCACATCATGCTCACATGTCTGAGTGGACACTGCTTGTCCTGTGTGCAATAAAATCAGGTTCAGCTTTCATTGTAAGAGTCTCCCCTTGCATTTGCCCAACAGAAATGCTGCTGTAGAGATATATATACACAATATGAACAGAAAAACATGGGTAGATACATAAAAATAGTAGTAGTAGTATTGATGAGATAAATTTCACTATATTCTTTGTCTTATTAAAAATAAGATGCGGAGAAATTGGCAAAAATGTGTTCATTTCACCTATGGATTTTAATATATTTAATAAATAAATATAAGTACATATATGTCACAGAATCATAGAAATATCTGGGTTGGAAGGGATCTTCAAGGTCATCTAGTTCCAATCCCGCTGCCGTGGGCAGAAACACCTTGAACTTGACCAGGTTCCTCAGAGCTCCATCCAGCCTGGACCTGAACACATCCAGGGACAGCACAGCCAAAAACTTTCTGGGTAACCTCTTCTTGTGCTTCACCACCCTTACAGCAAAGGATTTCTTCCTAACTTCTAATCTAAATCTACTTTCTCTGAGTTTAAAGCCATTCCTCCTTGTCCTCTCACTGCATGCTTTTGCAATATGTTCCTCTCAACCTTTTCTGTAGGCCCCCCTCAGGTACTGGAAAGCCACAACTGGGTTAGCAGGTCACAGAGTGACTTATCAAGTGTTACCATAGACATGAATGAGACAAGGAGGGCAAGTGTCCTAGATAGATGATTATTCATGCTTAAGTGAATCAAACTGCAGCTAAAGAGTAGGCTTCTATCCCTTTCTATACTAAACATTCCAAGTACTTTTGATTAAACAAACTGATGTGTATCATCAGTTTGGGTTTTCTGCAGCTCTTGTAGCTCTGATCTTCCTTTGACAAAAAAGAATACTGAAACCATACATCTCCCTTTGTTTGCTGGGGCTGATGCAAAATACTAAGTGGCGCCATCTGATCCATGGCTTTACTTACAGCAGCTCAAATATTAAGATTTCTGGGTAGGTCCTGCTTGTTTATACTGTGTGACTTGAATTTGTGTGGTCTGCAGGCATTTACTGCAGGACAGAAAGCAGTTATTTCTTATTGCTTCAATAAAAGGGGATGAAACCACTCATGTAACTATTATAATCACAAATAGGAAGAATAACTATGTCATACAACTATAATGAAATAGAGGGAATAATTTATCAAAATATTTCTATGCCTTAAAATTTAACTCTACAATAAAGTGTATGTAACAGTTCTTCTTTTACCTGGCACTTTGCTATAGAAATTTTCCTTATCAGTACAATAGAGGACACTTTCAAATACACTTTATTCTGCATTATTATGCTGAAGAGAAGTTTTAAGCAACTCCTGTTCACAAAAATATTACTATTTTGTACAAGAAATATATCCTTAATTAATGTATACGAACATTGTGGCATAATTTCACAGTATAATGTACATTGAGTGTTTATATTGTTCCTTTGTTAAGTTTGGTATTACAGCATACTGATTTCTTTGCTTTTAGTTCATTTGAGAATAAATAAATCTGGAGTTATTCATCTGTTTCCAAGAGGAATTCTTATAGTCTTCTGACAACACTACTGTGATAAGTGGCTGCATTATCAACCTAACATCTTGGTAAAGCTCACTTGTAAATGCAGTTTATAGGACTAAAAACAACATTGCGTCCGAACAGTATTGCATTTATTTTATCATCTAGGGAAACAAACAATGATCTCTGGTTTCTTATTGAATTTCCATTGTAAGGAAATATGCCTTTAAACTTTATTTACTGCTATTATACTGCTATTATTTGAATAACTCCAAATTATTATAAAATCTCTGCTTTTCTGTGAGGGGGAATATGTTGTCATAAAAATAGTATAAACACATATCAAATCATCATAAAATTCTTTTAAAGCAGGTCTTTTGCTTCTTGGATTTTATATTTCAGTAGGTGTAAATGTAAGACAGTCCTAAACCTTGTTCCCAAATGATTACCACAGTCTCTGAAGAATTGATTTTTTTTTTTTTTGGACTCGTTTAGGTATTCTAAACTTGGATTAGATCTGCAATAGCAATGATGGCATCTGGAAGGCATTTTAGAAACAGAAACTCAGCCAGAATATCAGAGGAATGCAACATGTGGACAAAGTGTGCTAACTTCGTTTGTGCAGCTTAGATACTCTGCAGCCTTAAAACTTCAAGGTATCCTTTGATGTACACTGGTAGAATTCTGATGCAGAGTGTGTTCTTGCTGCATTCATTTCTTTTAATAATATGAACATAGTCCTCAGTGTATATTATAACTTGATTGCACGTTAAAGGAGGCTGATAACCTTGAAATTAAAAAATGTCATAAATTTTCATTTTACTTCTGGATAAAGACTGGTATAGTACATCATTTGGAAAGCTAAGAAAGATTTTTAATTTATTTCAACCTATTTTTTTTCATGGAAATGAGATCCTGACTTTTCTGTTTACTCAGAAAAAAATGTATTTTATCAATTTTCTTCACTCACAACAGATATTTGAAATAAAAAAAGGCAGGAGAGATGCATTCAACACAATTATGTTCTCATATATTTGTATACTGCCAGGATAAGCTCAAAAGTACTTGACTCAGAAGTGCAGTTTAGCTCTTTTTTCCCATTTTCCTTATCACCTAAGCTAAGTACAGACTTATATTTGCTGCAGAACAGTACAAGGGAAGGAACACATGGCCCTCCCCACCTGTGTGCCCATATCAACCCTCTGTGAGCCAGCCCAGGACCCTTTGTACCCATTCATCAGTTGGGTTGCATGAAGTCAGTTGTACAGTTGTGCTGAATTGGATAATTAATATGAACTTTCAGACACCCTGTCACTGACTTATATAGAAACTGGAAGCCACACACCTCTGCCTTAGCTAAGAAGGTTAAAGAAAGTTATAAAAAAAACATACACAGGGATCTATTAAGAAGCTGCTGTTATTATGTGTGGAAAATAGACAAGAACTTTCCTGTTGAGCACATTGTGGGTTTTTCAGTTCTCAACAGCTTTTAATCTTGATTAATTATTTAGCTTTCATGTCCAGGTATTTAGGGAGGAACAGAAGGACTGAAACTCTGAAAAAGATGAGTACTGAGCCTTCAAACAACACAGGACCTGCTCCATAAATGGGATGACATGTCGCAAAGGAAATGCAATACTGAGAAATGTGAAGACATTTCTATTAAAAGGAAGAATAATAAGCATAGGTACCAAAAATGCTCATCTAGAAGAGGATTCTGAGTTTCTGTTACACAATTAGATTAATTTACTCACAAAATGTCCAAAGTATACAAATAAAAAAATTAAAAAGACATCTTGGCATATATCATCTGCTTTGTCTCATTTTGTACTAATACAAAAAGTTAGTGAGCTTGGTTATAAATGTGATAGATGTATGTCAGGCTTTATATTTTCAACCTTTCCAAATCAGTGTTATAATCATAATTAAAGGAAATAAAACAAAATTCTTGAAGCTTTGGTTTCATTTCTACAAAGGAGACTCAGGAAAAATATAATAATATTTTGCCTAAATTTAAGTGAAAAATATGGGAACTGAAGTTTCAGAGACGACTAAAAATATGCCAAAGCTCTTCCCTGTGGGCCAAACACTAACCTGAATGTGTAGGTAATGCATTTCTGTCCAGTTTCTGCTTTATTCACATATGGGGGACAAGACTGACTTCTACAGAAGTTTCACTAGGGCTTCATTTAAGCCCATACTACATAGAATAGTGTTGATTAATAATAATTCAAAATGATAATTCACAGAAAAGTGTTGCATTGTTGCAACCAGAGCATGTTGGAAGGTTATTGTGGGTGTTTGTCTTTTGTGTTGAAGCTGAGATCAAATACAGGGTTCCCAGTACCATGGCAATAAAAGCAAACAGGGTTTTTTTTGTTTTCTGGGAAAAGATGAGAAAGAAAGGCATCAGCTACAGAAGTTTTTCCCACTAATCTCTCCAGCCCAAGGAAATAGCCTAGGTGTGTGGCCATAGGGTATGTGGAAAGCCTGTTTGTTAAAAAATTTCTTTGTAAATGGCAGAACTGGAGAGAAGAAAACAGGTGTACATAGAGAAAGCAATTACAATCCCACTATGACAGGACTCTCCTCCCAGTGTGGTCCAGCATGGATTTGAACTCTTAAACTAATAGCTAAGTAAATGTTTAATCCAAAGATTATTTCCTATGCAAAAATATAAATTTGTACTGAGATGAAGACAAGAATGAAAGTTTTCCCCTGTAGCTGAGTGTTTTGACAACTCACTTTAAAAGTCTGAGTTGATCTTTCTGTGTGTGGCATAGGAACCTTGGACTTCTCCATATGAGAGAGAGCAGGATCCAAAGGAAGCTCAAATCCAGGCCTAATCCAGAAATAACTTTCTTTGTCCTTGCTTTAAGGTGAGAACACCTGTGCGATCAAGACCAGGCATTTGGTCAGCAATGAGTCTGGCAGAGCCGTGGGCCCTTGTGAAGTTATGATGTGAAGAAAGACATGTTTGGGGAAGGGCCCAGCATAACCTTCCTGCCCTGGATGTCCCCAGGGTCCCTGTGTTTAATGGATGTCAGCCGAGGAGGAACACAAGGCTGCTTGTGACTGGAGAAAGCCACAGCCCTCAGTGGTGGCCAAGCCCCACTCAGGGGTGGCTCTTGGGCCTCACCTGAGCTCTAGCCTTGTCCATGTCACCCTGGTGCTGCCAGCGAGCCTGCTCTGACCCCATCTCATCCCACAGCCCTGCCTGGCCTTCCCAGGTCTGAACCTGGCTCCCCTCATTGGGCCTAATCCACATCCCAAGCACATCTGAGGAGTTCAATAAGTCCCAAGTTCCTCACTTTGACCAGTTAACTTGTATTCTTTGTGTTTCTCTCAGTGTTTGCATTCTAAAATTAAGGGAATGGTGAATAATATTTAATGATAATATTTTATCATTAAATAAATATATAATATTTTGCAGATCTCTTTCCAGGGGCATATTAGTCTTAACTTGAAAGTAAATATACAGTCCTCATGACTTAATGTAATTTTTCAATCTTTTTTGAACCATTTGAACCTATTTTACACATTGTTTATGAGATACATAAAAACAAATATTGTATCTATTTGTTATGTCTTGGCTGAGCTCTACATATTTCTTTTCTTATATATTTTTCTCTTGAATAATCTTATTGTATTCACTTCTCTTAAAACTCTAATGGAATTATAATCCTGTTTTTATGACAGGATACTTGCTATCTCACATTTTGCACTGCAGTATCAACAATTTTTTGCACATTTCTTATGGCATTCTGTGTTTAATATCAGCAACACTACTTAAGGAAAAAATCACTCTTCACACTTTGACTCAGTGTGTAATTCTATTAGCAGTTAGAGTGGGCTGGAATGTACTTCTGTCATCATTCCACTACAATGATAAACTAATGTTTTCTTCCACCATCACAACACTATGTGAAAGCTTGTCTAAATCTCTGGAGAAGGGTTGGGTGATAATTATTTATAATGGTCCATGAAAAATATCATTTTATATCGAAGTGGGCTTTGGTGTCTGCCTTACCCCTTCGCTACTAGTTTTTCAGGGTTTTTTCAATCAATTTCCATTTTAAGTTCACATCTGTATGTGTCCCTCTGTGAAGAAAAATGTTAGCTTTATTTTAAAAGAAATGTTGAATTACTTATTCCATTATATTGTGTTTCTGTCATAGTTAGTCAATCTGGCTACTCAGTTTTGAAAGTTGTGCCATTTTGTGCCTGTCTCTAGATCCCACTCAATGAATCTTCAAGCAGCTTCAAGTTGTTTATTGTCTCACTGATGCCAGCAGCAGCGTGTTTTGCACCAAACCCTTTCTTGTTTCCTGTTTCCTGACAGTTTATGGGTCGGAATGAAAGGGAGGGCAGGGACAGGGTGCCATTATAGTGAGGGTCTGCTGAGCTGTTGCACCAGGAAGATCAGGTGGATGAGTCCCTCTATACACAAGTAGGGACAGACTCACATTCGCAAGCCTGGTCCTCATGGGGACCTTCAAACATCCTGATATCTGTTGGAGGGAAAGCACAGCAGAGAATAAGCAATCAAGGAGGTTTCTGGAACATATTGATGATAACTTCATTCTCCAACTGATAGAGAAGCCAGCAAATAGAGGTGTTTATGCCAGAGTTTGTTCTCATCAACAAGGAGGGTCTAGTGAGCAACATGAAGGTTAAGGGCAGCCTTGGCTGCAGTGACCAAGGAAAGGTGTAGTTCAAAATCCTTAGGGCAGAGAGGAGGGTGCACAGCAATCTCGCTGCCCTGGACTTCATGAGAGTAGATTTTGACCTCTCTAGGGATCCACTAGGAAGACTACTGTGATATAAAGCCCCAGAAAGAAAAGGGACCCAGGAAAGCAGGTCACAATCCAAGGATAGCCTTTCTGAAGAGCAACAGACATCATCTACCTGGACTTAAAGCATTTGACACTCTCCCACGTGACATCCTTGTCTTTAAACTAGAGAAGCATCGATTTGATGATGCTAAAATCTCAGCATTAGCCACAAAAAGAGCTGGAACTAGAACCATAAAAAACAAGACAGAAGAATCTTAATCATGTCAGGGATGGAAGCAGTCTAAATTTCAGTAAAAGAGTATGAGCCATAAATTTAAAGAATGTAATAGGGGAATATTCCCTCTGCGTTATGAGGTGAGATGATGTGTCCTCTGTGAAATGAGGATTCACTTTTCCTATGTTGGATAACTCCCCAGCAGGCAAGTTTTCAGGGCATCTCAGAGTACAAGCAATTTCCAGTGTGACAGCAAAATACAGCATCAATGGGGAAAGACTGAGGTTTCATACTCATCAGTCAATTCTTTCCTGGTTATCTTAATCTGGCTGTAGCACACGATATTTTTTTTTTCAGTAAAAGGTGATAAATAAACAAGATTATTCTTTTGAATAATCTATCATCCAGTGAACCTAACAATCTTATATCCTCCTTCTCAACCTTATTGCACTGCTTGAATTCAGGCTGCTGATCCAAAAATTAGCCAATACAGTCACAGCCTGCTCTTAATGTTTAGTAATTTCATTGCTCTCTCTTCTGTGGGGTCATGAACTGATAAAGAAATGTATGCATAATTCATCTTTACATTGGCAAATAGGCTGTCAGTAATAAAAATTGCTGGCTGACCTGTTTGGAGTTTATTTAGTTTTAGGGTTTTGGTATCAGCATTCCTGTAAGGGCTGATTTCCAAACAACGGATGCTCAGTTTATGCCACCATCAAATTTATTGCAAGATGTTTCCGTACTGGAAACCAGAATGCACTAACAATTAGTCAAAGTTAAAAACAATATTTAACACATTCATCTTGACTTATTGTGAAAAATCTAATATTTTTTAAAAAATAAGATGTATTCCCAGGATGAGCTTTTATATGACAATTTTGTGCAGAACACCACAGTTTTGTTTGTTATGCTTCCTTTATAACAGAGGTTTATAATGAAGATAGTTACACCCTTATGGGCAGCCCTGAAAAATGAAATACAGCCATAGAAATTCACTGAAGCTTTTTTGAAATATCTCCTTTTTTTCCTATAGAATGTTTTTTAAGGAAATTGGAGACTGTGATATTGTCATTGCCACTTCTCCAAGTTTACTATTGACAACTCCTTTCTTCAGTCCTTCTGAATTTGAACTCAATTTACACTACTACATTTCAAAAGAGCTTTATTTCTCATGACATCTCCCCTTTGAACTGCTTAAAAATTTAATATCCTGTTGATATTTGTCATAATGTGTTGCATAATAGGAATACTAAAACTCCTTGAATAAATTGCTGGAAGTTAAACATATTCAGTCTCTTTTAGGCTTTTAGTAAATCCATGCAACATAAAAAGAAAATCTTCATTAGCCTTTTAACAATCTTCTTCCCTGAATTATGAATACTGATGAATAAATTTCTGCTAGTCTAATGTACTTTATCTGACACATTTAAGATAATTTGATATAGTTATTCAATTTACATCATGAACTTAGATATACACATGCAGCCTTCATTTCAAGAGAGATCAAAATGAATAACATTTAACCACTACAGCTTCTATGGCTGTAAAAGGGTGAATCAATACAGCTAAGCACATGGCATTTGCCTTACAGTTACAGTGCTTCCTAGAATAAATGTAGGAATTTGGTATTATTAGTCCTATTTGCAGAAGAAAAAAACCTACTCTATATGTTGCAATGGAGAAACCTTCAGCACTACTGCAAAGGTAGATGGTGAATATTTGCAACAATATGAGAAGCTCAGGGAATGTTTCACTGGAGTTCTGATTTGATAGTAAAAAAAATAGAATTTTAAGTGTATTTTCCTAATAGTTTCATATAGTGTTATATAAAGCTTGTAAAACAACAACAACAAAAACTCTCAGCTATCCAGTTGCAGTATTTTTTTCTTCTATTTTTTCTGAAATTATTTATGCTCATTTTCTTTGTTTCATGCTCATAAGAAAAACCTTGGTCATTGGGTTCTATGCTTCTCCCATTCCTTTAAGACATTTTCTAGAGATCAAACTTAAACAATAAAGAAAACAATAATCATCTGGTCCCTAGAGGAAAAAACTTTTTTATTTATCAGTATATTTTTAATATTGCAAGTATATATTAACAATTTAATATTAAAGAAACATTTGGAGTTATGACAATCATCTTCTCTAGTTAACATTAGTTGCATAAAAAATAACAAGAACTAACAAACTTGTGGAAAAAGCATTTTATACTCTGGTTTTTAAATGGCTTTACAGCTAAAGAGAGAAAAAGGATTTTGTTGTTTTTCTCTTTTAACCATCTTTTATTGGGTGATATTAGGATTTCTAAACTTTTTGTAGGTAATTCCATACTCAATACTTCATAATAGTACAAGAGGACATTCTTATTTCTAGGTTATGAAATGGTTGTGTGTGTTCTCCTGATTCCTATTTCTCAGTGTTGAGTATCCCCACTGAGAATGACAAAGAAAACTTTTATTGCCAGGCACTGTTGTTTTCTTTGGTGTAATCTATTCCTTGGTGCTGTTACTCGAAGCTTTGCTGATGACCAGGAAAGATTCTCAGCACAACACCTACTTTTTCTGGGGCAGCTGAAGATCTTCTGAACAGGCATTTGCCCATTGCAGTGCTATGGCTCTTACCTGTGACCCAAGAAAACAAAATAATTAATTGGCATGTATCCATAGTGTCTCTTCAGCACAGACTTAACAAGTGTACATGCCCTATGCAGAGATAGAATTTATCCAGGTCTGTCTTTAATACAAATAGAAAACACCTAGTAGCCATTTTAGTATGTCCTCTAGTCTGACTTAGCAAGGCTATTCCAAAGGGCATTGTTCTACTCCAGTCTTATACACTTCAGAAATAGAAGTTCAGCAAATTTCCTAGGTAAATTATTCTAATATTTAGCTATTTTTCTATTAGAAAATAGTTTATTAATTTCTTGAATCTCAGTCTCCTTTCATATGTCCTTACACCTTTGACTTTTTCTTAGGGCGTGGATAACAGCTGACTTCTCTTCTTTTGCTTACTAATCTTCATTTATTTGTGGTGTCTCATTCAATCTACCTTTTCATTACAATAAACTGTTCTTTCAACAAGCACTCACACGTATTTTCCTTTGGGGTGAAGTATATCTTTGTTCAATAAAATTGTGACTGTGGTTCAATTTAAGAGCTGTGCAACAAAAAAACTATTTGGACATGTAAAAGTGCTACAGAGAGCAAAGATGAAGGAAATCTACTGTTTTGGAATTCTACCAAATGAACTCTCCAGACATTTTTTCTGCTGTCTTGCAATATCTGAATTTTAAATACACAATCTGCTTATCAGGCTTTGCACTGGTATATTTATCCCAGCTATTGTTTCCTGAATACTGCGTTGATGGCAGTGACAGTTCCTCTATTGCTACATTTACTATGTTAATATTTCCATCCCAGGAATATCCTTGAGACATAATTTCCAGAACGGTTGTCAGGCTGATGCCTGGTACCTAGTGTCAGATTACTGGTTTGTGCTGCTTGGCTTTGCTTTCCAAGTCCCCATTTCTCATCTCTAATATGAGCAGTTGCTGCCTCTTGATTTAGTCATGTTTGTTGTAGGTGTTAATGGCAGTGAATCATCATGGGGCAGGTACCTCATGACACCCCATTAGCAGCACACTTACACAGATATGCTGAGTTGTTACTGGTTTTATAGTGTGACCACTCTGTAGAATTCTGTATTTCCTTTTGCAATGGACACCACCCTATGAAAAAATTTGCATTCAGAAAAGACCTGTGGCTTTCAGAAGAAGCCAACATAGTTTCTCCTACTAGGTGTGGTTGCTTTCCTGACTGAATTGGAGAGTCCCTAGCACTGAATTCCTCCCTTTTATTCTTACTTTTGGACAGTCATGTCCTGAAAGTATTTAACATGGTGCACTTGATAGAAACCCTCTAAACACGGCCTTATGCCACTAGCATACTATTAAGAAAGGGTTTTTTTAAGCCAGCTTCTTTTAAGCAAACAAAAAATTGCACTTGATTCATGTATTATGAATCCCCACTGGGTTATGCAGTTTTCATGACTAATTTCTCTCTCTAACCACAGCTTTACAGCCTATGACCTTACAACAGCAAGCTGGCTCTAAGAAAACATGGGCTTGTTGTGATGGTTATGCCTTTGCTCATGTTCCAGGTCCCCTGTGGCTTGTTAACTCTCCACACACATACTCCTTCAATTGCCTCCAGGCCAACTGCCCTTGTTGAATTGCCAGGGATCATAAAAGTACCATGTCTGTACTGGACACTTCAGATTAAATATAAAAGAAATCATTCTAATTTATGTTAAAATCAATCTAGATTCTTCTCAATTTCACTTTATGAAAAAGCATTCTCTAAAGGAAAACAAAATACTGTTTTCAGTCTTTTGTAGCCTCATATGCAAACTGTAAATTTACTGCAAATTATATCACTTTGATATTAAGTTATACTAATGATAGGGAATAGATGCGACAATGAGAGACCCAATAGAAAAGAACCGGCATCACATGAGCCATTAACACTTTAAACTAAAACTTTAAACTAAAAGTTGCTAAAAATGTATTCACATTCAATTATAACAAAAGCACTTTTGCTGACATCTCACTGGAAACTATTAACTATATTGTCAAAACCTCAAGGTCCAAGTAATTATGTTTTTAGCTGACTTTAAAAGAAAAATGCCAGGTTACCATTGAAACATAAACAACATGTTTGGTAAATCTTCCTCTAATCCTGAGTTTGGCTTCCTTATCCCGCACAGTTACAGAAATGCAAGTCATAAGTTTATGAGAAAGGAGAAGCACCTGACATGAAAGAATTATGTGAGAATAGTTGTAGGGTGGAGGCAAGCTCCTGATACATAGGCATACATACAGAGGCATAATACACATATATGCATACATACATATACATACACATACGTATTTGTTCTATATGTAGTCAGTGTCTGAATGCACCACTGTATAGAATGGTCTAGGTAGTGTGAATTCTCAGATCATTTATCAAAGTCATATAATCTCAAGTTTAATATTTCTTAGACTGGTGTATTTCTGGCAAGAAGATCCAAATGGTGAGGAAATAGCATGAGCAATTTAGGAACTGAAGCCTTTGTGAACTCATATTGCATCTCTGACCTACAATGGTGTTGGGGCATGACATACTATAAGTAAGTCATCAAATTGAAATCAAGCACCTTTGATCATTAAAAAATCACATGGCATTGCTTGCAGGAGTACATAAGATGTTAAACTTGGCTTCTGTACAAACCTTTAATTGGGCAATTTAAAACAGCTTGGGTAATTCAGATGGGGCAATATTCCTTGCTATTTCTGTATCCACAGGCTCGTTAAAGGAAATTTTTCTTCACTTGTCTCTTCTACTGTAATGTGTACTGTTCCTGGCAGGAGCTTAGAATTTTTCTCCCATATTCCCACAATACATTAAAAACACACATATTTGGACTCAGTTTATATGGAAGACATTTGAAATGAGATTAAAATCCTATTTTTGTGTAGTACACAAATTTACACATTGATTTTCTAAGGACAAGCAAATGCTAAATTAAAAATAAAACTCAGATTCAGGTAGCCTATTTTCAATGTTCAGAATAATATCTCATCTCAGTAGGATTAATCTGGGCATAAAATTTATTCAGTATGGATCTCTGTTCTGTCTGCTGGTTTTGTAGAGTGAATCAATGCTTACTTCTCTTTTTGACTGCTTTCTGAGTTTAAGGTTCTCAGTAAGCAGATTTCATCAGGATACTGACTCTGTTATAATTAGAAAATTACAAAAAAACCACTCCAGCATGGTAACAGATGTGGGCTATCCTCTTTAAGATGCAGAGTACCTGAGTAAAATCTTTATAGTCTGACCTGTCTTTCACAATTCAGAATTACTCTGAGGTCTTTTCTCAGAGGTATCTCTTTCCAGACACCTGGTGAAGACATACCATTTGTGTGTCTTGGGTAAATAGGTTATCCCCTTGGGCGGAGGGAGATCTAGATCTTGTCTCCTCCTCCAGGAACAGAGTCTGGCAAAGTCTTAATATCTGGAACCACCCCTAAGGCTTGTCCCATCCAATGTTGTACCTCTGGGGAGGAGAAACAGAATCATGTCTCAAAATGAGAGTATCAGCCCCTTTCACTAGATATCACCAGAAGTGCAGTGTACCTTGTATATTTTTGATCCTCCTATTCCATGTAAATCCCAATACAGATAGAATCTAGGGGCTCTGAATCTTTCTGATTTTCTAAGTGATAGACCTAAGTGTTTTCTCACTTACTGTGCCATATGCTACAAAAGTAGTATATGTGACAAAAATTCATTAATGCATATTTAAATAAATATTTTATTGAGAATTCTATGGCTTAACTTCTCGCACTGTATACAGAATGAAAGACATATTTATGATACACTTGGTTGTTAATAAAAATGACTGATGACTGAAAGGAAAGGTCAGCTTTAAACCAGGAACTATTTCAGTATTCATCAGCCCAGGATGAATAAGTGAAGCAATTATTAAGATTTTTAGCAAAGAAGAAAAATGTTAATTGTGTCACTCAGACACTGAATGGCTTGTTACAAGCATCTGTAGTGAATTAGAGAACCATATTGAGTTTTAAAACTATGAATATTAAATGTTGTCTTCCAGAGCGATGAAATATCATGCTTTTCCATTTTGAGCTCAAGCAACGCTTTGTTAAATTTCACTGCAGGAAGCTATTCTCCAATCACTCATCAAGACAGGACTTTCTAATGTTTGAGTATTAATTTTAGGTGTAACTGTGGTTTTAGCTTTTGTAATCCACACTTGGCTTAATTTCTTCTATGCAATAAATGTAACTGTTAGAAGGGAGGAACATTATGTTAACACTATAATGTAAAAATGATATTTTCTTAATAAAGAACACACAGAGCATGTGCCAAATTGATTGAACTAGCAACGTTATAAAATAGCCATGCTTAGCAGCGCTGCAGTAATTTAATTCCCTAATTTGCCAGACTCTCCTCTCCAGAATCCATTCATAAAATATATTTTTAACCAATAAAAATATATATATTTTGGATTGGTTTAGGCTTTGTTTGTTTTTCTGGAGGGAAAATTTGTAATTTTTTTATGATTTCAGATGTTTTGGGTTTTTAGGAAATCCAATCTTAGAAAAATCTGATAATATTGATAACTTTGAGAAAGTCATAATAGGCTTGTGAATAATGTTCATGGAGAAAATAAAGCTCAATTTACTTGATATAGTCTGAAACACCATTTCAGTCTATTTGCTAGGTTTGTGTTTCATCTGAAAAGTAGTACATTCAGGCATAGATCATCTGTCATACTTTTGATGCAGTATTCAGTAAGGAGTGATTTTAAAGGATATCTCCCACTTGAAGATATCAGTAATACTTCCTGTGATCTGGATTTTACTTTTCACAGTGTATCCAGATACCAACACACTGAAGAAATAAGACCCTTAGGGCATCTTCTAATATTTGTGGTACTTAATCCACTATCTATGGTGTCTAAATCTATTTACATCACACCATATCACACTGCCACTCAAAAAGTAAAAAAGATGTAATTTATTTCTGTAGCCTTCTGCTTAGTTTGAGATATGGCTGAAAAGCCATAACAAGTTGTAATGTTAGAAAATCAAAGGTTGAGACTGCAGAGAGAATTCTGTTGCCTCTACATAAATGGATGGATCTACACCAAAATATGTCACTCAGGGTCACCCACAGGAACAAGAGTCTGGAGGATGTTGAACAGAACTATCTCAGAAAATATTACGAGACTGGTCAAGTATATGGTAAACTACTCTGAGCAATGTAATTTTTAACCCTTAAAAATAAGGAAAAAAAAAAAGAAAAGTAATGAAAATGACTACTTGAGAGAAACAATTATGCCAATCTATAACCATACACCTATCTAAAACATACTGTCAAACTAAACCAGTTATGCCTTTTCCCCTTGCCACAATGAGTCCAAGTTATAGCTATGCTTTTGGGGTGAATTTATTCTGAGTTTTATCCATACTGGTAATTACTATATATCATTTATCTGATCAAGAAATAAAAAAATGTCACTCCTCAGTCATAGTTCATTGTTCTGGAAGATAAAATACATTTTGGATGTTTAATAGATCATGCGTATTCCGTACAAGCAGGAAAAAAAA
>VYXD01001430.1:763177-809128 GCA_013397195.1 Hylia prasina
AAAAAGCCCTAACAAAGCCACAAGCAAACTGTGTATAATACCTATTTCTCATGCATAGATAATGCCAGTCTTCTGCTGAGTCAGCTGCTGAGACAGCTGGTTTCTTCTCCTTCCAATGTTAATACCTCACCCACACTTTGCATTGTCAAACCTTTGCAGATAGGACACCCAATTTAAGCTGCTCTGCTCCTGTTATCACTTCTCTCCTTGCTCCCTGCCCTGACCACTATTTTATCTTTGTTAAACAGGTTTTATTCCTTCAGTCCTTAGTAAAAATATGGCCAACACTCTGAGGTTAATAGAGTAACCTTCAACTTATGAGATACTAACAAACAACCTCTCCTGTTCTCTATCTGTAGAAATCTCTAAATCAAAATTTTCTCCTTTCTGCACTTGCTTTGTTCTCATTTTCTGTCATACCAATGCTAGCTACTATTTCTCAGTTCATGCTGGCCACCACCCAGGAATAACTTGCAGTTATGTGATTTAAATTCCATATGCCATTGCAGTGTAAAAGTGTTCTCAATTCAATCTATGATCATTGTGAAAACAGAACCAGTGTCCCACAATAAAGCAATATATGTAAAATAAACATATCTCAGGATGCCCCTTTGGCCCTTTTTTTCATGTCCCTGATTTTGAATTTGAGATATACTTCAGAATTTTAGTTATGTGACTCAGTAATTATCAAGTTTCTGCCAATATGTGTATTTTATATTAAAATATTACTGAGGAAATATTTCAAAATCATAATTTACTATTTTATACCCCATTATATGTTACCAATTTCACTGCCACAAACAGTATAGCCTGAATGAATAACCATATTCCAAAGTGTTTCTGTTTTAAAGATCCATAGCTAGGAGTTATAATTAAATTATTGTTAAAAAATTTAATATGAAAAATTTATATTTACTAGATGTTTAATATAGCAGTTAGGTTCTTTTAGAGACATATGTTCATTAGATCAGAACTGCTATTCTGTTTCTCCACTCTGATTCTTTTTAATTTTCATCTTCTGGTAACCTAATTTAGAAATATAACCTCACAAAGAGTTAGAAACAAACTTCAAAGAAAAAGGAAGACTGCTAAAAGTGAGTTTTAAAATGTTACGAGCATCTGGATTTTCACATTATAGAAACAGATGGGGTATTGATCAGCATTTTTCTGAGAGTGGGCACCACCTGCAGCCTACAGGGGATAGAAAATACGCTCCAGCTCCTGTGAGAGATACCCTGTAGACTGTTACCAGTCTCAAGATGTAATTCTAGTAACCTGTATCAAAAGAAAAGTTGACTTTTTTGCATTTTGTATATTTCTAAAATGTATCTTGGAAATCAATCTAGTCACAGATGGGCCTGATCCAGCAGCAGTAGAAATCAGTTGGAAGGCTCTCACTGCAGTCAGTAAGTTTTGTACTTGACTATGATTAGAATATAAAAATGTGCAACTTTCCATGAAACAAGACAGTAGTACAATGAAAGGGTGAAAAGTTAATCATACATTTGAAATCGCAGCATGTGGCTGAATATTAACTATTGTGTTGAACCCTCAGCAAAATCCTGAAATGCTTCACCTTAATGAATTATTTTCCACTGTGTTGCTTCAATATTTTGCAAAGACCATTTTGTATATTGTTTTCAAAGACTAACTAACCTGAAAGAACAACAAAAACACAAACAGGAATAGTCAGTGGTATTTTGAGTCTGCCACAGGCAGTCCTTGTTTGTGATTAGGATCCTATTTATTAATTTGTATAGTTACATATTTTATCCAGCTGTGATTTCATGAACTGTGTATATGAGCTCTATAACCAGGTAAGTCATGTATAACCTCTTGCCTATCTGGGGTAAATTACTGGGCAGTAACACTGAAAACTGTATGTTATGACCCTTGAAATTTGAATCTCTGGCTGTATACTTTACATTCTCTCCAGAGGATTCACAGAGAAATGTAAATACAGTTTTTAGTGTATATATTTTTGTACATGATTTAAGCAAGCTACTTCATATGGCAAAAATTGAAAGATAAAAAGTGAAGTCAGTGCAAAATGTACTCAATATTGATATCAATGGGCAGAATAAATGTGTTTAAAATAGCATGATTAAATCAATGGGGAAAGCATAAGTGAAATAGTCATGTGTGTGAAAGGCAGTGACACTGAAGGTGGAGAGAAGAATGAGGATTAAAAGCTGAGACGACCTGGTTCAACACTCAATAAAAGCAACTACACACTGACTTAATCAATTACAAACTGGTGATAAATTCAGGAAAGCCTCTAATAATTTTGTTCTGAAAAGGGAGACAGTGATTCCCTTTACCCCTCAGCAACAACAACATGCTCAGAATTAATATTCTGGAGTGATCATTACTTAGTTGAAATGCAGAAAAAGAGTTCGTACAACCTTCCACAAAGGTGAGAAGCATCAGTTTTCACAGTTTATTTGTTGTTTCAAATGAAGGTCACTTAAATTACATGACTGGGACCATTATAAGGCTTGAAAGGCTGGTAGAGGTGGAAACGGAATTTAGAGGTTCTACTTCACAAGTTTTGGAGCAGATTACTAAATTTTATCACAAAGCAAATCTTAGTTACTCAAACCTTTGCTGACATTCACAGTGGGAATACTTCATCCTGCTCTTAACAACAAATGTGTTCCTGCCCATCCTGCCATGCAGCCAATGGTGCTTTAACACAAGAATTCCCTCCATTTTTCCCTCTGCATGGGAGGGAAAGCCTATCCATCCAGGAGTTCACTTAATGACAAGCTGAGTGCCAAGGTGTGTTTTTCAGGGTAGCAGTGTGCATGCAAGGGGTCAGGAGGGAGCAGCTATGTGCTTTGGCTTCCCCCTTGGAAGGCTGGCCAGCTGTCTCCCAGCATAATGTGCACATTGAGGCAGCTGGACAAAGTATTTTGGAAACATGTGGGAACAACATATGTGTTGTTACAGGTCACTTGGTAACTCACGCTGTGGAACGCCCTTCAGCTCCTGCATGAGGACTTGTGCCTGGAGACAAGTCTGTGGTGGCTTTCCCCTGGGAAATTAAACCACAGGCAAGGCTTCAGCGCTGCCTTAATTCAATACTTGGCAATATGTTGAGGAAGTGCATAAGTCTGGCCAAAAAAGGTTATCAAAGAAAAGAACTGGGTGCCAGGTGTAACAAGAGATGAATGAATAGCTTTGGTCTCTGAGCTGCACTTCTGGAAAATAAACTTTGGATGTAAAGTCTTTTTGCTTTCTTTTTTAGCACTTTTTTATTTAGTTTGAAAGTTCTTCTACTCATTTGTTCAACTATCATTTAAAAAAATACTACAGCCAACTAAATTGATACAATTCTATTTATTGAAAGTATTTTTTTCTAATTCTGGCCAAATAGTAAGAGAACAATTTTCTTATATTCTTTTCTAAACTGTGCCACTGTTTTCTCTGTAACAACCTATTTACTCATCTTACAAATGTGACACCATCTAATGGTGTGGTGTCCTTTTTTTCACAAATGTTTTGAATGGAAAGAGTTCACAGAGAATGAATACCTGATATTTTGTCATAGTCATGCTGTTCATTCTATCTTGTTTCAGGAAGAGTCTAAAGCAGGTTGAAAAACAATCAGTATCCCACTCGCAGACAAAAAATGCTTGGAAAATCTCAACTTTAAAAAGATCATAACTGCATAGTTCATGTACAATAAGGTGCATATGAGTTATTTTATTTCATGTAATCTTAAAAATGCTGAACATATCACTCTGAAAAGGAATGGAGGTGCCTCTGTAAGCAAAAATTTTAAATAAAGCATTATAAATTGCCACTGCTTTTAATGTGGGCTCTCTCTAATGTGCAGAAAGAAAAAGATTTATTATATTATTTTCTAATTTTCATTTTCTAATGCATATTTTTAATTTTATTTCCATTTCAGATTTTTCCCAGACTTTTTTTTTTCCCAGAGACTGTTAGTATGCCTGTATTGAGTAGGTGGCAAGATAATTTTCTCCCTTGAGAATACTTAATTTACAGTAATTGTTTTTGTTTAGTTCCTTGTTTTCTTTTTTTGTTTGTTTGTTTGCTTGTTAATTCTGTCAGTTCTTTATCCTGAACTCAGCTTTATATAATGGTGTGTATTTCTAATTTTACAAGCGCTTATTATTTCCATTAGTGTACAATAAATATTTTTAGAGAAATAAACAATACAGACTGAAATAAATCTGTTCCCAACTCTGTAACTTCTCACCCATACATTTTCCCTTGTATGTGCAAGTCATTAAAATAAGCTCAGAAATATTTTTCATAAACCTAATTAAATACAAGAGTACTTGAAAGATTAGTACCTTACCCAGAATTCCTCATGTCTGACAAATTTGGGTGCAATTGTTTTCTTTGGGAAGAAGGGGGTTTTTGTTAACAGTTCATTTGGCTGACAAAGTTGGAAAGAAATCCAAAGAATAATCAAAGAGGAGCAGACACAATAAGGTAATGCATCTGCAGAGAAAGCGTGTGTTTGAGGCAATATGAAAGTAAGTTTAGCCTCACAAAATCTGTGTCTATAGGGCCCTAACAAGACATGAAACTTTTTTTCATTGAGGTTTGTAAATTGGGGTTACCACTCCTTGCCTGCTCTCCAACATGGGAACTGTGTTTCCTGCCCTATCCCTGTTCCCTTTTCCTGATATTGATAATGGAAGCTCTGTTGGTTACTAATATGATACCCCAGCACACCGAGAGCCTTGTGTTATCGACTGACCACCAATATGAGCGTAATAACTTTTTAATGGCTAAACACACATGCAAACAGCAGGTTCCCTGGTCTTGGATAATTATATTTCACAGCCAGGTCTAGATTCTGACTCCTTTTTTCCAGGTTACTACCTCAGTGAGTAACTGGCTTTCAGTAGTCCATTCAGTGAGAGGAGCTTTAGGAAATCAAAACGACTTGAAAAAATGTTTACAGAACTTTTTCTACACCTGGCATTAGGCATTTTGTTGTCAGTGATATATATTTGTTTGTTTTAGCCTTTCAGAAATATCCCTTAAAATTAAAAAATGCAACCTCTGACTTAAAAATGTGATGAAAAGAATAAGAAGACAAGTAAGAGAACAGCCTAACCAGTGTTCAAATGATGAACGATATAAACCCTTTAGTTAAAATGAGGACATATAATTGGATTCATTTGCATTGGTTACAGATCAAGACTGAATCAGTAAATCCTCTCTTTAAAGTCAAAAGTTCTGTACCCTATCCAAGTTTTTCATCTTCAGTTTTAATTCATTAAAAACAGCAATGAGGCTATAAACATTCTTGAAATAAGGAAACTAATAATTGCATTTTTCTTCTCTTTTTCAATGATTTCTGGAATATTGCCTTCACCATCTATTTGAAAGATTTGCTAACACAACACATAAATATTACTGCTTATTTTTAAATGCCTTAATTTTCTTTTTTGTTGTTGTTGTCCTTAATATTACTTCTATGCATATCCATTCAGAATCTCTATCCCCAAGATATGACTTTGTTTTCACAAAGTAAATTAAGAAATCTGCAATTAGTTGTAAGAACCAGTACTGTTTTCTAGGAATGTTCTATGACTTCCAGTCAAACAAATTCAATATCCATTTGAAGTTACATCTTCTTTCAATACAAGTTCAAAGATTAATAAAATAAATAAAAAAAAATCCAACAAAACAGGAACAGCAGAAAGGAGGAATAAAAGCCACCATGACAAAAAGAAAAAAAATCCCTTTCTGCTCAAATGGGCTATGAAAATTGTCTCCAGTTGTATATTGAACTTAAGAATGCTGAAGTTCTCCTGTGACTGCTGTTGGTTTAACAGTGGAGTATCTGCACTTATTTAAACATTTCTTATATTAGACCAAATTGCAAGTCCACAAAGACAAGCAGAAATCTTCCTCTGTGTTCAATTTGCTTTGAACTATGCCAATGTAAGTAGAGAAAGAAAAGGTCTAAAACCTCACCAACAATAATTTCTTTGTTAAACTTCATTAAAGGTATGTTCAGTTTCTATTTACCTCCTCCTCCCAAAGTTTCGGTGCCTACTTTGAAAGAAGGTCATGAAATTCCTTCAAAGATAAATGTTAATTATTAGTTAGCAGAAACTTTACCTGTCCATGTCTGCAAAATATTTGAAATATTTGCAGTACATTTCAATTACAAGATAAGGTGGACTTCACATTACCCACATTCTCTTTTATTTCAATTTTCTGAGTATTCTCAGAGAGTTTTGCTGAATTTTTGAGCTTTTATGCTGTAACTATTAATTTCCCCCTTCAAGGTTTCTGAAAAAAATACACAAAGATATCTGATGATAACTGTAAAACCTGTATTTTTCTGAAACATAAGTGTGAAAAGAGCATATAAAGAAAGAAGGAGGCATCATTCAGTCTTCCTTGTGTTGTTATCCCTGAAACTGGGAAACATTTATTCTAATAAATGGAATTTTCTGTCTCATTTCTTGCCAGTAGTGAGTAGTGAATATTCCCATAGCACCCAAAAATTACTTGTGTTTCTGGAAATCATTATAACATTTGAAATTAAACTTCTATTGGTGTGTGGATGATGGATTAGTGACTCTTAGAAACAATAAGTGTTATGAATTTGTTCCATTGCACATGGCATAGGAACACACACTTTCAGGATGAAGTACCATATGTTTGATTTGATCTTTCTTAAAAAAAACCCCAAACAAACAAAAACAAAACCCAAAACAGCATGCCTAGATTAATGAAATAATGAAAACTTATAAGAATTTTGAAATATGGACTGTGGACTGCAGTGTTCCCTTAATCGTTGTGCCACTTGCAAGAAAGCAGCAAAGTCATAAACTAGATATAAGTAAAATTACCTCCATGGCTCTGTCAGTATTCAGCTGGAAAAAATAGCATTGCTAATTTACCTGTTCCAAATACTTGTTGTCTGCATGTATCTTTAAAGGAGGAGGTGCCCTTTTTGGATGAATGGAAGTGGATTTTTTTTAATCTTCTGTGAAAACAACATAAAAACTAAATTGAAGTCTCAACAATGCTTGTATAACTATCTCCATTCACATTTTGCTCAGTTGCTGATGGCAGAGTCATGAGATCCTCCTAAATTTTATTAGAGATGTTTTACTAATCTATTAATTCATAGCTATAATCTAGGATATTTTTTTAGCTGAATGATCAGTGGTACACAGGGGTATATGGAGCACCATGTATGCATGGCTCTTTGTCTACAAAATGTCTAGGAGGCAATTTTTGAAAAAAAAAAAATGGAATAAAAGCTGGCAGTTTTGACAAAAAATATCTTGTCTATTTATTTTTCTTTCAAATATCACTCTGGAACTATTGGAACAATGATTTCTTGCTCTTGTGTCAGAGAAGCAAAACCCCAGGTCCCAAAAGAAATCAGATTTGTGGTTGTATTTGTGATGCTAAGTTCAAATTGTATTGTAATGCAAACAGATATAATAAGCTTCTTGTCAGAAAGACTGTTCAGATAATAATCCACGATCAACAGCAAATTATTCAGGTTTTTTGCTAGCTTTTTAGTAAACAGGGAGACAAGCCTGAAAGTCACTGAATAATGGTTTGAACTATAGTTACAACCGGATTTCTGATTATTGATGTCTAAATTCTGATGTTTTTAAGTTCAATATTGTAAAGAAATAGGAAAACATGAATGATGTGTAATAGGAATCTTTTTTCAGTCTGGATACCTGGAGACAAGATACTGGATACCTGGAGATTTTCACTGGATACCTGAAGACAAGATACTCTACATGCTATGTAAGTTCTCAAAGGGTATTGCAACTTAAAAGGACAGTTTGAATGGAATTTTACTGCAAAGAATAATCTATCTGTATTTGTATTTCTTTTTAAGTGACTGTTTTCCACCACAGCTGAGAACTTTTCTGAGCATTTCCTGGGATATGCAAAGAAAGAAAAGAATTAAGAGGAGGATGTGAGAAAGAAGGTTGTTAATGGATTACTAAAATTTACGGTGAGATTTTCCTGTGTACAGACCCAGGGAGATGTTCAGCTCCCATGAAAAATCTTTCTATTACAAAATCTGTCTTTCATTCACTTCTAACTAAAGCACCACATGCAGTAGCATACAACTAGAGCATATTAATTGTGCTTTGTATTCTCCCCCTCTCAAGAATGACAGCAGCCTATTGATGCTATCCACAGCAGCCTTTTGTGAACAGATGAGTATGAATATCATAGACATTCTACATCTCTCTTATGCTTCACAGACTATTAAATACAGAAAAGCAACTCTGAAATAGTCCCTGTACTTCTAGAAGCTTTGAAGTTGTCTGAATAAAAACGTTTCCTGAACTTCTGCTGCAAGCATGCTTAGTGCAGCGCTGACTATCCAATAAAAATGTAGCTCCATGTTTGACATTAGAACCTTGGATTTGGTCCAAGACTAAGATCCTTCAGTGTCTACATATTACCCAATTATCTAAGTGACTATTAGAATGAAGAACCTGTGGTCTGATTCAGTTACCAATAAATAAACCTCTAGAATCCTATGAAGTGCCCCAGATAATCAAAACTTACATGCAAGGAGCTG
Organism: Hylia prasina; assembly: GCA_013397195.1. NCBI lineage: Eukaryota > Metazoa > Chordata > Aves > Passeriformes > Sylviidae > Hylia > Hylia prasina. The sequence goes on from VYXD01001430.1 coordinate 771,747, forward strand.
GCAGATCTGATCAAAATGGATACAGAAGAACCAAATCCTTCTGGAACAATGGCTGGGAGTCAGTCAGGATATCCCTGGGCATCTCAAATGTACTTAAGAAGCTGAACGGAACAGCTGATCAATACAATAGAGCTTAGAGGTCTATTAAAGTGACACAGGAAATAGAGCCTTCACACATAGGCCTAGAGGTGCTCATCCCTTCTGACAGGGCTTAACTGGTTCAGCTCTGCTGATGTGAGAGGCATCTCACATCTTGTGGCTTTCCTGTCTTGGAAGGTGCCACAAACATCAGTCCACCAAAACGCCCTGACTCATTTCTGGGGCCTTTCCCCAGAGAGCTGCACGTGATCCACAGTGCTGCAACAAATCCAGGCAGTGTAAAACTCCCACCCAGGGGAGGTTCATGGGGATTCCATGTAAACCTGAATGTATATTAACCCTTTGAACTCTATGTTTTGTGGTCTTCCTCACCCCCAATGATCAAGACAGCAAGCATTACTTGGACAACAGACATCTAAACTGCAACAGTCAAGTCTTGTCCCTGGTAGTGATATCTTTCTACTCTTCTCTCCTTTTTCCCTTTCTTTCTTTTCCTTGAACATTTCCTTTAAGTGCAATTTTTATGCTTTTGTATTGCTATGAAACCAAAGTGGCTACATACTTCCCTCCATTGCAACCAAATTGTTCTAAAATAAACCCTACATATATATATATGTATATGCATGTCCCTATGTATATGTATGTATATATGTGTATATATATATATGTATGTATGTATACACACAAACATATATATATATATATATATATATATATATACAGATATAAACAGCAGTACTTCAGAGTTTTTCACTCTAATCCACCCCAAGGGATGCATTAAAAAGAACCTAAGCTACCCTCACGTTCAGGGGTGTGTCATAGCAACTATTCCATCAGTAAAAATATTCATTTTAGTCATTAAATGGTTGGGATCAGAAATAAGTATACATGCCATATCTTTAGGCACTTGCTGTAATTAAGTGATATTTCTGTTGTACTATGAAGTGGTGTAATTGCACTCCTACAACCATTAAGGGATAACTCTCCAGGTGGACACTCTTTCTAAAATTTTTTTTTTCTAATAATTACGCTACTTCCAAAGAAATAATTACACTAGAGGAGAGAAATTACTGTATCATGGCAATATTTATGTTGAAACGTGGAAGAGTTATACCAGTACAGCAGCAAAAATGTAGTTGAATAATTCTCCTGGGTGATGGCCCTAAGCAGACAAGTCTGGGAATCTGGCATGTCTCTCTTCAACAGGATAGTGTTGCTAGCAGGGATTCAGGTCATGGAATTTCTGGGCTGGTGATTTCCCTTTCCTCTGGTCAGATACAATGGTCAGATACATCAGACACCTGGAAAGAAAATTTCAAGGCTAGAAAATTGTTCAAGGAAATAGAAGTTTTATTGGTATTCATTAAATACTGTTTCCATCATTGCTGCTTTTTGAGTGTTTATCTTTTAGCTCTGTAACCCATGGAGAAGCTGAGAGGGCATTGGTGTCATCTTCAGGTCACCTCAGGTTTTAGGCAATATTTACCTAATGCGGGTCATAGAGAATCACAAAGCCACAGAATTGTTGAGGTTGAAAAGTATCTCTGGGGTTCATTTGTTTCAGTCTCCCTGCCTAATCAGGGCCACCAAAAGCAGGCTGCCCAGAACTGTAAGCAAGCAGCTTTGGAATACCTCCAAGCATGGAAGGTGCACAAGCTGCCTGGGCAATCTGTGCCAGTGATTCACCCTCAGAGCAAAGGTGATTTTCCTGATGCTCAGAAAGAACCTCCTGTGCTTTCCCTTTGTGCCTTTTGACTCTGGTCCTGTCCCAGGGCATCCCATCCTCTTTGCATCCTCTCTCCCCCTGAGCCTTCTTGTCTCTAGGCTATATGGTCCCAGTCCATCATTTTTGTGGCCTTTGTTGGACTTTCTCCAGCATGTCTGAGTTTCTCATGTACCAGAAAACCCAGGACTGGATAGAATACTCCAGATGTGTATCACCAATGCTGAGCTGAGGAACAGGATCACTTACTTGTTGCTCATCATCCTGCAAGAGAGCAAATATTTATTTAAAATATATTTAAATCATTACCCTTAAGACCAGACAAGCCCAGCAGCCTCAAATCTACACAGCTTTAGATGTGGACAGTTTTTCATATTACAAAGATAAAATCAGTAACACTTTATTTAGGATTTTTATTGTAAACACATATGGCTAATTATGATTCACACACATTTTTTTATTATTTTAAACATATTTTACTTCTCTTTTTATTATTGAATGAAGGTTGATCAGTTAGCCAATAACTTATTTTGATTTGTTCCATTTGCAAGACTGCAGATTTCATGATACATATAAAGATTATGTTACAGTAAATGAAGCAAAAAGATGTGAAACACATACATCTTAGATTAAACAAGTTAGCATATTTTTTAAACATACCACTTTGAAAAATAAATGTTGTTAGGTCTCCGTGATGAGTTTAAATGAAATTCAATGCATTTGAGATTGCATCTTTTTGCATGTGTAAAATGTTAACTCAAAAGGCACTGGAATGAACACCATCAACAGAATTAAAATCCACTTACAGGATCAGAAAAAAGTTAAATATTGGTTGAGTTGCAAATTGAGAAAAGATGTCTTTTGATTTATCTCATTCTTTATGTTGTTTAGCAGGGTGAATTAATACCACATTAATACTATAGAGAAAATATTTAATGCTACTGAATTAAGATACCAATTATAATAATAGAGAGAAAAACACATCATAAACAAATATTTACAGGGAAGAAAAAGGTTTTTTTTTTTCTGACACAACATTATTGGCACATAGGCGGTCATTTTTCCTGATACGTTCTACCCAAAAAACCTTTACCTCCTGAGTTCTAAAACCCTAAATGCCACAAATGTACTACATATAAATCAATACCTGTTAGTAGCCCTCCAATCTTATTCAAGTAATTAAACTTGCTATCACCTTTTATCCCTCACTAGTAGGTGCAATGCTCTATCACAAAATATACATTTGAAAGATGAGTCAATGTATGTAGCTTCAAATTTAAAAGTACTCAGAAGACTGAAAGATTAAACTTTTTTCATTAAAATTTACCTAACTATAGACTTTTAGTGACCCATTCTTAAAACTAGATTCCTTAGTTTCACTGGAAGGAATACAAATTATACAAATTAACCTTTAGTTTGTAGTACTCACATGCCAATTTTGCTGTTTTTTTCCTAAACCAGCAAAATAATAATGAGAATCTCTTACAGAACCTCTGATTTGTTATATCATCATTAAACATGTCAGCATCTTGAACAAGTTTCTGGGTAAACACAGTCCTTACAGAGAAAAAACAAAAAATGTTGGGGGTGAAATGACAGAAATAGGGGAGTAGGGTTATCTCTCTCAAGTAAGTAATCACAGATCTCCTTTCACCATGTTCTTCTGGGCTGATTTATGATCTCTGTGTCAAGCCCATGGCACACAGTTACAGGAACACAGTGAGCTCCCCAGAGGCAGCCCTGGTGAACCCTGAGCCCCTCACAAGGGCTGTTTTCCGAGGTTCTGTACAGTTCATGTTGGACTGAATACATCTGGGATAGATTTAGACCAAGTTTATTTCCAGCGGAGCTGTCCAACTGTTCAACACTTATTGAAAATCATTCTTATCCTTGAGATAACAGTAATCTATTTATCATTTTCTAATAGATAGAGACCCATGAAAGGGATTATGAATCTGTGACAATTAGGAGTGAAGAAAAATAAGAAAAAATAAAGGAAATCCTCAAAGTAAATAGCAAGCTGAGAATGTAAACTAAAGTATTGTTTATAAACTTCCACTAAGGGCTGTTCATTATTTTCCATGAGTGTATTTTGTTGGAGATGTTGTTAATTTCAATAAAATGAAAAAATCGAGAAGCCCTGATGTGTTATGTTCCTTACAAGCTAAGAAGGATGAAATCCTCCTGCTGTCCTCCCTGAGAGCAGATGGCAACACAGCAAAACATCACAGTTCAAAGAAGCAAATCAGCTGTACCTGGTGTACAGCTGCAGTACTCCTGTTTGAACACTGACCAGTACCACGCACTCTGGCATTACCAAGACCTCTCCCTTTTCATTCTGCAGTGTACCTTATTAAAGTGAGCAGTTTGCACAATTTAATCCATAGTGTGTAACTTTCTCCTGCTGTATTTCCCTGCTTTATTCCCAAATTTATTAATGGACAGAGGAGAAAAATAGCATAGCAAATAGAGTCACTGTTGCTGTGTAAAGTTAAGGCAAAATTGATAAACATACTATGTGGGAATGAAGTAGAAGGAGCTAGTAAAAAATTTTGTATCTCAATAACTGCACATTCACCAAGCTTTTGCACTGTGCCTTCCTGCTATGTGCTACCTAGCTAAATAGAAGAAGTAGGCTTGTCTGTTCTTTATATTTTTGTATGATAAAGAAATTACTTGTTCCAATCTGAACTATTTATTTTTCTGTTCCTTCCAGTATTATTCAAAAGTTCACATTTTTCCTTGTCAATTTGAGTGATTTTATAATATGAAAAAAAAATCTCTTGGATAGATAGGCCGTTAAATGCCCATTAATAATGCTTCTTACTAAAGAAAAGAAAATTACTTTCTAAAGTAAAATATTTCCTTTTAGAACTCTTGAATTTTATATGTATTTAATGTGTGTCTCAATTTTGTATTAAATATAAAACTATTCCTTTATTTCAGTGAGATATCAGAAAATAAATCTATGACTGCTATTTACAGAAAAATTAAAGAATTTTTTATGTTCACTTTCTTGATAAACAGTACCAAATAAAATTGAATTTAAAAAGAAAAAAAAAGGAGAAAGAAAGGAAAAATATAAGGATAAAAAGGAAAAAGTCCACAATTTCATAGAATCATAGAGTCATTTATTTTGGAGAAGTTCTTTAAGATCATTGAGCCAACTGTTAACCCAGCACTTCCAGGTCCAGCACTAGATTGTGTCCTTGGGCAGCCTGTTCCAATGCTTGGTAACCCTTGACATGTTATCCTAATATCTATCCATCCAAAACCTTCCCTGGTGAAACTGGAGGTCATTTACCTTTGTCCTATTTCTTGTTGCTTGGGAGAAGAGACTGACCCCACCTGGCTAGAGCCTCCCTTCAGGCAGCTGATGGGAGCAATAGGGGATCCCCTGAGCCTCCTTTTCTCCAGGCTGAACAATCCCAGGTTCCTCAGCCACTCTTTGTAAAACCTGTGCTCCAGAGCCTTTACCAGCTTTTTGTTCTTCTTTGGACACACTCCAGTACCTTAAGTCTTTCTTGTAATCTTATTTCAGTTTTATTGTGTTGTTACAACTTTTTAAAAAAATCAGAGGAACATATATTAGAGACTATGTTTATATCCCTTGGTAGGGAGTTTCCAGAAGAACAACATCCTGTCCATTCTTTATGCGGGAAACATTACGATTTATGAGCCCTCAAACTTTTATTTTTATTTTTTCTAATTTAAACTCATATTCCCATGCATCCTTGAAAATAAGTTTGAGCTTTATTGACCCTATTGACTACATGACTCCAAAAAGGTGCCCTCTTGAACACTTGTAGCAATTTAAAACTTATAACCAGAAAGAACAAGTCATTAGAAACAGATTGAGAGTAGAAAGTAAAGATGGGAGATAGCCAGAAATGAAAGCCCCTGACATGATATTCAGCTGATTACAGTCAGCACTTCTGGAACCGGTCATAAAAATATTAATCCAAAAGATTTTTTCACGTGTATTAAATAACATCAGAAATCAGAAGACTTCATTTTATGTAGCATGGTTATTTTGAATTCTAAGAGAGCTCAGCTATAAAAACATCACCTGTTTCTTCTTAAAACTAAAAATCTCCTGGATCTCAGGGTGGGATCCTGAATTGTACAGAAAGTCAAGGGTAGCCAGGAGGACAGATAGGAAAAAAAAGGTGAGGTCAGCATTTTGATTATTAATATCTGCTTGCGTGGAGCTAAATTCAAATGTCCCAAAGAGTATATCCAAGAGGAATATGCTTGGATAAAGGGGGAATATAAGTAGAAAGGTGGGGAAAACAGCTTGCTTCCTATCAATTTTAATAAAAGCTTTGACATTTGAAAGTTCTTCTTTAATGTAAAGCATGCATAAATAAATCCTTGCTTTGCCTGGCTCAGACTGCACCTTATAGAAGTTCACCTTGCACCATAGACCAGGATCCTGAATCATGCACTCTTCTGTATTTCTGGAAACTTCTTTCATAGATATCACAAGAAATCATCTGACCAAAGGCAGGCACCTGAGTGTGGTGTCGTGTAGCAGTTCTAGGGTGATATTTAATTGTCACTCTTGTGTTAGAGTTAAGTAAATTCATTGTCCCCTGAAACTCTTGATTTCTGCACAGCAGCTGTAGAAAACAAGAACCAAGTTCAGATTTTAATGAGACATAAACACCTCAGGTTGAGTCAATGAGTATCATCCCAAATGTTATTTAAAATTATTTGCTTCATGAAAATTAATTGTTACTTGTTTGATAATTTGAAAAATGATATACAAGAAATTCTTTAGGGTGATATTGGTCTAAATTCAAGTTTGGCCTATATTTTAATGCTATATCACTAAGAATAATAATTTTTAACATGGAAGTTACTATCTTTTTCATTTTGTGAGCATTTCTGAGACCAGAAAATTTGGTTAATTGGAAAAGCAAAGGATATTTTAGTTTTGATACCAGATTGTCAAAATTAATTTTGAATTATTCAATTAAAATGAATCTTGAAATAAATTGCAATCAGTCTAAAACTGTGAGTGCAGGGAATTGTAAATTGAATCTCTTTAACATCATAATTAATTTATGAAATTTAGCAGGATAAACTTTGTGTTTCTGAATTATAAGTACTGGATTTTTTTGTACTTTTTGATATGTAAATGAAAATGCCTGTTTATTTCTGAGCTGTAGTGACATTAGGCAGAAATGGCGTTATTATTCGTGCTGACAAAAATTAACAGTATATATAGAAATACATTTTTATGATTCAATTATTCTATATAAGGTCTGCATTGGTTACAGAAGGTATGGCTGTGGTCTGGATATAAAGGACAGGGCACACTTTTAAATCATTGTGGAATTTTACTTTGTAAATGCTCCTTGCATTATCAAAAGATCATCTGGGGACCACACAAGGTCTGGTATTTGAAAGATTTGGAAGATCATAATAGAATGAGACTTTTGACTGCTCCAAACTTTGAAGATTTCCAGTGGCCCCTGACAATTAATCCCATCATATTTATTATCAGGAAGCACAGTACCTCACAGGTTTAGATGTAAATTTAATGACTGTGAGGAAAAACTTCAGGTGAAGGTAGGGGAACATATTCTCTTCCTGTCCTAAAAATTTAATTTTTCCAGCAAACATTTTAAAGTGCCAGAAACTTTAACTGACTTTTAAATGTTTGATTGTTTTTAAATGAATTTATACATTATGGGCTTAGATGTTTGGCTTTGTAGGGAGGGTTTGTCTAATGCACAGTGGACTCTGTATTGTCTTAATGCTTGCTGGGCTGCAGTGTGAATATTTTTGCTATTAACAAAGGACAATTAATAGTGTCAGTCCAGAGTAAGTTCTTTGCCTAATTCCCAGGTCCAGCTGTTGTTGCTGGTCACGCCCAGACAATGTCTGGAGGCAGCTGGAGCAGTTTGAGCCCAGAGCTGACCCTCCCCTCCCAGATGGATGAGCTCACCCAACAGCACAGCCTGGCCTTTCGCCAGCAGCACGAGAAATTGGGAACACAGACAAAATTTATGGCGTGGATCTTGTGACCCTGAGGCTCAGTTCTGTTCCTAAGGCTTAATGAAAGGGAGGGGTTTAAAGATACTGTCAGCAGATTATCCCATCTGAAGCATTTGGAGCAGTGATACATTTTACCTGCAAGGCTAAGCCTGTTCTTAATTTTTGGGTCCTGCTCATGTGAAGGAAAAGAAAAAAATTAAAAAGCAGAAATAAACAGGACTTGATTTACATTTGTTGGTTGTGGTTATTTACTTGTTAATTACTGTCAGAGGTATGCTACCTTCCTTAAGTGTACCATACTATAATAATTTCAGCCAAATTTTGCCTGAAAGTTATATATGCCTTTATACTTTCTCTATATAAGATAAATATAAGAAGAAACAAACGATTTTATAGATCTTTATATATTTTTCTAGTCCATCCTTTTTCTTTACTTCACAATTTATGGCAATACCTCTGTGGTTCAAAATAACTTTTTAAATTTCCTGAAAAAGAAAATTTTGAAAATTGCTTGTCACAGCAACCTCTCTTTTTGACTGATGAAGAATATCCAAACTGTCATAGGGAAAATTAAAGTTCTCTCTTTCTGGTCACTCATCGGGCAGCTGTGTTTGGATTTACATACTGATTCTGCAGGTTGAGAAAATATCTTGAGTTCAAGGACTGGATGTTTCTCTAGCCACTGATCTGTTTCTAGAACACAAATCCCTCCACTCCAGCTGACTTATGTTTCCAGAGTCTCTACACCTTCCAAACCTCTGCAAAACTTCATTAAACAAGGCCAAGTACAAAGTCCTGCACCTGGCTTGGGGCAACCCCTGGTGTAAACACAGGCTGGGGATAAACAGATTGAGAGCAGCCGGGCCAGAAGGATTTGTGGGCGCTGGTGGATGAGAGGCTGAACATGACCCAGTAGTGTGCACCAGAAAACCAGTCTTGTCGTAGGCTGCATCCAAAGCAACGTGGCCAACAGGACAGGGGATTCTGTCCCTCTGCTCAGTGCTGGTGAGATCCCACCTGCAGGGCAGCATCAGCTCTGGGCTCCCAGCACAGCAAAGGCCTGAACCTGTCAGAGCAGCTCCAGAGGAGGGACACGAAAATGATCTCAGGCATGGACTTGTCTCCTATAAGGAAAGAGAGAAAGAGTTCATATTAATCAGCCTGAAGAAGAGAAGGCTCCAGAGAGACCATATTTTATTCTTAGACTACCTAAAGTGGGCTCATAAGAAAGATGGGGACAAACTTTTTATCAGGGCCTTGTGTGATAGGACAATGGGTAATGATTTCAAACTAAAAAAGGGTAGATTTAGACAAGATATAAGAAGGCTGTTTTGTAGTTACAAAACTGACTGTTGGTTATGGGCTTGGATCATGTGCAAGCAAGCAAAAACATTCAGAGTAGTTCATTAGCTTGGAGCTGGAATTGTAGAGAAAACCCTGTGAGGCAGAAGAGAAAGCAGCTTGGACAAAGCTGCAGAACTGGGAAGGGGAAACTACTAGAAGTTTGATAAGACTCTAGGGTACTTTTCTTCCCTTAGATAAAAAGTTTCTATTTGTCTTTTCTTCTGATAAGACAGAGACCATTAGGAGAGCTAAGCGCTGAGGTGCAGCCCCTTGCAGCATCCTTGAGGATTTAGGAAGGAAGGAACTTCCCCAAAATGACATTAAAATCTATATAACTCTTCGCATATAGACAAGGAAGACTTATGAATTCAATAAAGCTTTTCCTGGTCAATAAGAATGAATATTAGGAAAGCAACCTATGTTTATAAAACTAAATTCTTCAGATTTTAATACCCATTTTTTTTTTTTTAATCTAAGCAAATGTAGCAACTGTTTTCCTCCCAAAATCTGTCCCAAGCCAGGACAGCAACACTTGATCAATCCCATATGAAAGAAGTTTTTTATAAAGAAGTCATATTAAAACCATTCTGAAAGTCTAAAAATAATATCTTTTTTTTTGGAATGCCAGCTAGTTGCCAAGTCTTCACTTTCACTTGGTCTTATATACTGTGAACACCCTTACAATGATCAGGATTCTTTGGAATACTAGTATGGAAAATCAAAGCAGCCAGGCTTTTGATATTTAGGAGGAGATTCATGAAATTTCCTTTCAACTCAGAATATTCTATGATTCTGAAGTTGATAGATTCTTAGTTTATCTAAAGCTGCAGAATATTTGGCGTAGCTACCATCTTGTCATGTCATAAGCACTTTGTTGAAATCATTTGAGGTGGTTACAGAATTTCAGATGGTGCAACCTAGATTCCTAGGACCTCTCAAGCACCACAACAGAGATCTTGTGTTTCTGTGATTATTTAATTTCCACATAAAGGCAGAATTTCATCGTAGTGGGAAAGCTGCTGCTCAGCAGATGACTATCTAAATATTCTGAATAAGAACACTAATTAGGGCGTGTCCAATCTAAAGCACTTGTTAGACATTTCTCTTCCTCCAAGATGCCCTGGGAGCCTGCAATAATCAATTCCTTCTGTTAAAGTGGTACTTGTGATTCAGAAAGATGTCTAGGAAGGGCATAAGTTATTGTTTGCTGAAAATTATAGTCTCCAGATACTTGGTTCCTAGAAATTTATGAAATTTGGAGTGAATAAAAATTTGAATTGGGATGAAACTAATTCTTCCTTCTGTCAAATCACTAAAAATTATAGGCATAGAACGTTTCCAACAAAAGAGCCACTAAATATCCTCATGAAAGCCATGTATACCCTGGTATACACTGGTAATGAGAACTTTTTCCCTTGAGAAACAGCAAATTTAACTCTTAATTTCCTCAAATCAAGAAGGATATAGCACAAAAGAATATTATAAACTAATATTTATTATTTGTTAATTTACAGGAACAGAAAGACTTCATGGAACATTGTATGCAAAACCTGGTTGCTCTAGCCAAGTCCAGTCCCAGAAGGAGAAAGTGACATATATTTGTAATTTCACATCCACACTCACACAACCTCTTCACAATATGCAACGTATTTTATTTGCATTTGCCATAGCTACTGTATGTTAACTTTTTTTTATAGTAAGTAATATGAAACATTGCCTTCAGTTGATTACTGGCTGTGGCCAAACTTCCTGCTACTCTTTGCAAACTGAAATTAAACAGGAAAATTTGAGTCTTTTATAGTTGTATATACAAATGTATCTTCCTTTTTTTGTTTGTCTAAAGTGGTGAAAATAGACATTTGTGTTACTAAAGAGGGAAAAACTGAGCCAAAAAAATTCCTAGGGAGAATACCAAGTTGTGTATCATGTCCAAAAGTTAGTTGGCCTAATATCTATCAAAGGTCTGCTTGAATTATCACAAGTAAATAAAAGCTTCTGTTTGAAGTCCTTTGAAGTACGCAAAATCAAACTGGCTTGAGATCTGAAATACAGTAATTGCAAGGTTTTCTTAGTTTATCTTTGATTGTGATGGATTATAGAATTATTATTTCTAGATGCTTTATTTTTCTCCATAATGTGTCACTCGTACCTGGAGAATAGAAACCCCAAATTAATAACTCCCTCTGTATTAAATATTCCACTTCAATCATGGGCTCTTAACATTTAGGAATACTTGTCAAAGGAGTCAGCTTTGGGTGAATGGAGAGGGTGTCTGGGACCCAGCTAACAGCAAACCACTTCCTGGGAGCAGAAGAATGTGGCCAGTTTAATGGGAAACTGAGAAATTAAGGAAATTTTTCCACAGTTCTGGGGGAAGGCTTTTGGTGTAATCACGACCATGTGTCTTGCATGTCCCACTTTGTCACCTCCAAATATCATTGCAGCACATCATGCAGCTGCAACTAATTGAAAGAATTTCTACTGACCCATTCTAAAAGGCACAAACCCAGGTTAGTAAGGATTTGGGAGAACGGATATGAGGTTCCACAAAGAAAAAAGAAAGAATTCCCAGAGAACAGAATCACAGGTAGACTATAGTACCAGTGTGTGACTCCTTTTTGCAGGTGACTGCAGCCGATGTCCCAAAGTGGCTTTTCCTCATCAAATTGTGCTTCCTGAAGGGGTGGTGGCAGTAGTGATGCATATTCAGCAATTATATACTTATGTACAATTTTTTTCTAGCCAGAAAAGAATATTCCACTATAGAGAGTATCATGGTAGCCGCCATGTTCATGAAGTCTTTCCTACACTCTTTTTTCTTAACTCCACTGGTCCATCTTTGCATTCACATTTGGAGTTAAGAAATTTTAAAAACTTTTAGTTGTTCCTTTAGTTTTATAGAAAGAGTTAAATACTTTATTCTCTTATTCAGAATATTTATCTTAAATGTATTCCTATAGCATTTCCTATCCTCCTTTTTTTACTCCCCCCACTCTCCTTTATTTTGGAAGCTTTTCTTTATTATTATTTTTCTCAATTCAAGTCTCTTAATCCTCTCTCAAGCACAGACTGATGAGCACCAAAATACTGCTTTGGAAAATTAGGACACAACCTTTCCTTCCTCTCCCTTCTTTGAGATGCCCTGGTTTGGCATAATGTTTTGCTACAATAATCAGTCACATCAGTATACATTTGTGTGGAGTCACCATCCCTGGAGGTGTTCAATAAAACCTGGACATGACACAGTGCTCTGATCTGATTGACAAGGTGGTGATTGGTCAAAAATTGAACTCTATCATCTTCAGGGTCTTTTCCAACCTAAATGATCCTGTAATTATATGAATGCCTAGGCTCAACATTCAAAGAATTGTCGGAGACAGCCAGGCACAGTGTGGTCATGAACACGTTTAGTATCCTTATGTCCATGCAGTTTTGAAATCACGCTCATGCCCGTGCACATCATTGAATCCTTGACATGGGGCAACCTAGTGCACACACAGATACACCCCAACAACCTGGACTGTGAAAAGGAAATATTCACATTGGACTATGAGGTGCTCATGTGTTGTGTCATATGGTGGCTGACATTCACAGCATGGGTGGGAAGGTATGAGAGAGGAGCTTCAGATCAGTACGTCATGACAAAGCACAAATTGTCTGATGTTTGACTATAAAATATTAATAAACTACACCATGCACAATTTTTGGTGTTTATACACTGAAGGAATTTTAAAATAAGCTGAAGTAGGTATTATTGCATTGTCAGTAAAGAATTCAGAGAGCAAAGATAATATTTAAGAATCAAAAAAATCACCCCAAAACAGTCCAGATTGAAAGATGTGGATTATAAAGTAGCACACTGTGAGTCAAACTTACCTGTATGTCAAATATGTCAAATCAAATTCTTTATTATAGATTTTTTTGCTGTATTATAAAAGTCCTTTTTTTGTTTTAAATATTTTCCTCATTATCTAATTAATGTACATTCACATTTTCATCTAATTCAGAATGGGTTTTCCTGTCCTTTAGGTTTTTTTGTATGGCATTCATGCTATTGATTCAGTCAAGGATTATAGACAAGACAGGACCATTATGATCTTTTCATCTGACCTCAGCAGACATAAATTTTTCCCAAGTAATTCCTAAAGTTAAACACCTTTCAGCCACAGCAATAAATTACAGCATTAACCTTTAACATTTACAGCCGACTGATATTTATAATCAGGGCTCTGAAATGTATATGACCAGTCAATATATGGTGGGTTTTTTCAGAAGGAAAACTTCTTAAATTTTATCTGGGGGTTTCTCTAAATTTAGAAATACCTCTTTTTCTCATATAACTCTTGACAAAAATGAAATTAAATGAAAATTTAACTTTTTTTTCAGCTAACTAGAGGGTGACATTTATGGGAAACTGCCTTAAAATGTTTTTAAGCTTCTAATAATTGGAATAATGACTCTAATGTTTTTGCGAGTATTCACATGAAGACAAAGCTTCATTTGCTGGTGATCTTTGTAAGACAGAACTGATCTTTGGCAGAAGTTAGGAATTGTTGCTTTCACATTCTCAATTGAGCACTGAATCACCCCTGCAACAACAACAACAACAAAATTATATCTCATTTTTTCTTAAAACATATTTTGTAAAGTAATATGGAAACCAAAACACTGAGATAATTATATGATGAATGTTTTCTGGCTGTGCTTTATGCCCTATAATACCTCAGAGAGACATTCCTATAATCACCACACCTCAGTTTTTGCATTTTGGCTCACAAAAGTTGTATCTGTGAAGGCAGGATGTGCTTAACTGTAACAGACTGAACTTATAAATTTGTTCAGAACTGATTTCACTCCTGCCTCTCAGAAAAATGCCCTAAGAGACTTGTCAGGTGAGGTTGCAGTAGGACAGATTAAATCTTTGCATATTTCACTGAGTTCTGCAAGCCAAAATTCCTACAGCTTTTCTCGATTTGGCAGGAGAAATCATAGGAATTACATCTGTAAAAACAGGCTTCAGTAAACCTTCTGTCAAACAGAAAGCTGATCAAGAAGTTTTTGACACCTAGATAATTTTGATGAGCAACGTGATATTCTATCAGCCACATTTTCTTTCAGTTGTGACTGTTTTGGGGTCACAATTCATTGAACACAGTGATCCTTATATTTATGGAATTGCACAAGCACCACAAATTATGTCTTGAAAGTAAATGACAGAATCATAGAAGTTTTGGAGACCTGAGTTTCAGGAAGGACTGTCATGAACAATACTAAAGCAGATCAGCTATGGCTTTGCATATAGGTTCATCTTGAAAATCTCCAAGACTTCTAAGCCTCCCTGAGTGATTTTTTTCTCAGTGAAAAATCCCTGATCCCCAGTCTGAATCTTCAATCTGTGGGCCTTGTTACAGGCTTTGACAGTAGTGAGACAATTTTGTCCCATTTTCTTCAAAGCTGTGCATTTAGATGTCCATTTAATTTCCTCTACACCAGACTAAAGAAATATTTCCCTCAGCTTCACATTGCAGGTCAGGTGCAACTGGTGCTCAATATCTTTGCAGCTCTATGCTGAACCTTCTCCAGTTTCTTGATATCCTTTTGGAATAAGCAGGTCCCAGACCAGGCACCATATTCCAGCAACAGCTTCATCAAGAGTAAAAGAAACACTTTCTATCTGCTTGCCACACTCCATTTAATGGAGTCCATTATACAAATCATATAATTTGTGATTTGTTTATTCTTTTGTCGTTTGTGCATTCACCTGGCTTCCACACAACAGGTTAGTACTTCCCAGTAGGGAAACTGGAACTCTAATAAACTGAAATTTTAGTACTTTCCAGGATGTTGATGGAGATGTTGAAGGCTATGTCTTGCAGTTCTGGAGTACGCACCTCAATATTTTCCACCACTGTATAATAACTTTGAATTTGAGTAAAACTTTTTGTACCCAGCAGTCCATTTAACTGGTATATAATATTTTAGCAGTGTTTCTGCCTGTCAGTACTGAAGAATTGATTGTGAAAAAGTGTTCCAAAGGGTTTGATAAATACAAGGTAAGCTAAGTGAATAGTTTTCTGGGGCTCATTTCCAATCCAAAATTACAAGATTTTATACGCATTGTGATTATCCAATAATCACAATATATTTGACCAATATTGTTTGATCAGCAGCATTTTCTGGGGACCAAGAGAAGTGAGAAAAATCTCTGCAATTCTGCAGAGGAAAAATGCAATGCTATATGAACCAGTCTTCAATGGAAGGATAAGATCACTACCAACTTGTATTTGGCGTGTTCCTGGGAAAGACAGGGAGATATTAATTCTGTTGCTCCAGTTTTGGTATGAATAAGAGAAGGGACTCTAAGAAGATTTGTCCATCAAATGGCACCATTCCTTCCCCACCCCCATAACCCCAAAACTTCACCAGGTATTTTTTAACAATAAGTATTTTGTTAAAATATATTTCAGAAATCTGTGTGTGAACTAACCAACAAATACATAATGAAAGAAGCACCAGGAAAATTACTTGTTTTCAAATAAATGTGTGACACCATAGCACACAGTGACCTCCCAAACCTTGCTCTATGTCAGGGTCATCACACAGCTGTGCCTACACCAACAGTTTATCTGTCCCTAAAAATATAATTTTCTAATTCCTGTTACTTCTCACAAACAACACATCTGTACCACAAAGCTAGCTGGGGAGAAGAAGCTTCTTAGATAATTTCTTAATGAACAGCAGAAAATTATATTCCTGGCCCAACATTTAGGTCCTGACCCAAAGAAAGAAGTGGAAATTCTGCCTCTGTGGAAAGAGGATTCAGTGGCACTTTTGCCTCACTAAAGGCTGGCAATTATGGGCTTTGGTCTGTACATACAATACCTTTAGATACATACCATGTTTCAACAGGAGTTTCAAAACAGGTTTAATCCTATGTCTCTTCCTGTTAACCCAATACCAAAAACCTTTCTTCCATTTCAGGGCAGAGCAGAGAGTGATTAGGCCTTCCTTCTTCCTATTGTTTCCAACTCCAAAAAGCCTTGTGATTCAGAGTGTATTTCATAGTCCAAACTTATTATAATGATGGACAGATGGAGATCTTCTAAAGGAAAAATAGCCAGAGGAGCAAGAAAAATTATAGGCTACATACAATCCCAGCTTTGTTCTGGAAGAGAAGAGCCTCACCCACATGAGGCACTGGGCCTTGTATGAGAAAATAGCAGACTGCCTACGCTTCATATGTGTGTGCATACATATGTCACTTGTTAAAAAACAGGTCACAAGAAAAATAAGATATCATATTTAACACATTAACACCACATGCCATTTCAGACAGGGAGATAAGATAGCATGGTGAGCAGGCCTAACTGTTGGTATTCAAACTATTAATCATAACTTCTCCTTTCTAGCAGCATGGGGGGAAAAGTTAGCATAGTTAACATATTTCTCATACATATACTAGCCTGCATTTCTGCACTGTAAATGAGCCATCTTTCCAATACCTTGATTTGATCCACTGTGTCTTTTAATTTCTTTGTGGATTACAGTAATCAATGGCAGCTGCAAACAGGAACATTATTTTCATTATTTCAGACGAAACTGAAAACAAACTTCAGGCTGTATGTCGTGGAATAAATTAAAACTCTTGTACTTCAGAGTACATTCTAAACATGATACATCAATCACACCCTCTGTGTGTTGTGGGCCCCTTTTCCATCATGTTCCTGGGTGACCTTTCACTGTGTTTAAAGGATAATATAACAAAGTAGTGTTACAGAGGTCATTTTACATACCCCTCTTATTTTATATGCTTACAATCCATTGCAATAAAAATATATTAGAAATCTAAATCAAACAGACCTAGATTATATATGTTCAACAGATCAACCACTGGTTGGTCTGATTAGGCAGCAGTTTAAGAACACAAACTACAACTTATGTAAACTGCTAATACTAGTTCCAGTAAACTTTCAATATTCAGAGTTCACAGATTGAAGTGGAGGTGCATTGACTCTAAGGCCTGGTTTTGCTCTGAATACCTTTTTGCAGAATAGTCAGAATATTCAAGATAATCCTTGCCCACTTTTTCATTTTCTAAATCAAAGTTTTCTGCAACTTATTTCGCTCATCTCCAGATTTTCCTACCAAAACGTGTATTTCAGTGTCATACTCACACCAAGTACATATTTTCAAAATGGAATTATCCCAAAGAATGGCTCCTAGTAGCCATTTTTAGATTTCAAAATAATTTATTTCTATTAATTCCTCAAGCTTCCACTATGAATACTCTTCTTGCTTATGCAGAAGAGTCTCACGGTCACCCTAGTGCTACTTTCCACAGCAAGAGGAAGTTATCTCAAAGTGGAAATGGACAGGCTAGACTTGAAAACACTTAAAACCACATATTTTCTTTATCAAAAAAAGGCACGGCTTATAGATTGGAAACCCTTGCTGGCTTTTCTTTTCCTCTCATGCAAGAAGGGTGTGGACCAAGGCAGCTGCAATCTGCTCTTTCTTAACTCAAACTAATTTCCTATTGTCAGAGTTTCTCCTAAGAACCTTTAAAAAGCAAGTAAGGACTTGACTTAGTGCCACATAGTGCAAACCTTAAGTCTGCAGTCAAGGAATTTGATTTTTGTTATTCAGTGTGGAATTCGAGTTTCCTTACTTTTACTTCATTACTTTTTATTATGGCAAGTAATGATAAATTTCACTAAGGACAGGATTTGTTTTTCAGAGGGGAGGCTATTTAAACAGACTTAAGATCCTGATGGTAGCAGGAGTAATTTTCACAATTAACTTTAGATGCTTTTCCTTTGCTATGCAATTATATAATTTTCTTTATTCTATCCTACAAGATGCAGGGAAAATTCAGATATATTGATTTTAGGCTCATTTGAATAAACCCATACATCCCCACCATGAACACATTCTTCCTTGTGAACTTTGTGACTGATATGAGGTCATTCAAGTCAATAGGCAAATTTCAGCACTGCAAGGTTAGGGTCGTATCTGTTGCATTTATCTGGGATCCTATATAAATTTTAAGAGCATTTATTGTAAAGTATATAAAATGCTGAAGTCAATAACTCATATGATTTCCAAGAAAAATTGGTGTTTAAGTAAGAGAACGCCTTTAAAACAATTTAAGCCACTGTAAGATGTATATCAAATACTCTGGGCAATAATAATATTTAAAGTCCAATGAAGTCATTATTGCTGCCTTTAGAAACAGTTCCCTAATGGAAAGTTCTTTGAAAAGCCACTCTCCCACAAAATTCCATAGACTGTAATTTAACCACTGTTGCTTTAAAGAAAATTGCCAAGCTGCCAACAAAGCAGGGCTGTAGTGTTAATTGTGACTGGTTGTGCCCTATCACTGTTATATCGTCTCTTGGAATGGCTGTATGTATATTTCAGTATCACATGTATTTATTCAGTACAATTTGCTTTAGAGAAGGTGTAATACTCATTTGACTGTAGCACTGTATATCAGTTTCAGATGTAAAATATGTTTGTGTAATCACATGTTTCTATACTGCAAACAAGAATATTTGTGATACTACAAGGAGAATGAGAAAGAGCCGGTGTTTGGGGAGTCTCGTTTGGTAGTATTAGGCTTTTTTCTTTAAGAAATATTTATTATGTTACACTTGCATTTCTGCTTATCTTACACACTTTTTCTTTGGTAAAAAATCCTTAGGATTGGTAACTTTTAGTGATGCACAGTAGTGAGGTATAGTGTGGGTATATGTTCTGTATCCAAATGGCAGGTAAGGAGGAAATTGCTTGATACATAGCAAAATTTGGATGGAGTGGTAGGAAGGAAAAGTGATATGTCAAGTCAGTGTCTAAAACAAGGAAATTTTATGATGACTGTGGAAAGAGAACTTTTGACCAATGTGTCATTTCCATTTTTATCATGAAGCCATCCAACCTAACCTGAAGAATTTAACCAAAGTACCTAGGATACAACATGATCTTCACAGTCTTCTTTTTTGCTTTTATACACATCAGTCCATTTCTATGTCTCACACAGTGAATATTTTGTGTACTATAAGCCAGAAGTAAAGACAGGATAAATGGAAACTATTCAGGTAGTGAGAATGATAGCAGTCACAATAACTTTGAAAGTGTCCTTACTCTGTAACTCAGTTTTCTGCTGTACATAAGTTTTTGAGTATCTCACTTTGACGGTAAAGTGGGAGAAATTGCATTTGTCTCATAGGAACTGGTGAACAGGGATCAATAAAAACTTTAAGGTTTGCATGATGTAGCTGGTTTAGTATAACTTATTTAGACATCAAAGTTTTTCTTTTATTCTTCTCATTTTGAGTCGCTATAAAAATTTCAACTACTCTTTTCTCATTCAGAGCTTGCAATTTGAAAAAGGGAGGAATGCAAAGAGGATGTTTTCAATTGAAACCTGCTTTAGGGATGTTGTGTATCACCTTTAACAGCCTGGTTAGCCTGACACCTGGTCTGCAGAATGAGGCAATGAAGTGGCTCCAAAACTATTCCTGGTTTGGTGATTACAGAATTTGTCAATGAGCAGTATTGGTCTGGTCTGATAAACCGTTCACAGGAAATTAAAGCTATTCTGAATTGCAACAGCTGCATGAGTTCCCAGCTGGCTTTCCAGAAGCCAGGGACAAGCAGTATAAAACCAACTGTTAATATCCTATATCTCAGCAGTGTTACACTCAAGACCTTGTTATGGCTAAAAGGGGACCTTCTGTGTGAAGCCTAGAATTTACTGTTGGCTGAATTGAAAGCTTTAGCACTATAACCAAAATCAAACAAACGTACTATTATTAGTCCAGATATGCTGATGCTAATACAATCTAAATAGAAAGCAAGCCTTAGCAATACCGTATTTCAAAAGTTGTTATTAAAGTAAATCATCTACCACCAAACTTTTATTTTCTCGGTTTTTAGCCTTACCTCTCCACTCTTCTCTGCAGCCTAAGGTCAACAGTTCAGCCTAGAGACAGTTATGGGGATTCATGTGTTCCTTGAAACCTTTGCTGTAAGTCCATGGTGCTAATGATGGGAGCTAATTCCTTTTCTTTTTCAGAATGAGTGCAATGTTACTGGTTTCTTCAGTCCTTTTTATGCCATTTCTGTGTTTTCTAAGGTGCTTTGCACCCTGCTTTTTTTATTTGTACAGTAAAATCCTCATTTTGCATTGTATGCTTGTTCCTTTTCCTTTTTTTTCCCCCTTAACAGCTCCAGAGTTTTGATTTTTTTATTAACTGATTACTGGTGAGTTATTGATAGCCCTGCTACTACTGGGATCATACTGTACCCTAATCTTCAAAGCCTCTGCTCTCATCTAAGCTTTGTCCTTTAAGCTTCATCATAGTTACACTACAGTAGTTCACTTTTCTATAGCATAACCACAGGCATTTCACCACATAACCATAAATGCTAAATAAACTAAAACTAAGTAACAGCCACCTTGTCATTAATCAGTTGTTGTTAAAGCCAAACAAGCTGGAGAAAGGCAAGCCAAGTCCAAACAAAGCACATGTGATGGTCCCAGGCCTGCAGCCCAGCTCAGCTTAATGCAAAGCCAGAGTTCTGCTGCAGTGGGGATTCTGCGCTTGCTGGCCAAGGAGATTGCAGCAGACGGAAGTGTATTTACTGACTATAACACACAGGAATTATCTTCTGGCATAGGCACCACAAATGACATCTTAATCTGCATTTGAATCCGAGCAGCTAAACTTTGTCACTGGTGCAGAAGTCCTGGCCCAGAACATAAGTTTAGCAACTGTATAGCAATGTTTTCATTGCTATACAACATTTTCAAATTCTGTATATTTATATGCCTAAAAATTGCAGTATTAACTCATCAAAGATCCTTCTTGTCTTAATATTTTGACATTATAAAGTGACTTTCTTGTGTCTTTCTTGTGTTTTATTTTTTCTTTACTTTTTATAAAACAAAAACAAGTGAAATGAAAATTAAAATAATATTAAAATATACAAGCAAAATATATACCATTTTTAGGGAGAGAGTTTAAGGAATTTTGGAGGAAAATATTTGCTAGTCACCATAATCATATAAATCAAAACTAAAATTTCCAGTGACTATAAGACCTTTTCTCTTTTTATGATATAATAAATACCCTTTGTAGTTTGTGGCTTTGCAGTAACACAAACTCAGTTCGATTTCAGCCTGAGGACAGATTAGAAAAGAAAGATGTTTCCTTAAATAGGATTTCAAATTTGAAGTTCATGGAACATTTTAGGTAAGTGAAAATCTGTATGCTTTTAAAGGTCATGTTGAAGATATCACTTTATGTAAAAAAAAAAATAATTCTTTTCCAAAAGTCCATGCCATAACTATCTCACTGTAGCAGTTCAGAGCTATGTTTAGGGGAACCTCTTAAAGACAGGAAATCAGAGCTTAGACTTGTGTAGGATCCTGCTGATGTGAATATACAAAATTGGAGTCCATGATTCAGTTACTTCTAGCCTAGTTACTTCTTGCCTTCTCTACAAGCATCTGGAGAATAGTATCTCATCTCCCCATTGGACTCTGAAATAAGATGCAGGAAAACAGACTCAGAGTCTCATTAAATTAGATTTCTATTATAACACTGGAAGTTGTTTTAAATAGAAGTGGTCAGTTTGTCAGCTGCTAGAAGTGGAGATAATCTTACTGCACATTACATCCATTAACTTTCATTCACCAAGGAATCTATGGATTTTCTTGTCCCAAAATGTTTCAGCTGTTTGCGATTTTTATAAAGAAAAAGATTCAAGGGCACTTAATTTTCATTTGTTTAGGCATCTGCTGGGATGGATCAGTTGGATCCATTAGCAATCATATTCAATGTACCATAGAATTTGATTGTTAAAAAATATGCTAAAATATCCAGTCCAAATCTTATGTCTTCCATGGGTGACAAAATATGGCACAGATGCTCATCTTAGGAGTCATGTTGGTGGAGCTACTTGCAGCTTCTTTTCGATTTTAAGATTTGTGAATTCCCCCCTATAGTATATGAGAATATAGGTCAAGTAGATGAAGGGCCAGCAATTGCACAAGTTTAGGAGCAGAAAGACAGCTGAGAGGTCCAAATTATGTCAAAGCCTAAATACAGCTGAAAGTGAAGAGATCACATATAAAACATGTACTTGTAGCAGTATGTAGACCTCTACACAGAATGACTTGTTTGGCTGGTGGAAGAGTAATTAGTGTGGTCTAGAAACTCTTAATACAAATATGATGTAAGCTTCATCTACACAATATACTTAGAATAATAAACTGATTTTATTGTAAGACAATTACCTAAAGAATAAAAAAATCCCCAACCCAAAAAACTTAAACATTTCTTATATATGAAAACATTTATGTGTCTTTTTTTTCCTCTGTTCTATATATACCTAAACTCACACAGAAGAGCGTAAGAGGAACAAAAGAAATACAATATTTGCACACTTTCTCTTGCCCAGTATGCTGTCACTCAAAGTAGGTCATAGGCATAAGAGAGTGTAATAGAGGAAGTGTGTATGACACTCCCCTCCAGCACTCCCTTAGAAAGACAATAAATGGGGACCTGCTGTGCCAGAACTGATGGCTCTGAACTCTGTTGTAGCTTTCCAGGGATTTCTCTCCCATGAACATATGCAAATTGAGGCTGTATAAGATTTTGACATTTTTATTTCTGCAGAAAATATCAGTATGTAAATTTATGTCAGATGGATAGATATTTCTCCACTTAATTTTGAACCTAAGAATGCCCCCAGCCCATTTTCATCTGAGAACCTTTGGTCCTTGAAGTTGAAGAAACAATGAATGGATATTTCCAGTTCAGGGTTTTTTCCATCCGTAGTTTTGCATTTTTCTACCATACTTCCATCATACTTCTTTCGGACATCTCCCTGTAAGGACAAAGGGTTCTTATACGTATTCTGCCTTTAATTTTGGTTTTGTTTTTGAGCAGGCTTTTGATAGGTGTCTGCAACACCCTCCTAATCCAGAAACTGCTCTCTACTTGCACTTTCCCCAGTTTCACTACATCTTCATTTTTTCGCACGGTGATAAAGTTGATGTATCAGAGGTCTTTACAGAGGTATAAAAATGTTCTTTGTTTTGATTTCCACCTGTTAACCACAGGATATCTTCTATCTAATTCATTACCTCATTTCAACATCATAATATATAGGTCAGAGCTACTTGATAAAAATAAATTTGGGACTGATTTTTTGCACATTTATTCATAGTCTCCCACAGATACTCAGGTTTGAAAGTATTTGCTGCAAAACTTTGTAGTCAGCTGTTGCTTTAAGTGCCCAGACACACAAATTTTGTCATCTTGCCTTCTGTCCTCCATTCTAAATCAGTTATGTTAACATCAACTTTTTCCATAAATCCTTGAAGGATTTCACTGGTTATCTCCTATTACTGTGAAATTTGACCACAAGTTTTCCATCTTCTAACTAGTTCATTAGCAATATGAATAACTCCTGTCATGTCCCACTGACTAGAATTAGGACTCCTAAATAAGGAAATACCAAACTGGACTATTTCAGTATTTGTATTTCCTGTGCAATCTCAATGTGACAGTCTTACATGTAATCTCCTATTTAACTCTTCCAAAGTTGCCCTGTCTTAGTCACAGCACAAAATCAGCCAGAGCTCTGTACAAATGTTACATCTTAACATTCCCACACATAGGGAAGACAAGTATTTAATGACAAAGGTTAAGTGTGGGAGTATGGAGTGCTGTTGAACTTTGCCTTGAGAACCTCTAGTCTGCATTTGCGTTGAAGACATCAATATTAGAATCCTTCTTCAGTGAGATTTGTCCTGGATCTCAATAGCTGTGATTTTTATATTTATTTCTGCGTTCCTCCCTATTTCCTGGTAAGAAGTTTGCACATACACTTAGTGTGTTTTGAACAGTGGTAGTGCTGTGTCATGGTATGCACTTAAAAAACAAACTAATAGATGCCTCAAATTAAAAGATCCATTTGATTTCATGTGTGCATCAGCTTCAAGCTTTATGACTTTCCCCATTTCTCACAGCCACCAATACCATCAAAGACATGAAAATTAGTGATCAAGTGCAAAGGACTTGGATGTCACAGTGAGGAATGTCATGACAAAGCACAAGCTGATTTTAATAATCTATTGCAACTGCTACATTTTGGGCAGCAAACATAACTTGGGCTAAACATAACACAGTAAACACTGCGCACTGTATGCACAACGTTGATTAGCTGCTCACAAGTGAGCACTCCCCACTCTCTGCATGGAACAAATAAAATAAGATTATATAATTAAAGGCTACATTGTAATGAATACATAAAGGACACCAAAATGAAATAACAAGAGCAAGTTTAGTTTCAATCTTTCCTAATCTGGTGGCTTTGCAATATAGTATACTCATTTAAATAATTGACTTGATTAATTAGAAATGTTTATGAACATTTTTTCAGAGAATTGTCTGAAGTAAGCAAATACCCAAGAACCCAAGTTGACTGGTTCTAAATTGTGTAAGTAAATTTCCTTGACAATAGTTCCCTGCAGTTATTCATGCTCTTTCGAACTGGAGATTTTCCACCAAAACAATTTTGACAGAAAATACCAGTTATTTAAGACTGAACTTTCCCAAGGAATCATAGTGAAGACAATATCTTATTTTTTTCATTAAAGTTTTTCCATCAATGAAGAGCTAATGTTTGTCAAAGCAAGTACCACGCTAAGATAAGAAAAGAGGAAGGGAAAGAGAAGGATGTTGAGGAGAAAGGATTGACAGGGGTTAAGTGAGTGAGGACCCACAAGGAAATATATCTGGCATGTTTCAGACCAAGGACTTGAATCACCATATGAGTATGATTTGGGACTATTATTGGATGAGTTTACTGTAGTTTGTATTGGTGGTGTTGCCCGTTTTCAGTAAATAATTTCATATTCCCCAACACAGAGAGAAGAACATTTTCTCTATGTCTATACATATAGACATGTGATAAGAACATTCATCTGGATCATGGAAAATTAAGTCCAGGACTGAATAGAAAGTGCTGGTTCAACACTGTTCAAAAGTTTGTTTTCTCTTCATTGTTCAATCAGGGAATACAATTTAGTGTTTCCTAATCTTTCAGACAGGAATAAATCTGTCAGAACTCAGGAGGTAGGAGAAGGGATGTCTGAAGTTGATGCAAAGGCTGAATAGTGGTATGTGACAAAGAAGAATTGTAATTACTGGAATTAAAAAAGAAGAAGAAATGAAAAGTAATAAAAAAAAGTCTCATCATTCATAGTCAGCACTAATCAGAGGTTAGCCTGTACTTCATTGAATTTCCATATTGTTACAGTAATTTAAAACTACTTCTATTTTCCTGTCTTACACAGACTAAAGAAAGTGTGAAGAACTGCGCAGCACACTGATTTTGAACATTAGCATAACCCAGTTACAGGCGCAAAGATAAATGAGCACTTGATGTCAGGTTTCAGGGAGAATAATTATGTTTGGGTAGAGAATCAAAAGCAAATGAAAATGAGAACGTGAAAATGAAAACAACTCTTGAGTAGCAAGAGTTGTAACAAAATCTAAAGAGGTAAAATATTCTCAAAGTGGGAAGAGAGCATAAACTCATTCCAGTGTCATAAAAAACTGCCATGTGAAATCACAGAGCCAGTACAAGGGACTGTTTAATGAAACAGTCATGTAGAAACTCTGATGTCTAGTGGGAGTCGTGCAAGAGATAAAAATACCAATATAAATACATTTCTCATTTGCATGCATGTATTAGAATGAGTTATGATGAGGGGAATAATTAAAGACATAAGACAATAATAAATGAGGTAAACTTCAACATGTGTTTCCCAAAGGCAGATCTTCTCAGAAATCTTTGAAAAGGTAACTTCCTTGATAAGGAAATTCTTTTCCAAGCCAAAAGAAATGTTGCAGTTTTTATTTCTGTCTACTTTGGTAATGGGATTTGATGCAATGGCACAAAGGAAATTCTATCTGAAACTGGAGAAGATGGGGATTAGCAGAGGAACTGAGTGTTGAACAAAGGGATGGCTCAGGAAAGACAGTGATTGAAGAAGATAGTATCTGACTGGAAAAAGGCTTTTAAGGGGATGTCTCAGTTTATAGTCTTTAAAAAAAATCTGAATTAAAGTTCTAATGGGAAAATTCAAACCCTATTGTAAGCAATATTGTAAACCAGTAGAAACTGGGAATCAGCTTAATTACAGTGGAAGACTGGACTCACTATCCAAAAGCTGAATGACTATGATGATCAAAAAATCTCTGTGGACAGATCTCTGTTGAAGAACCTTAATTTAAACCAGGGGATATGCCAAGAATGGCTACTGGGCTATCAGGAAAGAAGGAAAACCTGTGATATATGAGAGACTTAAGGAGTTGAGAATCTTAAAAACAAAAAAGATAATAAAGAAAACAGGCCTTTTGATTTTGGGGCAGATTTCTGTGGTTAAAAACCTTATTTATAACATGGAGGTAGAAAAACACACAAAAACAGAAGGGTTGCTGTTCCCTGTCACAGCAGGGAACTACATTTGACTAGAGGAAGACAAGGCAGTCTTACAGGTTATACCTTATATTGCTGCCCTGTTTGATGTGTGGGCAAAATTAATCTTGCAGCTGTGTTTCAAAATTATCTACGATTAAAGGCTATTAATGTAGAAAACATCTATTACATTTACTATCATTTAGAAGGTACAACATTTAACTTCTTTGTGAAGCACTGTGTCATTTTGACTTATAGCAGATCCCTGATTATATTACTCTGGTGCCAGCACTGGATTATTAGGAAGTTTATTTTGATTTTGAAATGCCAAAATCTGACTGCCACACCAAATCTGAATGTGGCCTGTTTTGGTCTGACTGAGATCACAGGACAAAATAGCTTTTGTTGGCACACCTTCCCTCTTCCCCAGCCATAGAAATAACAAAAGAACTTTGTTCCAAACTACCTGAGCTCCTGATCCTGGTTTGTACTCCCAAAGGTTCATTGATGTAATTTATAAAACCAATACTGTTGCCTTGAGCTCATTAAGGCTATAAATATCTTTTTTTTTTTTTTTATGTGCAAGTCCACAAATACTGTAGAGAAGACATTATATATACCTTAGCTCTTAGTCCCTTTTAAAAGACAAAGTTTTTTTTTTAATTTGATCAATGATTCATGTACTGTTCACACAGTGTTTTAGAGTTCTGATCTTAAGTGCCTAAATGCCTAAAATTAATATAGTCTTGTATTTCGGCTAGAAGTGAGTTCATTGTATTGGTTCCTGGAAGACGTGGTCTCCCATGTGACTTTTTTATTTAACCTTGAGACAAAAAATCTGTGGTACTTAATGACTAATTTATCATTTTTAGAATATACACTTTTGACAGGTTTTAAATAGTTTGATAATCTATTCTCTGACATTTTTGGCTATAAAAAGTGTTCCAGATATCAAGCCAGATAAGTAAATAGAAAAAGGAATTATGCTGACTCCAGATATGATGACTTGAATGTGAGCAGCATTTGTTACTTATAGCTCATACTTTCGTGTCTTCAGTCTGCAGCTTTAAACTGCCCAAGAGTCATCATCTAGGAAAGTAAAGGCCACACCTGATTTCAGAGGTCAGCATGAATTGATTTCAATCACTTCAGGATAGAAACGTCTGCCATGAATATGCCCACATTTAAAATCAACTTTTTCTTAACCTTTACTTTTACCCCCCCAATATAATATTTTTACCCCCCCAATAAAACCCAGAAAATGTACATTTATGCCATATGTTGACATAACACTTGTCAGGGAATTTTTAAAATTATTACTTCCTTCTCTATTAAAAAAAGAAGCAAAAAATGGGGAAATCTTATTGTCTACATTGACTTTGTGCCAATACCCTTAAGTCTAATAGTACATTGGCATTTTAAGCATTTACTAAGAAGACACGTATATGCAATCCCAAATGAAGAACTTGGATATCTTTGTTCTACTGCCACCTTTCCCACTTTTTGTGGCCATCTTCAATTGGGGTGTTTCTGTTGCTCAAACATAGCTGCTATCTAAATTCCTGCCTACTCACTCTGTCTGCCTGGGAGGACTTGAGCAGCCTCATCTGGTAGGTAAGATGTTTGCTGGCATTCAGGTGCTCAAAATACTGCTACAACATCAATTCAGCTACCTTAATTTAGTTTTGAAATAGTTTCCATGTAACCTCATTGATTAATGCAATTTTCCTCCTTTTCACTCTCCTTGAATGTAATTAAGTGGGTTATCCAAGCTACATGTTCCCAAGGAGGACAAGACCATTACATGTCAGAGAGAAAATACTTCAAATAACCTTTGTGTTGTTTTTTCTAGACTTTTACAGAATATAAAAGTGTATTTCTGTTCAGACTTGATTTCAAATTATGTTTGAATTCTTATGGCAATCAAACCATTTGTGTTATGTGTGGTTTTAATTTTTTTTTTTTTTCAGATATACTAATATCTTTTACCCCTTTAATGCTAAGAGAATAAGGGAAAATAAAGATGCAGGAAGGCCATGAATACTGATGTGCTTGAATCAGTTTGGAATTATTAAAATCAGCAGGAGATTCTTCATACAATTTTAACCTGACCAAATGTAAAAATAATCATGAACATAATAATGATTTCAAAATGCTTGATGGTGACATTTAATCTGTAGTGATTAGCATGGGGCTTACAATAACAAGTATTATGTCATTTATCCTTTAAGCCAGGAGGGGCATTTTGTCCTTTCCAGGATGGCAACATGATATATTTCATTTGTTCTTAATCCTGATGAAGCTGTAGCCGTAAATAATAGGTATATTTCAGGACAAGGCACCACATTTAATAATCCAATTAATTTCGCAATCTACAGAATTACTTTATTTTTAGAAACAAAGACAATTTTAACTTCTTTATAAGGGAATGTTTATTGCTCCTCAACCATGGTACATGTTAATATATGTGTCAATGTAGAAGTAACTGTTTCCAGTAAAATTTAATGCTTACAAAAAAGAAAGTTATTTTAAATATGTTTGCCCTCCCACACTTTCAGAAAAGCTTTGCTAGATTTCATTTTAAAAAAGCATAAAAGATGTCTCACATAAAATTTTTAATACCCAAAATTGAGTAAAACCCAATAAGAAAGTTAAGAGTTAATGATGGATGTATGATGCCAATATCAATTAAGCCATTGCATGCATACAAGAATTAAAAGAGAAAAAACACTCCTATGGGTATGCTTGTAAATATAAAATAATACAAATTATAATTACAAAAAATTCAAAAAATGAAAAAAAATAGTGAAAAGGGATCTTTTAGCATAATGAAGCACCACCATTTCTATTGTTGGTGAAGAAGTGGTATTTTGCAAACATTCTCCTTCAGAATCATTTTAAGGTGATGTATGGTGTGTTCAGTCATGGGTCTGGTAAAGACTAATTAATCAGGGGATTATTGCAGGAAAGAGATTTAATTTCACTAATTATATTTATTATTTTGATTAAACTATTATTTCACTTTTTCAATAGAGAACATAAATTATTAATTGTAACTTTAAACTTAACTAAACCTTCCCTCGTAATTCAATTTACCATGCCAGATAGCAAGTGAATAAGAAACTTCCCTTTGGATTATCTCTAATTTTTACCCAAATTCTGAAGTAAAAAATTTAGGAAAACTAAATTAATGTAATTTACATTAGCTTATTAAAAATATTTATGTCTATTTGTACCTAAGATTTTCCAAGTAGTTACCTGCATCACTGTTTTGTCAAGTGTAGTAGCTACCTAATTTATAGAATAGATATATATGCACTGAAGTAAAGTAACAGAAAGAGGTAGGTTTTTTGAGTTTGAGACACCACTTTTACTACCATCTGGAAGAGTGTTTAGTAAAGCATAAAGTGTTTCAATATCAAAATATTAAAATATTGAAAAAATGCTTCTATACAACCTTAAATTTCAACATTTAAATTCAAAATTTTCTCAAAATTTCCCAGTCAATCATGCTTTGGAGCTACTCTCCCTCAAGAAGAAAGGGATGGTACTGATGCCAATGGAATTCATGCTCTGATAGGTTGAGAATTTTTGATAGAATTGCAAAATTCTATCAGAGCACAGAAGTAGCTTTCCAAAACCAGAGTTTGTCTTAATAAATTAAAGTACAAAGATAACAGCTATCGACCTGGCACCACCGGCATTTCATCTGTTTTAAATAGAAAGAAGAAAAATATGTCCACCACTTAAAATTGCTTGCATGACCACAGACACAAAAAAAATCTATCTCTAGGTCTTTTGCAAATTTTTTTAACTGAATATTTATACCCCCCTCTCCTTTACAAATATGTGAAAGCTAAGTCAGCTTATGTCATGATTTTTCAATTATGAATCACAATTTGCAAAAAGATAGTCATATTTCAAGTTGCCAGCACAAAGTACTGATTTTGATGCACTAGCAAAATTATATTCTGCTAGTAGAGGTAAGAATCAGGGCAATAACATTTTTTAATTTTTTTTTTCCTTTCAAGCAAACAGAACTTTGTTTTAACTCTTCGGTTTGGCAGAGAGGCATTAAATCGTTTTAAAGTTCAGTTAGCTGGAGTGACTTTTAAAATATTTAGAGGATGATCCAATTAGAAACAAGTTCTACATGTGCTATGTATTTCCTCAGATTAAGCAACTTTCTTGTGAGTCATAAGGAGGATAATCTATATAGTCTCTTTGGAGGCTCTTCTCTCTTCAGGAATTGCTATAAACTTCATGATGTAATTTCACCTCCCTTTTGGTCTGTTAGCCACTTCATCTAGATTAGTTTCATCCATAGGAATTAATAGCAAGTGGGGAAATACAGTCAAACCTATGCATCTGCTGCTCAATAACTCAGGGCAGGTAAGTAAGTCAAGCTGTGTACTTGAAAAATAAGATCAAAATAATAAGCTTAAGAATGTTTCAGAGAGGTATCTCTTAGTACCTCAGGTCAAAACTGTGCTTTCCTTGCACTCAAACTGCCTGAGGTATCTGTGTCCAAGACAGCCTCCCCAGGCCACTGACACACAGGAAATGTGAACCTCAAAAGGTGAATCCTCTGACACACAACAGTGCTGCTACAGATACCATGAGTGGCTTTCTGAAAGAGGATATCTTTCTCTGTTAACACAAAAACCCACCACAGGAACCAGTTGAAAAGCAGTTGAACACTGAAAGGCTTCATTTGGAGTGTACAGATGATGGTTTTAGGTTTTCTGTACCCTGCAGGGGAGCCGAGTCTTTCCTTAGTGCAATTCTGTGTTGGACACCTTCCTGCCCCTCTGAACTCTCCACAACTGATTTCTACAATTTAAGCAATGAAAATGAAATGGCAAAAATTACATGCTTCTGAGGATGTTTTTAGGAGTAGAAGCTGTTCCTCAACAATCAGAAAAAGAAGGAGTAACTCTGTGGTTACATAGCAGCACCAAAATGAACAGGTAGAAGATTTTCTGCAAGTCTGACTTACAAATTCAGTAATCTCCAAGAAGCTTTAGATAGCCATAGTTTCCATAGTTAAAAGGTAACATGTGCATGAATGGGGCCCACATAGGTCTCCCTGACCTGCATAGGTGATGCAGGTTTTCAGTACTTAGTATGCATGAAGTATTTTTTTCCATTGAAGGACTAATTGGTCTCTTGCTATTTTTGTGCTTTGATTATTCAGGTTTTATTACAATAATTTGTTTGTTTTAATATATTCCTTCTCAATTTCAAACCCCATTGTTCCATTTAAATTAAACCTTTTTACTACCAGTAATTAAATAACACAAAATTATATTTATCATAAATAATAAATAATAAATAATATGATTTTATAATAAATCATAAATCATAAATATAAAAATATGATTTTGTGTTTTCTTTCCCTAAATATTAGGGTTGTCATAATAAGTTCATCCCTGTGAACCTGCTTAGCTATCAGGAGTTCCAGTACCACACTTAGATGCACTCTTTTTATAACCCACATTAATCTCAGCAACAGTGCCAAAATAATGCTTTTATTTGAACATTTTTGCTTTCCCACCCTATCCTAACATCGTCTATATATCTCACAGTCTGCATTTGATCTGAATAAATATAATGGACTGCTGAGTGTTCTTACTGGGATGGGATATCTCAGATTCATTCCACATGGCATTGTTTGTTTTTTCATTTCTTCTGTTTTTTTCCCTGTTTTCTATTGTGAGTCTTTTGAAGTTTACAAGCCAAGTTTTTCTCTCATTTATACAAGTGCAAACCCATCAACTCAAATAGGCCTAAGCTAAGACAGGTCTTGGATCTGTTCCTACCACTTGCTGAAAATTGTAGTCCCATTTCTATACAGGTATCTTAGCCGCTGGCCTCATTCTCACGTTTCTTTTAAATTCATCTCTAAGAATGTGCAAGGATAAGCATTTATCATAACATGCCATGGATTCTGGAGTTACTTTAATAAAAATAGCCCAGCATGTGCCTGTCACAAATTTCAGGCTCTGCATATTGCCTACTCAAAATAAAAGAGCTCTTCTCCACACTTCGAGTAGAGATAGACAAATATGGAATTAAAGGCCAGTCAGAGGGATCCTAAGAAGTGCCTGCAAAATTCAAGCAACAAAGATCTGAAGAGGTTTTGTTTCTTCTTGGCTGTTGTTGTTGTTTGTATGTTTATTTTTTTGTGTGGGAGCAATTTTTAATATTCATCTTGTTCAGCTAGTACAAGTGGCTTCTAGGTACACAATTATTTCCACTTAGAGAACTGGCTTAATAAGAAATCATGAATACTTAGGCTGGTGAATCTAGAAAACTGCCTGATTCATTGTAGATAAAAAAATCTTCCCTTGAGAAATCGTACAATCCTTCCAGCTTTGCAACATGCTTTTGAGACTGGCTGAGTCACCCTACAAGACTTACAGTTCATTTCAATTGTGTTCCTGGCCAACCACGTCAATGGTTAGGAACTGTTGATTCAAATAGAAAAAGAAGTAAAAATATTCCATTAAAATTTGCAGTAGGGTAAAAAAATAACAGAAAAAAATCTGATAAAGAGTATAAAAATTGAGAGATTTGGAGTTATCTCGTGCCTGGTGAGGTTGGGGAGTCTCCTTCACTGGGGATATTCAAGAGCTGCTTGGATGCAATGCTTTCCCATGTGCTCTAGGATAACCTTGCTTGATCAGTAAGGCTGGACCAGATGAACATTACCAGTGATCGCTTCCAATCTCAACCATTCTGAGATTCTGTGATCAGTGATGTATTAGGTCCATCTACAACCTCACCCTTGATGTTACTGACCAAGAAGCCTTCTTACAAAAAGAAAGTAATGGGTAAGAGTCCCTGATCCCTAAATGAAATTTCTAACTATAGCATTTTATTTTTAGAGGGTAGGCTTCAGCTTAAACATTGCTTTCAGCCTGTTCCTAATCAAGTGTGGAGTTTTTAAAACTTTAAAAATATATTTTATCACCCATCTTACCTTAAACTCCAATGGCTCTCTAGGTGATAAACATTCTGTGTTCCTTGAAGACAGGTTGTATTACAAGCTTAGTTAAAAATGTTGGCAGACCTTGATTCAGGGCTGAAGCCTAAGTTAATGAGCAAATAAAACTACTTTAATGTTGTGACCACCCCCTTGAACAGGCAAGATTTCCACTGATTTAGAGAAACAATTGTTCATTTTTTGAATCTCATGGTTTCTGAATCTGACATATGAATGCAGCCTGGTTTTAATCACTTCATAGTGTAGTTGAATCAAAGTTATTAATATCACCTGGAGGCAAGTGGTCTTCATTTAATAAAATCTCTTTGAAGTATCATTGCCTGCTTGAATAAAGGCCAAGGAAAAATAAAAAGACTATCCAATGAAACAAACAATATGATCAATAAACTCTCCAGTGAGGAACGCTCACGGAAAAGCCAGTGCTGTCAGTGCTGTGGCTGCAGTGTACAGGGTGCATTTGCTAATGTACTCAGTAATGTTTTTCTAACCAGAAATGGCTGGAAACAGGACCAGCACATTTTTGAAAAAGAGAGAACATCTCCTTAAACAAATACTGAAACAGGAAATTGCTAGTTCATGTTTGTCATCTGATCAGAGCTATTAATATTTGTGTTCTGTCAATACCCTTTTTATCTGTCATCCTTACACAGGTTGCAATTAAATCAATGATGCCCCTCCTATTCCAGGTAGTTTAAGTTTGATGGTTTTGCCTGCTCTCCCTTACCTCCCCAGCAGCTGAAGGCCTGGATTCAGTAACAAAACAGCCAGTGTTTTCAGCACAGACCTGTCTGAAAGAAACTGGTGGAGAGCTCTGAGGAGCCAGACCTTAAAAAATTTGAGAACAAATTTGAGGTTTGGGGATTCTCTTTACTCAGTTTTGTTTGTTTGTTTGTTTGGGTTTTTTTGTGTGTGGGGTTTTTTTTTTGGGGGGGGGTTTTTTTGGTGTTTTTTTTTTCTGGTTGGTTTGGTTGGTTGGTTTTTAGTTATTGGGAGTTTTTAATATTTGCCAATTGCTTTACCCCTCATGGTCTTTTTAGTGAAAAAAATATTGTCTTTCACTCATTTAGGTTCTTACTCGTCACAAAATTATGTCTCAAGAAAAAAAGGCAGAACAGTTTCTGATCCCCATTAACATCTTCTGATTTTCCTACATTGTGTGATTTTCCAGCTGCTGTACCTTGTTTTAGACTTAATCCACCACAGATTACAGGTGGATTAGATTAATCTGCCTGATTAGAGATATTTGGTTTGGTAATGTAATTATTTATTAACCATTGCCGGGATTTCTATGAGAAAGTCGGAAAAGAAACGAGTTTCTGGATGGAATGCTCCCTCTGCTGTCAAAGGGGAGTACCAGTAGTGGAAGGTTTGTTCCTAATGCTGCAAGCATTAGCAGGGACAGAGGATATCACAATCCATCAAGTGTATTTCTAACTGTACTGGCTAGCTGTGCAGTCTCCAAGATTTCAGCTCTTACTTTAGTCTGGAGAAAACTTAATATTTGAGTTTGAACATTTCCTCTGGAACATTCAATGTTATTAAAAGAGATAAAACCAGCCTAGTTCTTACAGCACAGGTCCTACCGGTAAACTATTTCAGATACATCACAGGCAGTCAGCAGCTGGCTGAAAGTTGTCTGAACAGGAACAAGTTGTTCTCTCGACTTTAGTGGATTTTGCAGTGGACTGTCAAATAAAGCTTATCTCATTTTAATTTCTGTTTGTTGTTTTCAACAAAAAATTCAAGCAAAAAAGAGAAAGTTATGTCCTGAGAATAAGGTGGAAGCAAAGTATGGACTGTTATCTGCACATGTGAAATTACTTTTGATGACAGAAAGTAGGCGAGTTTTCCTTCAGTTTATCAGGGCTAGAATATGACCCAGGGAACTCTCCAAGATCTTCTAATTCTTGCTGAAGTAATGCATATCTTTGAATCTGCAGAAGTGCACTTCTGTACGTTGTACTGAAACCCTGCTGGCATTGGCTCCGTCCTGCAGAAATGTTCATGTACCAGGCGCCACATGTATTTGCTTTGATAATGTTCCTAAGTTCTTTTATTCGCCTTTTGAGAACCGTTGTACAAGAAAATATTTGTTCACAAGAGCATTTCCAGAATGTGAAAATGTGGAGAGCACTAATGCAAGCAGGTATGTGAGTGAATGTTTGAACAACAGTTTTTTAAAGTCCTTCTGAGGTTAAGAACCCAAATGAGAGAGAACACAATACCTCATATAAAAAGTCAGTTAAAAAAAAAAACCAAAACTCAGCCAAATTTGGAGATTCCCCAAATCTTAATGTTTTCTTATAACATTGCTATACCAGACAGAACTCTAATCTCCTTTTTATTTTGAGCTCTTCATTAAAAGCCTAAATTANTGAAGGAGGAAAAGTAGCCTGGAGGGAATCTGAGCTCACTAGCACTGGGCTTCAGATACTCATTTCTCAGTCCTGAGTCCAGAAACCCTCTTTTATGTGTCATTTATAGATTTTTTTTAGATTATATAATTTTGGGATAAAATCCATAATTAATTTTGACAGCAGACCCTTCTGCTGCTTCACACCCAGCATAATGCTCTATGCTCTCTAGGAGGTCCAGGTGTGGATTAACCATTCTCTCCTTTTGAGGACACGCTAGAGGGTGTAAGGGTACAATAACCCTGCTTATAGTTTGTAACCTGGCCATTATAGCATTTCTCTGTGTGAACAAATAGGATTAGAACCTCCACAGGCTCAGGAAATCCTTGAATTCAGGTCTTTTATTTCTGAGTTAATGTTCTGCCACGTAGGTGTCGCCACTGCAAGCCAACAGGAGAGCCAACTCCTGTTGTTATGCCCCAAATGTGCCTTGGAGCACGGTGCTCCCATCAGGCATTCCTGAGCCATGCAGCAGGAGAAAGACCTGTGCGTACTTAAACCCTTGAAGATACTGCTGAGAGCATCCATCAACACTACTTTATGCTGCTTAAGAAGTCTCTTTTTTTTTCCTTCTGAAATCTAAGTCTTTACTGATCAATTAAAGCAGTTAGTCAAGTTTTCCCTAAACAGCCTCCTCATACTCCTATATTACTGTCTAAATTCACCCAGTTTCTGGGTGTGAATGGTTACCTGGAAGGCTGAGTACCTCTACAGAAGACACCATATTTCTACAGCCTTTCAACTGTTAACAAAGCCTAACTTATTGAGCAAATAGCCCATAAAACCATAGCACTGAAATGTTCATTCCCTTTGGCAGATGTACCTGGAAAATGGAGAGAGTCCTTAGCCAAAATTGTCACTGTCACTGAAGTCAGGACCCAGATATTTTGAGACCTATAACTCCAGAACTCACAAGAGTTTTCAGGTTTTTTCCTTGGAACAACATGAACCTCACTCCAAGTGGTCTTTAACTCCTGACACCACAGATGGGCTCCCCCAGTGCAAACCAGCAAGTCCTGGCTCACCTCTTGATGTCAGAACTCCCAGAGCTCCAAGNCTCATATAAAAAGTCAATTAAAAAAAAAAACCAAAACTCAGCCAAATTTGGAGATTCCCCAAATCTTAATGTTTTCTTATAACATTGCTATACCAGACAGAACTCTAATCTCCTTTTTATTTTGAGCTCTTCATTAAAAGCCTAAATTAAGTCACTATTATGCCAACAGAAGAGACCTTTTGAAATACTATTAAATCCAATTAGGACATTCAATCAGCAGCATTTTTTATT
>VYXD01001430.1:809201-857417 GCA_013397195.1 Hylia prasina
GGGTGTAAGGGTACAATAACCCTGCTTATAGTTTGTAACCTGGCCATTATAGCATTTCTCTGTGTGAACAAATAGGATTAGAACCTCCACAGGCTCAGGAAATCCTTGAATTCAGGTCTTTTATTTCTGAGTTAATGTTCTGCCACGTAGGTGTCGCCACTGCAAGCCAACAGGAGAGCCAACTCCTGTTGTTATGCCCCAAATGTGCCTTGGAGCACGGTGCTCCCATCAGGCATTCCTGAGCCATGCAGCAGGAGAAAGACCTGTGCGTACTTAAACCCTTGAAGATACTGCTGAGAGCATCCATCAACACTACTTTATGCTGCTTAAGAAGTCTCTTTTTTTTTCCTTCTGAAATCTAAGTCTTTACTGATCAATTAAAGCAGTTAGTCAAGTTTTCCCTAAACAGCCTCCTCATACTCCTATATTACTGTCTAAATTCACCCAGTTTCTGGGTGTGAATGGTTACCTGGAAGGCTGAGTACCTCTACAGAAGACACCATATTTCTACAGCCTTTCAACTGTTAACAAAGCCTAACTTATTGAGCAAATAGCCCATAAAACCATAGCACTGAAATGTTCATTCCCTTTGGCAGATGTACCTGGAAAATGGAGAGAGTCCTTAGCCAAAATTGTCACTGTCACTGAAGTCAGGACCCAGATATTTTGAGACCTATAACTCCAGAACTCACAAGAGTTTTCAGGTTTTTTCCTTGGAACAACATGAACCTCACTCCAAGTGGTCTTTAACTCCTGACACCACAGATGGGCTCCCCCAGTGCAAACCAGCAAGTCCTGGCTCACCTCTTGATGTCAGAACTCCCAGAGCTCCAAGGGAACAGGTTGTGGAGTGTTCCCCTTGGCAGCAGGGAGCCAGATCTTTGGAGTTTCTCTTGGTGCTCTGTGACACTGGTGCTATTGTCCCTTCAAGCCTCACTGAGCTGGATGCCAATTTCACAGGCCAGCCACTCACCTCATTATTTAACTCTTATTTTCATGCGGTTCTCAAACAACGCACAAGTTTTAGAAAAGGCTGTGTGTCAGTCGCCTTTAGGCAATATGACAATAATTGAACAGTATATTCAAGTACTGCAAGGAGTATATTAAGCTGTTTATCACTGGTACATTAAAACAGTAAATCAAACAGGGGACTTGGGTAAGTCAACACAAGATTTGTGTCTATTACAGCAAAGCCACAGGCCAGAACCTCAGCAAAAAGGCAGTGAATTAAATTAGTCAAAGAGTAAGCTGCACTTTTCATGGTTGTGTGCAATTACATGCAGATTCAGTTTCTTTGAGAGAACTTGACAGGAGAAAATTTAAACTAAAAGTTTCTGGTAGACCAATAAATCTTGCTTTCCATGACTCATATCTCTGTCCCCTGGCCAAAAAAGAAGTCAGATATTTTATCTGTGTTTGCATATATGGCTGGAATTATAAAGCCCCACTCAAGGAAACCCAAAGGGGAAAATATGAAATTTCATAGTTTTCTTTGAATATAAATGCCCTGTTCATATTCTGTTCCCATTACATAAGATATTACAGTCCCATTCATGAGAAAATTCAGGCATAATAAAAGTATATTACATCTAGTCCAGGCATGAATATTTTTGTCTGTAAAAATGTTTAACCTTTAAGTGCACAAAGATGTCTTTCTTATTTAGGAGTATACACTATAGATTATAAGATTCTCATGCTAAAATAAGAGTTTTTGAGAGGGATTCTTCATATTTGTTTGTCTATAAATATTTAACTGCATATAAAATAACAGTATTTTAATAAATGTTATTGATTCTCTCTTTTCAGGTTTCTTTCCTTACCTGAAACTTTACTGCCTTGATTTGTGTATAACTAATTCCACTAAAACTATAAAAATCTTAATTTTAAAAAATTAATCAGGGTAGAGTCAAAGGAAGTCAAAATGAGATCTGGAGCAGAAATCACAATCTTATTTATCAACCTTATTATTTATATTTAACATGAGATATCCAAATCACAAATGATTTGGAAAAAAGGAGCCCTTCATCAGCTGAAAACATGGGGAAGAATTTCTACTTTTTAGAGGATTTTGCAAGGGATTTTCCCTGTAGAAGGGAATTATTACATCTCATTTTGTTAATTATTAGGTCCCTAATATAGGGTCTCAAGATTGCCCCCAAGAGGCGTTTGTCTCTCTCTATTGATTACCCAGACAATCTTGGACCCTGAAACAGATATCTTCAAGTGTAGTAATCTGTCAAGAGAGTGGTGATTAACACATAGATATATTAAAATAAGATTATTAATAACTTCAATGAAAACCTAAGAGTTATAATGGTTAACTATGTTTTATACATGCTACATTTATCTATTAATTTTGTCTGTGTCAAAACCAAGTGAGAAAGCTGAAGAAGAGGTAATGTACTAGAGGTTACATCAAGGTTAGTAAATCTTGTGAGGCTTCCATTAACTCAATGTGACAAGTCTCTTGCACACATAAAGGAATATCCTTGCCCCTGCCCCTCAAAGAAAAGGCTACTGGGAATAGTCTCTGTCTGACACTACCCCCTAAATAACATCACCCAAACATGAAGGTAGGCTGGAGGCAATGATTGTACTTTCAGCCTTTCTAACACTCTGTAAGGTTGGATTTTCTCAGGGCAGGGCACTTGCATATGCTTTGTCTTTAAATACAGCCCAAATATCCTTGTACCTACATAACTTTACCTACCTCCTTGTTACGTACAAGGCCAAAAACCTCTCATGAAGTTAAAGCATAGAGAAAGCATAGATAAGCATCTATATAAGGCAGCTCAAGGGTCCAGGGTCCTTAGGTGGATAAACTAATTTCTACCTGGGAAAACAAGTGTCAGAAAGGGTCAGAGAGGCCAAGGGAAGTGTCATTCGCAGCTTCAGAAAGTCAACACCTGCATCTGCTTTGTTGGGCCCACATTCTTACACTATGGAAAGGTCCAGATGAAGAGTTTAACTGGGCCTTTCTGAATAAAATTTCATCCAACACCAGCACATTTTAAAGTTAATAAAGCAAAGACAGGAAAGACAGGAAAATGCTGCAAGTCCCCACCCAGGACATGCGTGCCCAGTTTTTCGCAGCTGCTGAGCGACCTGGGGTCTCAGCAATTGTATCAGGCTCAGGACTAGTTTTATCCCAGGCACCCCCTGTTATCAAGCACAGAGCCCTCCTCCCAGTGCCCTGGGGAGAGCCTTCAGCACACCCCGTGGTCCCACTGGTGCAGGGTCTCACCAAACCCCCTCGTTACCCCTCCCTGGCAGTGTGGCAGTGCCCTACACAGGGGAACCCCTCAGGAACACTGCCACAGCCAGTGGCAAATATTGCCACAAGGGTTTAATTTCCTCTTCTAGATGTTTGCAGAATGGCTTTGCAGATCTACTTTCCCAGGTACCTTTGAAGGCAAAGCACAGTCTGCCTGCAGGCCAACAGCTCCTGAGGCCATTACCAGCTCCTATATCTGCAGCAGTGCACACATTACACAAAACAACTTGGCTTTCAAGGTCAGTGTCCTGGATTGGAGAACCACTGGTGAGGTGAGAGAGGGAAGGAAGCAAGCCAGCATTACTGCCACCAGGAGAGCTGAACAGTCTATACTTTTCCATTCCACCAGATGCTTGCTCAGTAATAAATGAGAAGTTATTAAAGTTGGAGAGAAATTCCCCATTGAAATGTCTTGATGAGAAAAAAAGGAGATTAAATAGGAATTTTCCATTCAGGTACTTCATGAAAACCTTGGAAAAGGTCCAGATAGGAGTCAAGAATAGGCATTGACACCAAAAACACAGTAAAACACTTTGTGATGTTGATTAAACTGCAATATTATGACAAATGGTACATAAAGACCTGGTTAGGCTTGTGTTGGATAGAAGGGCTTTTAAACAGAAATAAAGAATATGCAAATAAAGTGCTGCCTGAATTATTAATGTATGCTTTTGAGTGAAATATATAGTTTTTTCTCTTTCTTTTATTGGACCTTCTCTAGGGTTATAAATAATTACTGTATTTTTCCATGCACTTACCATCTTTTCCTTACCAATTAACATCATTTTTCATGTCTTTTGAATGTCAGAATCAGAAATGATAATAGCACATCACCATAGCCAGTTTGGTGTCCCTACACCTCTTCAATGTAATACCAAAGACAAATTTCCATGCCTGCTGTGATATAACTGTACTGACAGGGTGACAGCAGGGGACACCCATAATGGTGTTTCCAACACTTGTGTTGAATCTCTTCTAGTTCTAGCTGTCCTTGCACAGTTTAAACTGTGTCTCACAGGCTTAATCCGGATTCCACTGAAGGTAGAAATCTCTTGATCATAGAACAGTAGACTCATAGAACATCCTGAGTTGGAAGGGAACACCAAGGATCATTGGGTCCAGCTCCTGGTCCTGTGCAGAACAACAAAAAGGGTCACACCATATGCATGAGAGTGCTGTCCAAACACTTCCTGAACTCTGTCAGGCTTGGTACTGTGACAACCTCACCAAGGGTTCAGTGCCCAGCCACCCTCTGGGTTAAAAATCTTCTCATAATACCTAAACATCCTCTAACACAACTCCATGCTGTTCCTATCACTGGTCACCAGAGACAAGAGATCAGAGCATCTGTGCCTGTTCCTGCAGTTCCCCTCATGAGGAAGAGGCAGGTGGCCATGAGGTCCCACCTCAGTTCCTCAGTAACCTCTGGTGGAGACCCCTGAAAAATGAGACAAATTGTTTTCCCTCTGCAAGAGCCAAACAGAGGCCTCTTCTGAACCCTACACATTTTAAGCCACGCTGGTAAATGATGCCTAAAACGGTGAAGGTATCTGATGCCTCCTGGCATCTGTCATTTTATGTGAAACCTTGAAAGACCTGTCTGCTCAGGACTTTGCTGATACTCACATTCCTTCACACACAAGTGTGTGGTGCGAAACAAGAGTGAATCTAAGATTATCCTGTGCTTCAATAAATGTTTTCCTACAAGCTTTTTCATTTTGTTTTGTTTCTTCTGAACTTTGCTTTGATGCCAGACAATAGTATCGTCTAACTGAGAACTAAAGACCAAGCTGTACAAGCACACCGTGCATGAAGATAATTTTCTTTACTTCCCAGTGATAAAGCATATGAAAGAAATTATGGCTTTTCCCTATTATTCATGGGGCTGATCCAAAGCCCATTAAAATCAATGGGGAACTTTTGCTTTAGTGTTTCAAAACAGATTTTAGGCGATTTGAGGTGCAATGCCAGTATTTTCAGAGGTGTCAGAGAAGAAATTTAGGACATGAGCAGGCAAAAAAAACCAAGTAAAAGAATACTAGTTTAATGAATTACCACTCAAGAGAAGAACCATAGTAACTGACGGCATGCAGAATCTTAAATTTTTTATAAATTCACAGGAAAATGTTAGTTCAATTTTTTTTTTTTTAATCGACTGAGGAAGATCATTTATCCACAACATTTCATCTAGGGATTCACCTTGGTGACTCTAACATTCTAAGTGTCTGAGATTCAAGCTGCAGGGTATCCTGTGATGCCAAGGGGGCTTTTTCACAGTTTCTCCCATTACAATTTCTCTGCTTTCTTTGAAATGCTACAACATTCATCTTTCACTGGAAAGAAGAAAGAAATGGGCCTTCTCATGGTAAATTGCCTAAATTTTTCTCTAGCCTTTTAAACGTGTGATTATTGTACACAATATAGAACTGAAGCAACTTCAACAGTAGAGACTGAGAAGTTGCCTGTTATACCAGTCTTTTAGCAGAGTGACATTCTGAGCAATGGCATCACATAACTAAAGCCCATCTAGTGAAGCTAACCCTGATTGTTACAGATTTAAAACAGTGGGAACTACAGGAACAAGCACAATAATGACCCAGCAGCATTTATTTTTGTGCTTCAACACAGAATCAAGCTGAAGTAAATCACACTCCAAGCACTGCTCGAATTGCTTTTGTTCTAGAACAGCAAGCTTTGACACAAGAGTGAGAAACTGAGTTTTGATGGATCCCCTATCTCTGACAGGGTTTAGCAACTTGGGAGAGACTACACAGCTCAAAGTTGCAACATCACACCCTTCACTAATTTTGTTGTTTATGTTAGTTCTATATATATGTGAAAGCAACGCAGCATCACAATTATTAGATATTTTTATTCAGAAAATAGCAGAGACTGGAACAACAGGGGCACTGCTATTCAGAGATTGAATGTGTTGGCCAGACTGTTTTAAAAATTATGCAGCACTTCATCTTGACAGCATGCCTTGGCTTAGCCAGTAGCTGCGTTTTGTGATTAGTATAGTCAGACACTCTTTTCTTTATGTTCAGAATCCAACTGTTCTACAGATCTGAAAAACAGAACAAAATGAGAAATACGCTTTTAAAACCAGTCTGACAACTGCAATTAAATCAATCACCCACTCAATTTCATGTATTTGTAACATCAAGCAATTTAACAAACACCTTTCATCCATAACAGCTCAAGGCATGTTTGCTTTAAAAGCACTTCAGTAGAAAATTCCAGCATTCCACCCCCTCTAAGATCCTTTTATAAAGAAAGCACTTCTAAGTATAGAGACCAAAAAGGGTTGAATATTCAGTAGTATATAATTTTCAACATGGTTCACAGACTCCTGGGGGAACTATGTGGAGATGAGGGCAAATCTACTACTTCTTGAGGGAATATATTTAAGAATAGCAAAGAAATTACTATGGAATCATAGAATATGCTGAATTGGAAGAGACACACAAGAATCATTGAAGTCAAACTGCAGAAAACAATCCCCCAAATCACCCCATGTGCCTCAGAATGTTGTCCAAACACTTCTTGAACTCTGGCAGGCTTGGTGCTGTGACCAATTCACAGTATGTTAAACTACAAATCAGTAAGTGTAAGTAGCGACTTCCATTTCTGTTGTGCTTTTGTGCATTCCTACTCAGCTGTGAAATCAGGACAGGTGCTTGGGTTCCATGCTTGACAAATTATCTTCCAGCAAAATTGCTGGAAACTTCAGTCTTTTACAGTTTGCAATCCTGTTCTTCAGGAGGTCAAGAGCAGCTGAAACCTATATGGATATGTCCAGCAGAGCAAATCATTAATAGGATACTTCTTTGAAGTATTTTAAATTAAACAGAATCATTTTCTGATATATTCTCCATCTTTGTGCCAGG
This sequence comes from Hylia prasina, assembly GCA_013397195.1. Taxonomy (NCBI): domain Eukaryota; kingdom Metazoa; phylum Chordata; class Aves; order Passeriformes; family Sylviidae; genus Hylia; species Hylia prasina. The sequence continues at coordinate 816,366 of VYXD01001430.1, forward strand.
AGAAAATACACCTTGGGACATGGTTAAAGATTGCTTGCATTTTTGCTGACATGGCAAACTATGACATCATTTCCACAGTCTTTGTACCGCTATGAGGGATGTTTATCAGTTCAGTAGGCCTAGAAATTTATTTGGTCTTTCTTTATTAAACAGCCATCTAAATTTTCTGCCCCACAGAGAATACAATGTCATATACTCAGTACTATAGTTACGAGTAGGATTCAAATCTTAAGGGGGATGCTTAGGCTTAATAAATGAGATTAAATAATTGCAGCCTGATGAAAGATCTGTTTAACTCCAAAGCACTTTTTTGGCTGCATTCCTGCCACTGCTGCTTCCTCTGGCAGACACTGGTTGTGCCTTTGTGGCAGGAGCTGACCTAAGGGCTATGCAAAGGAAGAGCAGCTGCACAGCAAACGTGTATTGGATCATTCCTTTCAGATCTGAGTGGGGGTTAACCTTTTAAAATATATGATCAATAATTTTGCTCTTTTTTTTGTTTGTTTAGCATTTTTTTTCAATTTATTTTATTTAAACGTTATGCTAGAATAGGAATATAAAGGAGGGGGATGGATAGATGGCAATGGTTTTATACAGAAAAGGAAACTTGCATAGAATAAAAACAAAGATTCAGGAAAATCAATTAGAAAACAGTGGTAAACATGAATGACACCAAAAACTCTTATCTGTGTATTATTGGCACCATGCTATCAGCAAAATGAAAATAATTACAAAAATAAAATTGTTTTCCTTTTGGTTCCTAAAGTGTTTTAGAGAATATGGGATGCAGATTGGAACACTTTAAGTTTACGAATAAACTGGAATGGTACATTTACTTTTATTTTTATTTCCCCACAAAATAATGCGCTTAATTGGAAGAAAGGTGTGGATCATAGATATATCTATTTAAACCTGTAGAAAACTAAACAATGAATAAATATTTAAACAATATGATGATTTACTTAAAAAAAACCCCTCCTCTTATTTCTACTTATCTCTGTGCGCACTAAAATCTATTTTTTCCAATAAATAATTTCAAAGAGCAATGTTTATAGCAGATAAGGAATAGAGTTCACATGAGTGAACGCTTTGCAGATTCCTTGATCTGAGTTTCTAAGACAATTATTAAAGAACATCCAAACTAAAAAATGGCAATGCCAAATTCTCATTTCAAAAAAAAAATTAAGATGGGAACTTAAAGTACAGCATGACTGAAAATCAGACCTCAAATGACTCCACTTTAATTTACATCACAAGTTATAATAAATAGAAGCTCTGGCTATATAAAATTACATGTCAAAATTACCAAATCAAAATTAATTTCTCTCAAATGTGACAAAATAATAATTATGGATATTAGCAAATTTTTCCAAGAACTAGGGTCCTTAAGCATTACATATCTAAGTAAACACAGTAAGAGGATATAAAAGATATGATTTTACAACTTTTCTTAAAATCTTAGAACATCATTAATTGAAAATGAAATTAATAAAATTAAAGCTCTTGTTACACATACAGGTACAGTATTATTTCCCTCAGATCAACCTGAAGGACACTACCAAACAAAATCTATATTAATCAGCGATACTTGGTATTAAATGGCGTTGTTTACCACTCATATAGGAGAAGCTGAAATGATAGAACATAAATGCTTTATTTTTTTCTAAATTTATGCAGCAGTTTAAATCAAATGAAAGTGGTGACTACATCCTTTTCTGTCAATGTAAGAAATGTTTTTAATGGAAGAAGGTATAGTGGGCTACAGGTGTGACAAGACACTCACGTATATGTAATATCTGACCTCCAGCTGCTGATTAACTTCTCAGAAGTTTGTATTCCATTTAGGTATAATATGACAACTCTAGCCATAAAGTTAAAATACTCTTTAATAGTGAAATTATGCATAAAATTTTTAGAAGTTGATTTCTCACTACAGTATTTTACTAACCTCAGGCATCCATGGCATTGTTTCAGACTCCTTGATATAGTCTTAATATAAAATTTCTATAAATCTGAAAGTTTTACAGAAACAAGGTTTTTTGTTTGTTTTTTTTTTTTAATAGGCCTTTTTTGAGAGAAATAGGTTTTAAAAATAGGTAAAGCACACAAAACATTCATCTATGCTTATCTAAAGAATCGTTCTGTAAAAATAAGCAGTATGATATATGAAGGATGAATCAGTGGGTGGTGAATTTGGTCTACTGAGAAGAACCCTTTACTGATTCTTCAGGGTATCTAATCACCAGCTTAGAAGGTAAAAGCTAAAATTATATAAAAAGAATCTTACTCCAGTGCTAAACTATTTTTTCATACCTTCTTAGCACTAACCTATCCATGTTTCTTCACTTTGTAACTTAGAAAATATCTGTATCAAGTTGTGGTTTAAAAATAATAAGCTTCAAATGCAGAGGCAAATAGGAGAATTCAGATCCAAAACCTTTTCCAAACAATGGAAAAGAGCTTTCAGAGCTTCCCAGAGAGTTGCCTAGGGAGGTGGTAGATGCCCCATTGCTGGAAACATTCAGGGTCCAGTTGGATGGGTCTCTGAGCAGCCTGATCTAGTTGAAGACATCCCTGATCATTGCAGGGAGCTTGGACTGGATGACATTTAAAGATCCCTTTCAACCCAAACTACTCCATGATTCTATGTTTATATGATTATACTAACACTAAATCAGTTTCACAAAGTTCTTCAAGCAAGACAGCCACCCCTCCATCAGCAAAGAAATGGCAATATATATCACAGCACTCTGCTGAAATTGCATGGAGGGAAAGGAACAGGTGTGAGAATTTAGTCAAAATATTATCCTACACGAAAACCAGTAAGACTAGTGAAATTTCTCTAAAAATGTTATAGTTTGTCTGTTGCTGTTGCAGTCAAGTCATGGCTGTAGCAAGATGCTGTGCTGCTGGTGCTGCCAGTCTTGCTGGTCATCCTGAATCCTTCACTGCGTTGGAAAGGCCCATACAGCCTCAGTGAAAGTCAGTGCTGGGACAGAGCCACTGCAAAGTGTCTTAAACCCTGTGTGGTCAGCAGGGCCTTCTGGAGCAATTTTTGAGCAAATAAAGAAATAAAAGTACAGAAATCAGGGAACAATAAGAACTGGGTATCCTAAATGTTGGGGGTTTCCCCCGTTGTCTAATTTGGTTGCTTAGCTACATATATATATATATATATATATATATATATATATATGTATGTATGTGTATATAAAACACTCTCCTNTATGTATGTATTCAATGACAAGGAACAATAGCATTACTTGGATCATAAAGTGACAGCTCTGAGGTGGATGAAAGTTGCCATAAAATAGTCACTGATTTTTGAAATTTTGAAGCAAATTTTTCCTGTCTCTCTGAAAGCACAGGTATGAGGATCATTGATCCTTTAGAGGCAGCAGACAGGATCTGAAATCTTGCCAGCCTGGCTTGGCAATTACTTTTGCTGCCAGAAAAAAGCCATGGACAGCCAGTTATTGTTTAACATATGAGACCTTGAAGAGTTTCCAACTGCACAAGACTTTGATTTAAAGCAATATGTAGGAAACAGCAGAGCACTTTGAAGCAGTCTGGTGGAGCAGGAATGGTATTGATATTCCAATGCTGCTTTTTACTACATGTATCAATACAGTAAGAAACACCAAATTCCAAATTACAGAAGTGCTAGCAGATCCTAAGTACATTTATCCAACAAAGGTGATGGTGATGATGATTGATGATGATGAGGTACTCAGACAACATTGGTGAGGCTGTTTGCTTTAAAAGACTCTTTTAATTGAGTTATTCCCATAACTGTGAGAAAAACAATAAACCAGAACTGAACATGAATCTCTCTGCCACAGGCAAGGTTTGTTCCTGAATTTCTGAACTATTCCCTTTTCTTTGGAGGATGGTTATTGCATAGGATAAGTAGTCAGAAATGTAAATACTTCAAGACACTTCTGAATGATAACAAATTATCTCATACACTTTCTAAAAAAACATAATTTTTTAAGAGAAAAGTTGTCCAGTTTTTAGTGAACTCAACAGATACAAGAACCTGTGTTCATATGCTGTCTCCATCCAGCTTGAACTATGAGATAAAATTCATGTCTCCTGTATTTTTTAAGAAGAGTTTGAGGAGTGAGGGAGGAAAGCAATGCAACTCCAAAGCAATTTTAAATTATATAAACCTGTTTGTTAAGCTGGATATAACCCATCATAAAAAATGACTTGGTCTCCCCCCTGGGGTATGCAGGACATGTGAGTCCTTCTCCCCATTCTGTCAGCCAGAGAATGTGGAATATAACCTCATGCTGTTTTAACAAAACACTCACTTCTTTCATTTGCTTTAATCTGAAATGGTTTATAACTGAACATAATGATTTATTCTTCAAGAAATTGTAAGCATTTCATTCAACCAAAAAAAAAAAAAAAGATTGTCTGAAAATACCACAAAAAGCAGTTTTATTTGCCACTTGCATTTGAACAAAAAAACTTCAAGATATTATACATACAAGTTCAGTCTTAGGCTTGCCCTAACATGGAATGAGAATTTTCTAAAGGCATTAACATTTTTGTGGACAGGAAAGCCATCTCTATCCAGCTAAAAAGGAATCATGAGAACATAATATAACTCTTACATGTGACAACATGATTATGCAGATTGTCTGCAGATGTGAACCAGAAGAGCTCTAATGAATTCAGTGGAGTTCTGCTCATTTGCATTAGCTGATGATCTCAATTTGCTGCATTCTGGATGAAAGGTAGAAACAATTTGTCCTTATTCTTTTTTTCAGCGATCCTAGAATACTTTCTAAAGTCTCCAGTCCACATATTATGATTAAGTTCTGTCTTCGAATGACAGACCACTTTACCCCTGCAGTGCTATCCAAAATAACTGCAAAGTATGTTTAAATAGCAAGAGGCTGTGCCATTGGTGAAACAGAAATGGAGCACCACAGTAAATTTTTGAGTAGACAGCAGTAGATAAAAATACGAGCTAGGTTGAATCAAATCCAGTTGGCTTCACTTGTACAAGTTCTCACAATACTGTAGGTTGTTGTATTCTATCCTTTTAGTGATTCACTGATAATGAATTTGCTGACATTGCACTTCATCAGCAACCATATTTCATATTGATTACAGTGAGCTCAGGGATGCTTCAGCTGTAGGCTTCCATTATTGCAGTTTTCTTGTCTTGCAAAAACTTGTCAGGTGGGGTGACGAAGAGATGGAATTCAGAATGAAGAATACTTACCTGAGATAGTTTGCATCATGGAGTTAGGTTTTCCATTACAATCCTTTGTAGGGAACAAACTTGTTCTTCACTGTCTTAAAAGTTCTGGCTGTGAGGAGTTTTATATCTAGATAGAACTGCAGAATATGTTTCACGTTTTCAGTACTTAATATTATGTGATGCTATGAACTCCAGGACAGATCTTCAGTTTTTGTGGTTGTTCATTGCTTGATATAAATGGAACCATTGCAACTCAATTTAAAATTTGCTTCTGTGGAAAGAAATTTGTCATCAGTTTTTATTTAAAGTTAGAGAAAATAGAAAGAGAAGGTAAAATTTTAAGAAGATGACCCTTGATTGTAGTAATAGTTCTACAAAACCTATTATTCTGGCTGTATTCTAAAATCTTTTTCAGGAAGGACTGATGTGGAAATAGCTGTCCTGGGAAGAAATATTTACCCCTCTTTTTTGACTCTTGCACCTCCTCTTGTCATGCAAACTGATGCTTGTAAAATCAATGTAGTTTTGGATGTGTCTGTCTTCATGTTGTGAAGCAGTCTTTAAAGCAGAGAGTTCTGGAGGCAGAGACATTTTCAACCATATGAATGTGGCAAAAATCTTGTCAGTAAACAGTGTATAGGTGGCTTTTCTGTCTTTTATAGCAAAGCAAAAGTACAGTTAGAGGAAAAATAATCCTTTTCACAAGCAGGAAAACCTCTAGAGAATACATCAAGAGAGAAACTTGATGAAGTTTCTGTCTTCTCCATAAGAATTCTATACAAGGGTTACATTGGTTTTGTAAGTCTGCCTGGTCTAATTAAAATTGTCTGTGTTAAGTTCACCAACAAAGATCTGTTATTTTTACAACCCACATGCTTTTATTTTCTGCACTTATGCAGTTTTCTATTTCTCTGCTTTCCACTTCTTTCAAGAACAATGAGATCCAAATTCTACAAGGAAGAAGTATTAAATCTTTATAGAAGCAGATGTTGCATATATGTTGACTGCATGAATTGTCAGGTACATGGCTCTTAAAGGGACTGGCGTGCTTGCCTACAAACATTATGTGACTTAATAAAATGGGTTTTATATACTATCAGACGTGTGTTTGCAGTAGGGCTGTGCTGCATTACAGCTAAAGAGCTTGAATAAATCAGAGACGAAACTGGAGTTGGTATTAAATTCTAGGAGTCAGAACATCTGCATTAAAGACATTGTAACTACTAAGAGGATGCTGCACTATAATGTCACAGTGTGGATTTTCTCATAGTGATTTACAAATTTTGTTAACACTGTGAAGTCAAATTCTATGCAGTAATTAATTGATACTACTGATTTCAGACAGGTCCTGCCTTGCTGTTACCATCACAGTGTGTTTCTTAATTAGAAAATATATTATTATAGAAAAAATGGCTTAATTTCCTATGTTTTCTATTACAAAATCATTCTGTAAAGCTATAACTAAAGGTTACCCATGAACCAAACAGTCTATCAGGAGGAAGAGCATAATAGAGTATATTGAAATGCTGAGTTCACTCATGCTGGAATTACTTAATCATGAGAAAAGGTTATATAAATCTAAATCCTATAAAGTGCATTTGGAAAACACTTCAGCTTACTGAAGTTGAGTTCTTCATGCGAAAAAAGAAGGGTAAATCAACATTTTCTGACAACAGTACCACTCAGAGACTCCTCCACCAAAATCCTTGTGTTGAAAGTGCCTGATACTGAAGATTACAGGAGAATGGTTTCTTGAGGTCTATTTACAAACTGCTTCGGATGTTAATCATTCTTTCATGACACTATTTCAGATTTAAAAGAGGTTTATTTCTAATTTGCTAGGTGACTATCAGAGAAGAACAATTCACTGCAGAAAGCAAAGCGATTATGTAAAAACCTATGGGCAGTTTGAGGAGAGTTTCATCTGCCCAGGAATCAACTTGAGCATCCAGAAGCTGGATGCTTATGTCTGAGGTATTATGTGTGTATTAAATGCTCAAAAGAGAGAAAAAAGGTAACTTCAAAAAAGGGAATTCTTCTGACCTGACACTTTTGAATTATGAGACACTCACTTCCCTCTACAGACTACAAAGTGACTACTGTAACTTAGACTTAATGTGTTCAGCTACAGGCATTCACAGATGAGTTCTTCCTATTTAGACTGGAAGATTAAGTTACTGATTTATGGAACTTAGGTGTCACATTTTTTTTTCCTTTCTTTTCCCCCCTGCTCATTCACACACTCACAAACCCCTCACAGTTTTGAATTAGGATGTGAGGAGAGCTCCTGAGATCTTTGCAACACAGCCTTCACCTAGGAAACAGCCTTTCTAATACATTTGTCTAATTATTTTGCAATGTTCACAAATGTGTGAAATACCCAACTCATACAAAATAAAGGGAAAATTGTAAAACTGAAGATGTGCTGGAACTCCAAAAGTGATGATGTGTCTCATGGATCCTATGAGAGTTGAGAGGCAGATACTGAAAATGCTCATTTTAGGGATTATATCACAGTGATGAAATTAGATTCAATACTTCTAAATACAGCTTTGCCATTGTCCTCGAGTGGAACTGGATAAGTAATTAAGTAATGTCCATTCTCCCATCACCACACTAGAGAAATTAAAATAATACTATTGATTTTTTTTTTTTTTCCCCAAAGAGCTGTTTTGGGAATTTTCTAATTCTCCGAATATATTTGAACATGAACTATTATATAACACTATTAAATAGCAGCTAGATATAAATTAAACTATGGCTCATAGCTCAGCTAAGAAAAGGATTTCTTAGTTTTTCTTCTCTTTATACAATTGTTGCCTTTTTTCATGCTTGTTCTTGGAATTAAGGCTTTGAAGTACATGATTGCATAGGATTTATTAGCATGTTTAATGATGGATATTTGATAGCTCTTTTTATTTTTAGTTAATAAGACATCTAAAGTGTTTAAATTTAGGAATATTCAAAGCCTCTGCCTATGGGGAAAGGGTAATTATGTGCAAAGAGGCTTTAAAGAAAGGCTCACAATGCAAAAAAAAATATTTTTGTACTACTAAACTTTCCCAAGTAGAGGAGACCAATATTTGTGTTACCTCATTTCAAAGTTACTACAAGTTTTCCTGAGAAGCTTGGCATATGCCTAATAATTACTGTAAAACTGCAAGGAAATCAGCCATTCCAGTTTGCTTAGATAAAGTTTCTTTGAACTGCCTTCCAACACTGGACTCCATTCACAGCACGTTTCAGTCTAACAGTGTTTCCACTGTCTGCTACAGAGGGGCAGTTTGCATAAGTTTTATGAAGCACAGCATATGGAATTCCACATGCTATTTGTTACAACCAGTGCATAAATTACATGCACTTTAGCAAAGACCTTTATCCACAGTGATAAAAAGAGGTGTGTGTTTTCAACAAGATATTTTCAACCAGAGCAGTTTCCTCCTGATTTTTTATCAATATTAATGATGTTAAGATATTTTCTGAAGCTTATTGTATAGGTATACTTTTCAGTCCAGGAGCTTATTTATAATATTCATATTCAAAAATTGGAAACATTAACCAGCCTACTGCTTAAAATCCCAAGGGGATTACTGCAGGTGTATAGCAGGCACAAAACAAAATCCCAAAAAACCAAACCAAATTAGAGCCAAAACTCAAGCAAACCAAAAAAACAAAAAAAAAAACCCAAACAAAACAACAACAACAACAACAACAACAACAAAAAAACTCCTACATTTTTTATTCCAGGAAGAGAAAAAGGTGTAGTTTTCAAAATTAATGGAAAATGAATGACAGTCAAGGTTTAGAATTACAGCTGGATCAATTGCTTCATCAGGTGGGAAAATTTATATCTGTGTCTCCTTCATAAGAAAGTATCTCTAAGCTGTAAAATTAAATGAGCTTTTTTAATATGAGACAGCATTTATTGTGTACAAATTAAGCCACATATACATTCAACCAGATACATTTTATAGAGAACGTTGCATACCTATTTATATGCTAACTCCCAACAATAAAGTATGTAACATTTATGGCCGTTCAATTAAAAAGAAAAAGCAAAAAACAGGAGACACATTGTGCATATAAATATGTTTTTATTTGTGTTTCATATTGAATTTTTTTTTTATTTCTAATTTGGAAGAAATAGCAAAATTAGAGGACCCAAACTGTGAAATGCATCTTCCCTGATTCTGAACAGAATCCAGTGTTCAAGAGGTTCCTGTGTTAATGACAGATTGTCCCAGTACAAGATGAGATAACTTGGAATTCTCTTCTATCAACCATGGGTAGAAGCAAAAGTACTTTTTTTTTGATTGAGAAATATCAGAAAAATTATTAAGCAATGAGATTTAAAAGAAGACCTGCAAACACAAGGGGATTTTGCAATGGTCTGCATTCAGCAATTTCTAGAAACCCCAGGTAAATATAAATTAATGCTGTGAAACAAGATTTTAAAAATAACCCATTTTTATTCTACTTTCTTATGTATGTGTATGGAACCAGTTACTGTGAAAAGATTGCAATGGGAAGCTTCAATGAGCTTCAACCAAGTGTTCTCCATTAAGTGCTTTTTGAAGCTGCACTCACTCCTAGGTACTGCATTGAATGTGAGGTGTAGACTGGGTCCAGCTTTCTCCCCTGCCAAGGCCAGACATTGGGAACCAGCCATGACCCAGTTGCTGAGGAGCTCTGTGCCAGCAGAGGAATTACTTTTAATGACAGAGCCATATTTTTCTCAGACTTAAAGCTGAAACCACTTCTGAAATCATCATTACCTTTGTTAGTGTGTGGATGCTCCTTATTTTTTTGCTTTGCTTATACAAGTTAAGCCAAAGTTGAACCCAAGCAGTTAATATTATTGTAAACTGGGGATAGCTTGAACTTTAGGACATTAAAAATAAGGGCATATGGCTTTTAGAAACACTGAATGCTTTATTATTCATTCTCTTCTTTAATATTTTAGTAAAGATTTTAAGCTGACTCAGATTTAGGATTTCTTACAGATATCGGTTTGCAGGCACAGTGAAAAGCAAAACAATTATTGGGTGTTATCCATTAAGAAGAATTCATATAACAACTGTTAACAATCTGTAGCACCAGGGTAGCTGTGGGCTTTTCTCTATGCCATAAAAGACCCTCAAAGTTACCATAAAACATCATTCACTTTTAGTGTGATAGGTTACACATGTGATGGTTTATTTTACAAGCAAAATCTGCATGTAAGCTGTAAAGTGCCTGAATGCTTGGATTGCAAGATGGAAAAATAAACAACTGCAATTAAGGGATCAAGCATTCCAATATTGCTCCTATTATATCATGTGATTTTATTTTCCTAAAAGCACTTCAGAGAAATATACTGCCAAATTAGGACCTTTAATCTCTTCTGAGATGATCAATGATATGTGGATGTTCTATTCAGAGAAAACAGCATTAACATGTCTGTTCATTATAGAAAACATTTTCTGCAAAATCTCTCCTGAGTAATTTGAAAGCTTTAAATAAAAGTTTAATTATTGAAATATTTTGCTTATTTAAATTATAAAGTACTTATTTCTAATTAAAAATTATAAAAATTTTATATATTATTTCATTCTAATAATATTTCTCTTCTTCTGAAAGGTTATTATACATGCTGAATTTTAGCCTAAAAGAGTTATTACAAGGAAAAATAGGTATATTTCTAAAGTTTTTATAAGTTTGGAAAGCACCCATGAAATTGGCTGCTATAGAGCTAACACTCTTTTTCAATTTATACTGCATTGTGCACTGATTGTGAAATTTATGCAGCTCGTTGCTATTTTCAATATTAAAAAGCTTTAATTGAATATATTACAAAAGAGCATTGCACAATAGTATTGCAAAGAAGTCTACAAAAGGTGCTTCCAAGTGTTTGATTTGAAAGTAAAGCTCTAATTCTGAATGCAGGTACCAGAAGAAAGCTTAACTAAGCAAAGTCTGTAGTTCTGGAGCAACTGGAATCGATCAGTGACATATTCAAATACATGTATTTCCACCAGTTATTAACACTCACCCTACTCTCTTAGGCACTTCATCTTTTAAGCACTTTGTGAGTAACTTTTAGAATGTTACATACTCAGAAATGTAAGGGATTACTCTTTTTATGTTGATATTTTAAAAAAATTGTATTTCAAAAAATATTTTAAAAAAGACCAAAAAGCTTTCCAGTTGGTGTAAGATTTCTGACTTCAGAAGGGACTTGATTTTATAAATTTTATTATCATTAACAAAAAATCTGAAATATCAAGTTTTATTTGAAAAAAAAAAAAAAGAAAAGAAAGGCATTCTGCACTAAATTCAGCTCTTTAATCTAATTAGCCCACTAAGATGCAGGAATGCCTAAACATCAAGGAAAAACATTTAATATCTTAAGTAAAAAAATACATACTATTTTTCTCCAACACTGCTTGCCAAGGCAATATTATATGTATTTTCCTAAAAGTACAGCATCTTTAATCACCACAGAATGTTGTACATCTTCAACAGAACATTTTTCCTACCTTAACAGCCAAAATACCTGTCAAGAAAAAGTTACATATTGATTTTGAGGGAATAGTGCCACCTGCTGAGCTAGTATCTTCCATTTCCGTGGAGTTCCCTAAATACAGATATAATCCAGTGTGGTGAACTTGAAAAATCTGCCTCTCCTAATCTTTGGATACTATTCTTATGTTTATAACTAGTTGGGTTGCTTTTTGGTTTTGTTTTTCCTTTGTTTTTTTAATTAAATTTATTCTACTAGTACCTAACAAAAGGCCTATTAAAGACCTTGTGCTCTCTAGCACAGGAGGCTCAGAGCCTCTGTGATATCACAAAGTGCTGTTGGAATACAAATAATGACAAATATGGGTCCAGGCTCTTATCTAAGGAAGGAAGTCCACTCTTTCCACTTGAATTATGCTAGCAAAAAATGTTTTTTGCAAGTAACTAAGCCAAGGAAATTGGTTTAGCTTAGCTTAAAATAAAATTTATCCTATGTATAGCGTTGATATTTAGGTCAATGTAAAGTTTTAAGCTGCTTTTTTACTGGGCTCTCAAGAGACAACAGATGATCCAAGTAAAACAGAAATACAGAAGGTTTGTCTCATTCGAGAATATTTTATTTCACAGCCTTAATTATGTGTTTTGATGGGATCAAGCAGCTTATGTCTTTGCTATAAGTTCAGTTAGGAAGCCTATAAATCAGTAAAAATGCACCCAAAGTAAATGGACTAGAAAATAAACATTTTTCTTAAAACAGACATTTTTATTGAAACAATCAAGGCAGGACATGTGAAGGCAAAGAGAATCAGTCTATTAAGTTATCCCATCAATTTAGGAGAAAGACAAAAGCCTAATGTGAATGCAGCTGGGGTGTTTACATTTTTAAAAAATTCTTGAGGCACCATTGGTTAAAAGTTGCATTTTGGTTTACACAAAAAGGAGATTTGAAAATGTCTCCTTACATTTTGTGGATTGAATTTATTCTCCAAAATCATCATAATAACTCTTAATAGAAAAAATTAAAAACTTTTTCTTTAAATATTTAGTAAGAAATCTTGTAGAGAAACATATTTGAATATGCTCATCTGTCAACCTTCTCATATCTCTTTGAGTTTCTCTTCTGTACAGTCACTTTCCAATAGTCTTTCTGATGCATTTGCAGGAGAAATAACTGAGAATAACTAATGAATTTAGCACATATCATTGGGTAAAATCCTGAGATTATTGAATCAAAGAGTTCTAGCTCTCTAGTATTCAATCATAGTTCTGATATTTTGTCGATCCATCTATAAATGTGTTTACAATTAAAATATAATCTGTGATTTATGGCTGTGATGTTTCAGTTATAATTTTCTTCCTTTTTTTTCTGCAGTTAATGAAGGAGGAGAAAGACCAGTGAGGAACTTTTTTAAAAAATTTTGACCTCTGTCTCTCAAAAAAAGATAATGGAACACTACAATTTTGCAGGGAACTGACTGGTAAATTAATGATAAAACAATAACCCCAGGAAATTCAGTACAGAAGAATTAGAATGCTGCCATTATATGATGGTCTTTACCCAATCAATATATTATACATCTCCTCCTCTACCTAATATAAAGGATGATAGTAGGAATAAATCAAAAATTACTGTAGATCTACATGAGTCAAAATTGTGGCAATTTCTATCAACTAAGAATCTGTCTGACATGACTATTTTTCAAGACATGAAATGAGTTATATTTTTTAATGCAATAGCAAAGAGGAAATTTAATAAGACAGAAATTTCCTTTAGCCATGCTCTCTTAACTCCCACTTGTGTTATTTTGCTTCATGCCAGAGAAGTGCTCCTTTTCAGACTCAGGGCTTGTCCCAGTTCCTGCTGAGGCCGGGTGGATTCGATGGGAGTTTGGTCACGTTCTTAAAATGGGTTCTGAGCAGGCAGCAAAGAGCATAGATCAGCTCTTTATGAACCAGTTTCCTTGTAGTCTGAGGTAACACATCTCCACAGCCCTCTCTCAGTCCAGTGATGGCAAGCTGACCATCTGTCTGTAAAGGAGAAAGCTTTGATATGTATGAGCCACTCAGCTTTTACTCAGCTTGGAAGCACTCTGCACATCAGTGTGAAATGCTCTTAGAAAACCTACCATGACAGTTTTATGAATGGAGTCCATTGTAAATTTCAACTTTGAAATAGAATTTATGGACTATGCTTAATGCATGAAAAGGGAGTCAGCTGGGGCAGGTATCTTGGAAAATCTCTATGGGTCATGAATAGTGAGCTCCAAAATGAGCCAACTTTTGCTTTGCTCTTCAGAGAATGACTTTTTCATTTGAAGACATTTTTTCTCCTTCATAGTGCTGATGAAATAAAGTAAGGATAAAAAATAAAATGAAAGAATAAAATAGAATGACAAAAACTAAAGCTAAAAAAAATCCTGCATCAAAATATGCACAAGAAATTAAAGCAAAACCAAAAATCATTAAATATATTTCCTTACAGAGCAATTTTAATTTTCCAGGAAACTTAAAGAGCTAGAAGTCTATATTGAACTATATATGATACTACCATGCAACAGTCATTACTTTGTCCTGATAGTGAAAAAGAACTTAGGAATGAAGGTTTCCTATGTTTGTAGTTCAGATGGAGATATAATGACTCTGACACATTTTCTGAACAGGTTTTCCTTTGAATTTTAAGGCTTATTAACATCATCCAACAAAAAATTATTTCTAGAAAGAACAGATTGATTGTTGTTTAATGGGATCTTGGAGATTTTTCTACCTGAACTGCTACTCCTCTGCCTACTTTAGTTGTCTCATCCAAGAGCTTTCATCATTTAATTACACATTTTTCAACTGAGTTTCCACACTTGGTTAATTATTCTTTCCTTCATCCCTAAACCCTTCCATACTTTTCAATTTCCTTTCCATTTCTTTCCTACTGGCCAAATGATCCCCTTCCTTCACTCAGATACTGTCATCCCAAACCATCAAGTCATTGTTTAAGTGGTCATACCCACTACATCCTTTCTGTGTACACTTTTTTGCCTTTTTTTTGCTGTCTGACTTGTGTTTTAGATTTTGCACACTTACTAACAGAGACAAGCTAAGAAAGGTGGTTTGGCAGAGTCAAAAGAGTTAATTTTAATTAGTAGCTCTGCCTCACAGATTTTCTTTTATACAGTCCTTGATCTAAGCCTTTGATATGATTTATTCTGAGTTTATAGTAAAAGAGTGGCTCAGCTAGACAGTCCACTTCATACCTAAAAGAGTTGACTAAAGTATCTCTGAGTCAGTTTTCTCTCATTCTTTGGAAAAACTGTTTTTTTCACAAACTGTTTCACTTTGCTGCTCCTCACATTAACACATCCATTCTGGGACCAAGAGGTCAGCTCCTGCCAAATGACCAAAGGGAGCACTGAGCTGTCCTCCCAGGGACATATCTGGAATATGATGAAAGAAAAAAGAAGTAATTTTTTTTCCAATCTACTATGAATATTTTTTTTTTCATCAGCAATAAAGGGATGGAAGCTGGCTGAGCCAAGAATGATCAGCACCAGTCCCAAAATGAATATGCATCTCAGTGTCCACTGGTATAAGATTCTGGAATTGTTTCAGGACCTGGCTGTGTGGTAACTAAATGTGCCTTTTTGTAAATTAAATTAGCAATTTAATTCTGCAAAAGGACCAAACAAAATAGTGAGGTTAAATCAATGCTGAATTTGAACCCTTTCATCAAAACACAAACATGATGTGATTGAAACATTTGCATTAACCAGGGGTTTTTGTGAGTGAATCAAGTGTAGGATTTCTTCCACTATTATATGTGGACTTCACCACACTGGAAAAAACCCTAAGAAATTAAGCACAATTTTTCAGAATATATGAGGAACATAGTTATCACCACTGATTTCCTTTCCTAAATATATATTAGTTGGGTTTGTTGGTGTTTTTTGTTTGTTTGTTTGTTTGGGGTTTTTTTTGTTTTTTTTTTGTTGGTTCTTTTTTTTGTAATCACAAATGTCTGAAATAGTAAATTCCTTGCATAAATCTTAAGATTACCAATCTCTCAATAGGTCAATGTCACTTGTTGGAAATGAGAGCGAATCATGGTGAGTAGCACTATGACCTTCCAGTCAAGTACTGATTCACACAAAGCATATTGTCTTATAGGATAAGAAACATTATAACAACAATATAAGAAACATTATTGGCAATTGAGCTTGCAGAATTACTTTTCAACTGCAAAGACCAAGGTCTGAAATTCAGTCTAAAGACAAGCTTTATTAGTTATAGTTAGTCCTTATTTCCTATATATTTTCTGTCCTAAAAAAAAGAGATATTCAGACAAATGCCATGTTACTTGACCTCTGTGTGAAGCTTTAGCCAAAGATTCATGCTCATATCTTTTATTTAAGATAAATTCATGTCTCTCTTTAAAGCCATGACAGTACAGGTAAGCATCACCTGTAAATGACTGAGGGAGCAAAAAATATGGTGATGAGTTTCTTTCAGTTTTAGGAATCGTCACCAAAGGTTGAAAGAGACTGTGAAAAGTGGTTTTTAACGTGAAGTAAGTTAAGGTAAGCTTCTCACTGGAAAGCACGTGGTCAGTTAATTTATCCGTGTTTTTAGATTTACCTTGCCACAGGACAAACTAGGACATACTTGAGAGAAATAAAAATAATCTTGTTCAATAATTCCTTTAGCCTGAGAACTAAAGGTATTCTCATGATGTTTGTAGCCAGAACAAAACTAGATAAACACAAAACTTAAAATGGTCTGGTTCAAACACACAGTGCAGCTTCTGGAGGGAACACCATGATTTTCATGGCTCCGGAGCCGGGCATATCTTAAACTTCAATTGGACTCAAAAGGAGAATGGTGCTTGATAAGATAACCTATGATTAATAAGGCATTCAAGTGTGTGAAAATATTCCTAAATTCCTGTGTACCACCTTCCCATCAGATTGGCTCCGCCTTCTAAAAGCATTTGGTTCAACAAGGGAAAAAGGTCAATTAAACTAGACCAGTCTTTCTTCTTATTTTTCCAAAAGCTTTTTTGAAAAGGAAAATAACTTTTCTTTAACATTTATAAAGTAACTAAAGTCAGGAAATCATTACCAAAAAATGTAAATTATTATACTATTAATATAGTTTTATCTACTGAAATTATGTTAGGTTTTCATTTTCCTACTTTGTAGTAGTGTAGTCTTTTCAACCCTACTCTGATTCTGGCATCATTTGGAATTTCAATCACTCCTTTTACTTTAATCATCAGGAATATAATCAGATTCCAGAGTCACATGCTGCCTTACTACACTGGAAGTGTACATGTATTTCTTGATTGCTGTAAGTGATGAGACCGCACACAAAGTGAAAGCAGACTAAGGACAAATCAGAGAAAAAAAAAAACCCACAAGTCTATCCCTTCTGCTTATCATGTGGTTTGGACTGAAGAGAGCACAATGTGACTCTATCTCATAAATAAGCCTATCCTAAGCTGGCAAATTCTGTAGCTCTGGATATGAATATATTGGTGGCAGCAATCTGGTTTCAAATAACTCCATTCAGATCCTCTGGCAAGTGTGTGTGCCTTGGATTTTTGAGCTGGGAATCTTAAACCATCTCAATAGATTTCCATCACTTTCTGGTTTCAGCAGCATGGAAACAACCTCTGAGAATTTAACTTTCAGATGTATTCATTAATCAGCTCAACCACCAGCATCTAAAAATCTGTAAACTCTGCAGAACTATGGCATCCCTAAAGTCTTTTTTCCCTGCCCCTGCAAAAGTAATATTTAAAAAAAATCGACTTTCATTTACAATGTAAACCAATAGTTAACCAAAAGGACAGCTAAAATCTCCACTCCATTATTAAATGTTGATTAGACAAGCTTTGAGAAATACTCTCCTGTTTGGCTTTTATCATGTTGGGTTATCTTTCTCTGTTTTTTTTCTTTTTTTTTTTTTTTAATACATTTGAAAGAAGTAGAAACTTTTGACATTTGTAGCAATATTAGTAGACCTCAGTCTCCTTGATTTTCTATAACAAGAAAATTATTAATTCATTGCACATATATTGCACACTACTTTAAAAATGTCAACAGTTTACTTGGGTATTCCCTCATCTCTGTAATGTCCTTCAGAAAATAAACCATATGACCACTCAATCCCTAAGATGCCTTCAAGATACTTGCTCCTTTAGCATGGTATGCACTAAAGTTAAGCTACTTCGAGCATCAAGCTGCTGAAGCTTCTACTTTAATGTATTTAAGAAAACTTGTATCTAATTTATCTAACAAAACCGTATCTGTTACCTCCAGTAGTCTGGATAAAATGAAAACTCAACAAAATTGCAACTACAAATTTAAATCAAACGCAGTGGTTTTTTTGAAAGGTGAAAACCACATTTTGGGATTGTTCATCTGCACAGTAAATTTGTCTTATTATCATTTGTTAAACACAGCTGGCTCTGTGGCAGTTATCAACTGGCTTCACGTACTTCATCTAGGATGACTATTAAAAAAAAAAAAGTTTTGCTTCTGACAATATCATAATATGTTTTTCAGGTTACAGAAGGAATGTGGGAAGGTTTATATTTTGCCAGAAAAGGGGTAAATGTTCTGGAGAGGCCAGCAGGCACATGTGAGCAGATAATCCAATATGAGGTTTTTTTAAATGTTGAAGCCTTACGTTGCAGGTCAGGAATACATATCAAAATAAACTAAAGATGTGCTTTCATCTTGCCACCAAGTTATGACACCTCATATTTCCACTGCCCAACAGCTTTTTGGACATTCTATTTTCCTTTCCAAGTAATGGAGATAAACTGACCTCTATAGGTGTCCAAGAAATCGAAGAAACTTTCAGTGGTGGTTCAAGATTATGTTTCTAATAATCTATTTTTATTTTATATTGTGTACTTAAAAAGAAAGTGTTTTTTAAAAGTCTGATTTAGACTTCTGTAGAAAGTTTTCTGGTATTGTGTTCTTTTGTCGGTTTCATTTTTTTTTACTTCTTTGGAAATATGAAATTATTATGTTATGAAATCTGATTACGCTTTTACATTTACATTACATTTTACATATTGTGTCTGAGCTCTTACTTACACTGCTTGACATGCTTGAAGGCAGTAAGAGAAGCCCTGGATCTCTGTCCTTGTTAGCTTTGGTGATTCTAGGTTTCATTTCATTAACTTCTGCTCTGCTGTAAGACCTTCTTAACTTTTACTTCAAACTGTCAGAATGAAGTCTATGTATGCATTTAATTTCATTAGATCTTGAATTTTGTTTTTTTGGCAGTTTTCTCAACTTGAATCAAAACTACTCACTCAGGTAAATGGAGAGATATTATCACGACCTCAATGTCTTTCTGCATAAAACTGCATTTGTCTACAGTCTTTAATTTGTTAAGTTTTACATCTTTCCTTGTAATTTATGGACTTAAAAGACAAATAATTAACAAGATTATCTTAAAATTTCTACTAAAAGGAGAAAGACAAATGAGTTTAAGTGATCCAAAGAGGATGAAGTTATTTGTGGATTTGTGTAATTGTTGATAATCTTTCTAAATTTGTTATGCTTGGAACCCCTACAACATCTGGCCAACCCAGTATCTCTTTACACTTTGGAAACTACTCTGAGAAAATGTGTTAAAACTTTCATTCTCAAGCCAAAAGTTCGATTTATACAAGTGTGTGAAACAACCCATTTGGGGAATCACAGAATTTTGCCACAACCTTATATTTACATTGTGAAAAGAAACCTCACTTCCCTTTCCTTTCTACAGCGCAGTTATACTGACTGACACAGTTATTGATCAAAATGGTTCCTTCCTCTTTATCTGAGCAAACCTAGCACAAGGTAGGCAGATATAAAACTGGAATTAAATCTTCTGGTTCCCTGGCTGGTTACTGGCTGCCTTCACCAAACTCTTAGTTTCTCACTGCTCTCACTCTTTTCTTAATTGCCTCAGTTAAAGCAAAGTTAACTTGGTTTTTCTTCTGAACATTCCAATGTTGAATTCTGCCTAAAAGTTGTCACATACAGGCACATATAGCTGATAGTAGGAGAAAGGAAAGCATATAATGTATGGGAAGCCTGGAGGCAGCTTTTCTTTCCTCACAGAAAAGTCAGAGACAACATGGTCCTCCATGCACAAGCTCTGAAAAGCAAAGCTTTTTTCTAGGTAAGTTGACAATTGTCTGATTCCTCTTTTTACCTCTGCTTGTGCTATGGAAACAGATCTAAAATGCAGAAAACCCACCTTTTTCCTTTTCTATTTCATTTCATTTCATTTCACTTCATTTCATTTCATTTCATTTCATTTCATTTCATTTCATTATTATTTTATTTTTACCCATTGGTGGTTTTCCTGATCCAAACAGTCTCTGTCTATCTGGGAGTGCCTTGGCTCCCCACCCAGCCATACAAGCGCTCATGTTTGCACAAGGGAGGTGAAGGGGGAATTTCCCTTTGGTTGACTTTGATAAACTCAGTCCAGTTGTGACACTGAATCCATGGGAACAGTACCGGCGTGATACCACACTCAGGATGAAATCCTCCTGGTTTGGGCACCAGTACAGAGAGTTCTGACTTCTGAGATATTCACTCCAGGACATCAAGTCTCCCTGAGCTCCTGCCTGGGACGGCCAAAGCTGCTGATGTGGAGCCAACCCAGAAATGTGCCTGGTTTTGTCCTGCCCAGCTCTGTCTGGAGCCAGTCTGCCCTTCACCTGTTCTCACACTAACATATATATTTTGTTTAAGTAAAGAAAAAAAAAAGGGGCAAACCAATGAAAACCCAGAAAATCACCAAACAACCAACTATGGTTTGGTATCCATATTGTGGACAGGATTATTTTATTGATTTGAGTATTCCTTTGTCACTTTGAGAAAATAACATCTGAAAAGCTATGTTTATAATAAAAGCATTGGGAGCTCTATCTGTAAGGTTAGAGATATACATGAGGGAAAATAAGGTGCTAAGAGAGGACAGGGTCTTACAGTTACTTTAGAAAACTAATTTGTTCAGCAAAAATCCAGATGAATAAAGGAGAGTATCCAAACCCACCACAGTAAACTATTTTAGAAACTCACTTTGTTCTCATGCTAGGTTGCAATAAAATTTATCCCAAATGAGATTTACAAAACTTTTGCCTCAATCCAGAAAATACATATTGTTTAAACATAACTTATTTAAAATTCTTTAATTAAGAAGAATTCAAATACATTGAAGGATACCTTAGAAACAGCTTATACTTATATTTTAAAATGTCAGAGAAAATAACATCTGGAGGAGATAATGTCTGAAGAAAAAATTGAATGCATTTCTAAGTCAATATATGAGCATAAAATTTTAGTTCAATATATCCTGTAATAGAATAACCAGGCTATATACACACATGTATTGCTATAAATCTCTATATATTTAACCACTTATGCCATAAAACACATTTTAAAAATATATGCAAGTCTCTAAAATTTTTGACAGTTAACTACAAGCTGTATTATGTCAGCATAGAACCTGAGGTCAATTGGAACTCTCCAGTACTTTTTAAGTGAAAAAATCAGGCTCTTTCTGAGCTTACAGAAGTTTTTAGCAACTATCAGAAAGAACCCTGGCATACTATCTGCAAGATTATAGATAAAATCTGGGGAAAGATAAGACCCTATTCTTGAAAGAATTCCTAAAACTTTTTCCACTTTCAGTAGCACTTAATATAGCTAACACAAGCTCTTTGTTTGCCAGAATATTTTAGCATCAGCAATTATTTTGAAGATCTCAAAAGGGACCTAGCCATTTATCTGGAGCTTTGTAAATCTAAATTAGATTACCTGGATATCTGGACTAGTTTTCACCCGAAAACTCAACTGCAATCATAGTTCTCATCATTTGTGCCTTAGCTGCTTGGTTTAAAATAAAATATAGTGTAAATCCACCCAGTAAAGAAATCTATAAAGACTTGCTTAGAGGCTGGTAATCTGTCACTAGTGGGGCTCTGCAGGGCTCCATCCTCAGCCCTGTTCTCTTCAATATCTTTATTGACAATTTGGACATGGCACTAAAATGAATACTAAGACAGTTTGTCAATGTCACTAAACTGGGAGGAGCTTTTGACTCCCTTGAGGGCAGAGAGGTCCTGCAGAGAGACCTCAACAAATTAGAGACATTGGCAATCACCAGCCATGTGAAATTCAGCCAGAGAAAGGGCTGGATTCTGCATGTGGCCCAGAGGAACCCCGGTTGTGTGTAAAGACTGGAAAAAGAGAGGCTGGAAAGCAGCTGCAGAAAGGCACCTGGGGGTCCTGGTTGAAAATCAGTCAGTAGTGCCCTGGCAGCCAGGAGGGCCAACCATATCCAGGGGGGCATCAGGGCTAGGGAGGGGATTGTTCTGCTCTGCTCTGCACTGGGACAGCCTCACTTTGAGTGCTGGGGGCAGTTTTGGGCACCACAATATAAAAAAGACACTGAGCTATTGGAGAGTGTGCAAAGGAAGGCCACAAGGATGATGAAGGGTCTGGAAGGCAATCCTTATGGAGCGGCTGAGGTAACTTGATTTGTTCAGTCAGGAAAAGAGAAGAAAGAGGAAGAAGAGAAGAAACCTTACTGTGGTTTTCAATATCCTCATGAGGGGCAGTGGAGAAGCAGGTACTGATCTGTTCTCTCTTGTGGGCAGAGACAGGACTCAAGGGAATGGCAGGGAGCTGAGTCAAGGGAGGTTTAGTTTGGATATCAGGAAAAGGTTTTTTGCCCAGAGGGTGGTTGAGCACAGGAGCAGGCTCCCCAGTCACAGCACCAAGCCTGACAGAGTTTAAGAAGAACTTGAACAATGCTCTCAGGCCCATGGTGTGATTCTTGGGCTGTCATGCTCAGGGTTCCATTCTGATGGACTCCTTCCAACTCAGCAGATTCCATGGTTCTACTGTTTTATGATTCTGTGACTTGCAGATCAGATTGGAGAAGATGTTAGACACCATTTTCACAATTAAAGCCCTCTCAGACTGGGTGTTACCCAGTATAAAATACTTGGACTAGCACAATATTTGGCATCTGTCATCTGCACTAGGCCTGAACAAAGCAGTGTAAAGAGTGAATTGAATTAATGGAATCAAATGAGATGATTTTTCCCAAGTATGTGTTGCTACTTAATTGGTGCATGGAATCTCCCAGAACTCTGCAGACTACTCTTTGAGCTCTAATGTTTGTGCATTGCCAGGTTCCCTTCTCTGGAAAAAATGGTTTGTGATTACAACAGAGCTTTCACAGCATGGCACGCAAACAAACTAATGCAGCATGGAAAGTCTCAGAAGATTGGGCATGGTAGATGGAAGCAGCCAGTTAAATTTCTGGAACTAAGTATTTAGCACAAAAAAACCTGAAGAATATCACCTGCTCCCACCATGAAGGTAGAACAAATCATTTGTAAACTTCTGAAATTTACTTTTCTAACTGTTTTTATTCTAATATATTCCTTAGCTTCTAGGACTGTGTTGTTGTTTAAGGATCTATGCATCACAAGGTTGGTTTTATTGCTTCATTTCTTTTGTAATGGCCTATCTATGTAATTATCTCTGCTGCCCTCTGACTGGTCTCAATCTGTCAGACCAGCTTTACCTCACTGTCAAGTGAGACACACTATTTATGATGTGGAAAGTTCTGGAACATCAGCAGAGGAGTGACTAACACCATGAGTTTGTGCATCAATTTTTCAAGACACTCTCTTTTAGAAAAACCTAGTCTTTAGTTTGAAAAGAAGGTTTGTGCCTGGAGGTGGTTTTTGCTTTACATGTGAAAAAGCATCAAGCAGCAGAGCTAAAAGTAGTTCCTGTAGAGTTTAAGATGTCCCCAGCCCAGCTCCTCTTTCAGGGATGACAGCCTGGGTTATAGGGTAACACACACTGAGCCTCTCCTTCTCCTTTGTTACTAGAGTGAAGTTTTTGCAGCAGTTTCTGGGCTCTGTCTGAAAACCTTCTAGATCTTTTTGAACCTTAGTCTGGGATCATCAAGGACCTTTGTTATAGAAACTGAAAGAACTTCTTTTGAACTTTAAATGCACTTTTTAAATGCACTTTTTTTTTACTTACTTGTGGAAAGTATCTCCCATTGGCTTGTAAGTCACTGCATTAATGTAATTTAGTGAATAGAGAACATTTACATCATCTCTCTTTGAAAAGGTACTCATAGCAATAATGATGAAAATGCTATCAGCTGCTTCTTTAAAAGGGTACATTTATTTTCACTGTAATTAATGCTGTTCAGCAGCACATCATGACACTCTTTACTAATGATACCTGTTGACATTATGAAAAATGCAATTTTGTTGTGCTTTTCCCTTCCCTCTTGCAGTCTTTTCAATTAAAAGCTGTAGAGACACAAAAAAAAAAGAAAGGAAAAAAGTTAGCCAAATAGCAGTAAACTGTTTTCATGCAAAACTACTCTTATCTGTATCTAATATTTGGATGTTTATGGTGATAAAGGATTCTGCTGTTTCTGCCTTCCAGGATTCTGTAGGGAAACACATTGTTCCAAGACTGATGATGCCTTATGAAGGCTGACCTGAAACAGAGACTGAACAGAGCTAAGAGAATAAAGTAGGTAAAAGGCCTTAAAGGATACACCTTGGTCAGTACAAGAGCCTGGCCAGGGCTACGCCCAAGATGGACCCAAAATGGTCACAAAGTGGATGACTGGTCATGAGGTTTCACACTTTTATGAGTTTTGGTCCATTTGCATATTGGGTTTAATTGTCCAATTATAGCCTCAGGTTATGAAGTTCCATCCTCCTTGTTCTCTCCCCTCAGCCCTCTGTTTGTGCTTTTTTGGGCCTGATACTTGTACCTGTTGTCCTTGGTCTCAAGCTGGAAAAGGATTTGTTTCATCTACCTACCCTGACTGACACTTGGTATGAGGCTCAGAGCTACACCCCTAGGCAGCACAGAATCTGAAATATATGAAAGCTAAAACTTAAGGCATCACTGAGAAGCTTGATCTCACAATTGCCACTGGTCATCCAAGTCCTGTGGCACAGTTTGCAGAACATGTTAGTGATGCACCAAATAGTTCTTAATGTGCTAACAGCAGGAGCAGGCAGAATGCATGGCTATTGTGTAGAGCTGGGATTATTTGCTGCATATTTTGAATATGTAGTCTTTTTTGCAGTCAGAAAACCTTACTAACCTTGTGTTTTCTAAAATATTTGACATTTATGTTAGGTTACACTTGAGGCTAAGTTTTTGGATGATTTTGAGACGTTTGTTGTTGGGCTTTTTTACTGAGGACAAAGGGAAGTTTGTAAGACAGGTTTATTGACTGTCTAGAGTACTTTATATTCCAGTTTCTCTTGTCACCTACACAAGTAATCACATATGTTTTTAGCTTAGTTTCAATGCTTTCAGCCAGACTGATGTCTGGATTTTTATTTCCCAGAGTGTCTGGGCTGTTGCTGAGAGGATTCAGAGCTCCACTGAGCATTCCCTACTTCCATATAGAGCTCATACACAACACATGCTTCACACTTCTGTCAAGAGTCAGAACTACCCCACATTCTGCCATGCTGCATTTTTACTACTATCCTAAAACATAAAGGGGTGTCCTAATGTCCTTTTTTATCTGTCTGTGAAATTAACTTTCTTCATGCCACAGAACTGACATCTAGTTTGGAAGATATGCTGTGATGGAATCATAGAGCTGATTTTTACTGCATTATATCTCCTGGTTTTAATTGACAGTTTCTATGAATGATGCTTCTTCCATGTCAGGATAGGCACAAATTCAGAGACATGGCTCACCTCAGTACTTTCTCCTGGACTATATGCTCAGCAACTACTTTCTGTTTTTCATATGTGTATGTTGGGGGGTTGACTTTTCTGTTGTTGCTTTAATCATGTTTTCAAGTTATTTTCTTTTTTGGCTTTTTCATTAAGCTTCATGTTGATGCTCAGCTCAGAAAACCGCACTGACTAGCTTGTTTAAAACAAAAGTGTTCAACCGAAGAATGAAACAAAAAATCTGTAATTCTTCTGGGAAGCTACATAGTAATAAGTAAAGTTGAAACATTTTTTGGTGCACAATGGTTGAAGAGAGGCCAATAGCAGGGTTATTTTGGAAGCACTGTCTATCTAATCTTTAGACTTGCAGACCTCATTGTCCTTAAAATAGTTCTGCATTATTCTTTCTATAGCACCTGTAGTGCTGATATCAATTTTTTGGTGATGTAGGTACATTCATCACTAGAGGCTTTACATGTACTCTGAAACTAACTAGTTTTGAATTCTGATCAACATGAATATTCCTGAGAGCACACACAGTGTGAGCATAGATTATAGGAAACACAAATGAGAATGTCAGTAACATATATTGAGTTATCATCAAGTTTCAGAGGAATTTTTTGTCCCTGTGACTATGTCAGTAGGGACAGTTGGATGATCTGAGTTGCATTCTGATAAAGGATGATGCCTTGAATCTCTTCTGATCTTTCCTTGTGATATAGTAGTAGGTTTGGTCTTTTACTACTGGTCTTGAGTTTGAAGGCATGGCTATGCAAATGTCCTTGTAATCCCCCATTTCCATGCCTGAAAATATATAGTTATATTATATATTATCATAAAGTTCTCATCTGCCACAGAGGTTTGGTTTCTGTTCCAGAGCTTTGCTCTCTAAGTAATCCTGTGGTGTCTAAATACTAAGGACCACCCATGGTCCCTCTTGAGCTTTCCTGTATCTTTTATTTCTATAATTTCTAACTTTTTTTTGTTTTGAGAGACATAAGAAAATTATTCTGTGGGTTCACACATCACAGACTGAAGCTTGCTTTTATTTTGTATAAAAGATAGGCTTTTCCCTTGTTCTTGCTTTGTTATTTTTGGATGTAAGGAGCATTCCCCTGCAGTGTGCCAGTGTGTTGGCAGATACTGAGCTAACGATGTGAAGTGCTTCTGCATAGTGAAGGCTGAAGAGTACCAGGCTAGGCTTTCAACTCTCTCCCTCACCCCTAAATAGAAAACAGCAGTGCTTTGTGAATGCTGTGAGCTGAGGGTTAGACTGCTTCTTTGCTGAAGAAAAAACTGGTGGAAATGGCCAAACGACAGCTCTCTCTGCAGCACAGAGCCAATGCAAATAGCTTGAGACAATATTGCTGGGCAGAGTCAGTGATGCCTGGCAGCAGCCTGCTAGTCTGGCAATCCAAAGCTACTGCAAGAGCTTCAAGTTTCTTCCAGGTCACGAGCTAAAGGAGTCTTAGAGCCACTCCAGGCTTTATAAAAGGAAATAAATTGCACAAGTATGTTGTTCCAGTGCAAACACCCACACTGAGCCTTCTGTCCCAGTAGGTAATTGATGCAGAACAAGTACAGATTTGGAGCATCAGTATCTACTTTCCTAAACTTCCTTTTAAAAACTGAGTTTGGACCCATAGAGAGGGAGAAATACACACAAGAGGGAGGGTGGATTATATTGCTATTTTTACAATTGTCATAATTCATGCTTATCTAATTTTTGTCCAGTCAAACTATGTTGCACGAAATTCCCCTTTTCTGTATCCTCTGAGCTGACTAAAATAGTTAAAGAGGTGAATAGGTATGAAAAATTTTGTCCCAAATGGGTATGTATGAAAAGGCTGGCAGTTGTTATGAGGGGATATGATCAAGAGAGTTTTTGATTCTGCTATCACTGCTGGAATAGAGAAGCAACCTTAATATATTGTTAAAGCATGTGTATTTAAACATATATATATTTATATGAAATTTAAATATTTACACTGACATATGAAAGGGCACACACATGAGAACTGTGATCATCAGTTGTGGAAAAAATATATAAGCAAAATTAAATAACCTTAAATAAAATTAAATACAGTCTGTTACTGTAAAATTTCTGTTTACTACTGTCTAACATGGTGACAGATATACTACTGTCTAACATGGTGACAGATATTTCCTTAATTCCCTGTGATTTCACAGAATGATCAAATGCAAAGGTGACCATTAGAGCTAAAAGAGCCTTTGGACCTGAATCAATGGTGCTGTAAATATCCCTAGGGCTGGAACATTTTATAAGTAAAGAGACATAATTCATGCTGCCAGTGGATTCTTATGGTCTCAGTGTACATGACTTGTTCAGAAATTTCAAAACAAATCTCAAATGATTTTAGAGTGTTTTGGACCAAAGAGACCATTATAACATCATTAAAAATAATCATTAAAAAGTGATTCTGTTGGCCAAAAGCAGACAATTTAGAGCTCTGTGACAGACATTGAAGTTGGAACTAATTGCCCAATGTTTCCTTTGCAGTGACTGGAAAGAAATAGAATAAAAATCCCAACTCATCGCATCCAAATATCAGAGTCAAAGATACATCAGGTTAAATTGTTTCCACAGCCTCAGTTAACCTCCACTGGATTCTGAGTACTGTAACTCCAAAATCAATTAAGATGCCATAAACACACATTTGCAATTTTAGTCACCTTGAGCCTCCCACTCCTGTTGTTAAGTGTCTATATTTAAACAGAGAAGATACAGGAAGTTTTTAATACAAGCACTCACCTCTCTCCTTCTCCTCCTCTATAAGCGCAGATATTTCTTTCATTATCCTCTCTACTCCTCCTTGTCTTTGGGGGACCTTGGTCTTTCCAGTTGTCTGAGATGAGCATCCATTTTCTTGCCTAATCTTTTCCTTATTATTTACTTTCAGTAGTCTTTGGTTAAGTTGTGGACATGACAGTGTTGAGTTTATGATTGGACTTGATGGTCTTATAGATCTTTTCCAATCTTAATTATCCTAGATTTTTTATATATATATATTTTTTTTTTTCCTTTTGCAAATAGAAATTGAGCTGCATACTCTGAATATATAAATTGTAGTGGTTGTTCCTCCTTTTGCTTGATGCTGTTTTTGCCAATTTCATATGTTCCATGCTGGCTTTCCTCAATCATAGTGGCTGTCAGGGTGATGATCTGCGTGGCCTTAGCCATAGTCACCTCAAATCACCTCATCTGACCAGTATCAGTGCAGTTATGTTCTTCTCATATAAAAATTTAGGATATCTCCCTTTCTTATCCATCTTCAGTTAAATGTTTTGTCCAGATTTCATCATCTTGCACTTCTATTATAAATATCCTTTGTTGGGCTCAGGCAAATGTAGTCCTGCACCCCAAACCTGCTGTGAGAGCTCTTGCACTGCCACATCCATTTTGCAGTACCTGTGACCTCCCTTGCCATATGTAGTGCCACAATAGTTTGCCTTAATGTTAAGGGTTGTACTGTCATCTCATCATTTGTATTGAAGTATCAGCTTTGTCTTCAATCTTACTACTACTTTTCACTGCCCAGTTTTCAAACTTTGTGAATTTTGAGGCACGTGAATTTTGATGGTTTTCCCCATCTTGCCTTTTATTTCATTTAAGAATCACGTACCTGTTGTGTTATTTCCCTCAAAATCCTTTCTTAAATGCTTTTTCCACAAAAGAGAAAAAACCAGCAGTTTATAAATAATATGCTCTGGTTAATTTTTTTCCTTCCCTTTCTGAAGGTCCTTGATTTTTATGACTGTATTTATTGTTTCTGATACTGGATTCAAGTCAGAATTCTCTTGATACAGAGACGCAGTTTTGGTGCTCTTTCTTACTGCAATGTAAAAGGGTTTGGTCCATGAATCAATATTCAGTAGTCCATTGAGAAAAAAAACAACAAAAACAAAAACAAAACAAAACAAAACAAAACAAAACAAAACAAAACAAAACAAAACAAAACAAAACAAAACAAAACAAAAAAAACCCCAAACAAACAAAAAAAAAACCCACCAAAACTTGAAATGTATTTGTAATACTCTTGCGCTGTTCCTGTGCTTTAGTGTCATTCTTATCCACTATTAAACTAGTATTTGTGCCTGTGAGTTACCCAGTAAGAGTTTCGCATGAGAGGAATGTAATCAGGTTGTGTGCCTCTAGATCCATGCTGTCATGAGTAAAATTTTTATTAACACCCATGACTGGATGATACAGAAGGTAATATGACAAATATAAAAAACTGATTGCTAAAATGTATTCTCAAATGTAGGCTATTCTGTAAGATTTATCACCACAATGCACTAGAAATATTCTGTTGTCACTGTCATCTCCAAATATTTTTCTGTCATTTCTGCAAAATACATGTTCTGTGACTCTGATCCCTGCATGCTACTGCTGTTTAGACACCTAATAAGTCAGTAGGAGTTGAGATAAATACCAAGGGACTATCAGTGGCTGTGTTTGGCTGGAATTGTATTGAGGTCTATGAAACTGTAGTTTTCACTCACTAAGGATCTAGCAGACAGTCTGCAAAAACCAAGAGTTTCATGCTGGCCCCTTCACAAGTGTATCCCTTCAAACAGAGTCTGGCAGTGGATTAATAATGTGACTCATGGATGTGACAGTCGCTGGGACCTTGCTATAGTCATAACCAGACTGGAATGTGAGAACTGTAAATCATAAAGTTGTCTGAAAATACATGAAACCTTACTGACCCGATGATAGAAAAACAGTTTAAACTTGTGACATCCCCCTTGCTTTTTTTTTTAATCAGGTTTATAAGATTTAAAGGGAGAGTTCAGGGTGAGAAGAAACTAGTGATGAGATAGGCTTTTATTTTTGTTATATGTGGACAATAATTTTAAGTGTATGTTGTTCATAAATCTTACTCAAATCTGTATGGTTTCATATACTCATATTAAAATTCACAAGGTTTAAGAACTGTTGTACCCAGAGGGATCATAAAGTATATACACTTTTTTCACATAAAAAATAGAATAAATCTCCAAGCTGGATTTTATCCAATTCATCTTTTTTCATTGTATTTTATTTTTTGAGACCTCAATATGCTTTAATTTTTATAAGAACTTACAGTACATTGACACAAAAAGACACACAGTTTACTGCATGATAATAATTAGTGTGAACTAGTATGGAATGAGATGGTGTGCTCCTAGTGAGGAATACAGTAAAACATAAAAATAGTTACTTAGATAGCGTAGTAACCTACTTATCAGTGTTTGACATTGATTATGTGTTTCTTAATTCTGTGTTTTCAGTGTGCCCCTTCACTTTTCACATTATCTCCATATTTTTAAGATGGATTTTTCTTCATGGAGTTCCTTTCCAACAATGGTCTTCTTTAAATGAAAATAGATTTTCATAACAACTACTTTTTTACGACTAAATATCCCATTAGAATCATCCTGGGTGTAGTGGCTTCAAGGAATTCAGTCCTGAGCAAGGGCTGCACCAGTCCAAGGCCCATCCAAGAGCAGATCCACCCAGACAAACTTCCTTCAGCTCAGATCTCTTGCCTGGCCTTTCAAGTGCAAGGGAAAGGGACCACCAATTTATGACAATACTAGGAATAGTTCCTTTCTTTTTTAACATCAGTCAGAACAGTTAATCTGCTGGCAAGCAAAGCATTTTCTAAATGTTTTCTGCATTTCTGGATGAGTAGAGAACTGTCATCAGAATAAAGTATCTCTTAAAAGGTTTCCCAACTGCAAAAGCTCTTTGGGAATTATATCACTTGATTCTGTCAATAATAAAAACTTATCCCAGACTTGAAGATTTATGTGGATTTGAGGGCTGAGAAAGAGATTGTCTGATATTTTAAGATAACTCTGGAAGCAAATTCCTATGAGATTTAGTCATAAAAGAGCCCAATGGGGAAAGAGGGATTAGAACAAGAGATCCTGTTATT
This sequence comes from Hylia prasina, assembly GCA_013397195.1. Lineage (NCBI taxonomy): Eukaryota > Metazoa > Chordata > Aves > Passeriformes > Sylviidae > Hylia > Hylia prasina. The sequence continues at coordinate 847,784 of VYXD01001430.1, forward strand.
TCTAAAATTCAATTACTTAAAAATCCCTGAATGCTTCATCTAGAGAAAAAGAAAAAAAAAAACAAACCAAAACCACTCATATCAATCTCTTTATTACACATAAAATTTTTGAAAAGTAGCAATAATTATTTACATGGTTTTAGCTTTCAAATTATCTCATCCATACATCCCTGCAAAGCAGTCATAATTTCTTTATTATGAGACGATACAAACTTAGTTCTTAAAAATACAATTTAATTTTAAACTCTAAGCTAACTAAATATTTTCTTTACTGTGAGGGTGGTGATGTACTGAAATAAGTTGCCCAGAGAAGCTGGGGATGATGTCATCTCTTTTAGTGTTCAAGTCCATGTTGTATGGGGCTTTGAACAACCTGGTCTAGTGGAAGGTGCCCTGCCCATGGCAGCAGGGTTAGAATGAAATTATTTTTAAGGTTCCTTTGAACACAAAACATTTTATCATTCTATGGTTAACCTGCCATTTGGAAGCAGTAGGTTTAATTTATCTTTGAGTTAAACATAAGTGTGGATGAAAAGTTTACATTTGCCTAAGCAATTTATTAAAATAAAATTTATTTTCATTATCAAAGTGAATGAGGATGGTGCCTAAAGGGGATGATCTGGGTCTATGGCTTAGGCAATGTGTTAGAAAGTTTACAAGCACCTACCCCCAGCAAGTTTACTTGCACTCAGTGCTACAAAACTTCTCCAAATAATTGAATGGAACTCACTCTAAAGTTGTTTTGTTGGAGAGAAACCACAAGGAGTTTGAATTTATGTTTGACTTTCTAACACAGGAGAAATGAATGTTTCCAAAACAGTTTGGCCTCAGAAATTACAGGTGACCAAGCTACTAATGTGATTCTTTCACACTGAATTGTGACTAAATAGTGTCTACCCTGGGAATTTCTCTGTACACAGCCAGGAAGGAAGATAAGCGCTTTCAGGAGAAGCAGGTTTTATAAAGCCTGATTTCCTGTGAGCTTCATACAGTTCTGTCCTGTGTGGTTTATGAAGTATCTAACAGTAACATATGTGACTTCCCGGGAGATATTTTTATTCTTCAGCTGGGGGTAGTTATCTTGGTATTCCTCCTCTACTCAGCTACCAAGGTTTTAATAATACTTTGATGTTCTTCTATCAGCTACAAGTAAAACTGAGTTATGAGATGCAAAATTCTTTGGAAGTAATGTGGAGATAAAGGTGGATAAACAATAAAATTGTTATAAGGTAGACTTTTGAGACAACCTCTTGCTCAGATACCCTAACTCTCCTGCCCCCATGTTTTCTCACAGAGGATAGGTACACTGCTAAAGCATTATTTAAAACAGTGCTTATTCTGTGGGAAATTTCCATTTTGATTAGTCTATACCACATAAGAACTAATTCCTTGGAATAAAAAAAAAATCCATAGCTAACAATGATTAAAGATATTAATTTTTAACACAGATTTCATGGCAGTCCAGAGCAGAGGTTTTGATACCCACTTTACCATAATTTTCAAGGAAACGTCATGCTGTTAAGTATCTGTATCTATGCACAAAACTAAATATATCTAGACTAAATCTGTCATTCATGTCTGTACATTGGCAATGGAATGATAAAACGTATGCACATAAAATCTAATGAATTCATGTGAATCTGAAAACTTAGAAATAGGATTGACTTCTTTTTTTGTGACCTCAGATATACAAGGAATACAGGAACTTCAACATTCTTTATTGAAGTCCAAACAGACATTAATTTGTCAGAGAGGCATTCATTTATTTGAGTGAGATTTAGGAAATTATCTTAATGCACTCTGAAATAAACTTTGATTACTTTCTTCTCTGAGAGAATTTAACCTAGAGCTGATTGATAACAAGAGAGGCTGCAGGAGTCAATGGGGTCAGATTTCATGATTGTGTTTGGAGAGTTCTGATTCCCTCATCACAATAATCTGTTTTGGCTTAGTGTTGACAAGCAGCATCATCTTGATTGTCACCAAAGCTGTTGCACAATTCTTGAGCCTGGGAAGAGAAATGAGTAGAGTTTTAGACTATATCTTGTAATCATTTGTATTGGAAGGTTAATGGCCTCTTCATTTGTTTTCACAAAATAAATACCAAGTTTCTTCAATTTCCAGTCTGCTCACTCAATCACATTCTAGCTAAAACACTACAAAATTAGTTTCATGTGAGTGGAGTTACCTCTAGGGGATTACTTGCTCAAAACAGATGTAGGAGAATTCCCCAGCCTGACTTGTTGCTGCTGTTCTGCATCAAAATCCTGTCGAGGAGCTGGCTGCGGTTGCCCTTCATAGGGGATGCTCAGCTCTCAGCCTTTGGGCCTTGTACATGTTAGAAGAATGACAGCAGACAGACCATGTCTGAAGGGAAACTTGACTGGTTTTTCATACTCTAGCAAATACCCAGATGATCCCAGAACTATCACCATTCAGCTTCCTTAAGGCTACAATTTATCCTTTGGCCTTTTTGACATCAGTGGGATAACAGTACGTGGTGAAATATAAAAATCCTACCCTTTTTTTTTTTTTTTCCCTAGACTAAAGGAAAGGGAATGTCACAGATTACATGTGAATACTTGTGACACTTGCAAGCCAGATGAAATACTTAATAACTCACTTCTTCCCACCTTCTTTCCTATGCTCTGTCCCTTCCTGGAACCATCATTAGGAAACAGATACACACTATAAAATTTTGTGCTATAGTTAAGTCTCCGCTGAGAATTGGGAAGTGAAAGAAGGAAGAGAAAAACAGTTCTTTCTTAATTAAATATTTAATTCAGGAAAGAGCTGAATACCGCTTTGCAGCTTTTACCTCTCTTGGAATAAAAGGCCATTTCAAAAGGGATATTTCAAAGGAATATCCTTCTGGTTTTTTTCTTTTTTATTTTTTTTATTTTAATGAATCAAAGCCTTGTTCGTAACCTTTATTTAACACTTACATTCCTAAACTTTTCTTTACCCAATGTAACATGCCAAGTATAGATATGTTACTTGACTGGATTTGTTTGGGAAACAAGAATACCTTTCTGTAAGAACACTTGACTAAGAAGATTCAGCCAAAGAATTTTAGTGTCTTTCTTTTGTTCGTTTGTCGGTCTTTGGTTTGTTATGGGTTTTTGAAATCTTATTCTTTGAGAGATGGCCTTCACTGTGTTTGTCAATAAATTTGCAGAGTGATTTAGGAAACACACTAAAATAGAAATGATTTTATATCTCACCATATTGTTTAGGATATTAATGATCATGAAGGCATCAACAATTTAGGCCCCGTCTTTAAAAAATTGTCTACTAGTTAAACAATTTTAAACCAGTCCTCTTCAAACCAAAAGATCCTAGCTTATCTCATTAGTTGCAGCTGAATGTCTCAGTGATGCAAATCATTGTATGTAATTATGATTTATATTGTTATATGCCATCTCCATTCTTGCTCTTTAATGGCCCAGTCCTTATAAATTAGCCCTAATAGTCTTTGTTAAATTCAATTAGTATTTCTCCTTAGTGTGCAACATCTTTCATTTCTCTTCCATATAAGCAACAAATCATTGTTTCACCAACTCTGTGTAACAGAATATGTCTTAAATTATCCCCCTACCAAATTTAAAAGAGTTTGTAATTTATACATATCCCAAGAAAAGGCTAAGGCTGTTACAATTAATGCTAAAATAAAGAATATTGGAAAGGCTTTGAAAAGTCCCTATTTCAGGTTTAAATCAATCTCTTATATGTGAAAGATTAAAAGGAAATCTTTCTGAAAGAAATTATTCCTGTTGTGCGTCCTTTGCATCTTTTCTAAAGCATCTGGGTTTTATCACTAAAGCCAGAAAATTAGAACCGCACTGCTTTTCTGTAATATCTCATTAGCTATTTCTAGATGAGCAGAAGACCTTACCACTGTCACTCACACACAGAGGTTTTGGGTGGGTTTTTTTTCTTATTTGTTTGAACTGCTCTTTAATGTTTAGGAGCTCTAGCTCCTGGGGAAAAAAAAAAAAAAAAAAAAAAGAAAAAAGCAGAAAAGAAAAGAACATTCTTTTTCTCAAAGTTTATGGCATCCCATTCAGATACTTAATGACTCAAAATAATAATTAAAAAAAAAAATCTTAGTCTCTGTAACCAGTCCTAATGTTAGTTTGGTCCTCTCCTTATAAGCATAGATGTTGGACTTCAGCTTCTATGGAGTCTGAGTGAAGCTGCAAGTTATAATACGATTTCTACAGCAGATTTAGGAAGCCAGTTAGTAGGCATGAGAACAAAGCACTTCCTTGAATATTTCTGTACAGTGGATGTGAGTGTTAGAAAAAGTGCCAACTGAAGACATCTTTTACCTCATTAAATTATATTTTGTGTCATTATTTTTTTGTGCTCTGCAGCATGACTCTTCCTTCACCCATCTGTTTTTCATATAAAAGAGATCCACTATCTAATGTAATAAGTTATTTTATTTTACAGGAGTTTGGATAAGTTTTTAGCTATTCTAATCCTTCTTGTTCGTGTCTGTCCTGGTTTTGTTCGGATCTATTTTTTTTTTCTAATTTACTTTTTTAAAGAAAAATCTCATATGGAAATGACTCGGTTTGACTTGTAAAATATTTTCAGCACTTTTTAGAGTAGCTCCAGCTTTATGCTGGTCTGTTTTGCAGCCCATTAGGCGACCAGCTGGCTAGAAGCCTATGCTATGCATGGGATATCTAAAAAATGTCCTTTGCCAGGACCAGAATATCCGTGTATATACATTTACATGAGGATTTAGAGCTCTTCTTGCACTTCGTGCATGCTCCAGACACTATCTCAGTCACCTTCTGCAGCATAAATATCACTCCTCTCTGTGTTGCCTCTGAGCTCCAGGCTGCAGCATGGACCACTGTAGACATGACTTCAAACGCACAGAGTGAAATGGCTGTGGCTGGAGTTTCCACTCCCTAAATGAGAGACCAGCAGTGGAAGGGAAGAGAGACAAATACTGATCTGCCCCTTGTGACTCCACAAGTTTGAGAAAGGCAAATGCCACTGCCCAGACCAAGCAGCCTGCACTTAATGGAATTTATTAACATGGCCCTTGCTTTCTTTGCACATGATTAATAATTAGAGGTTAGAATATGCTACACTTTTAGTCAGTCAAATATTATTCATTCAGCTCCAGCCACCAGGCTTCAAATCACTAAGGAAATACAGTGTAATAGAGTGTAGGGAGTTTAAATCTAGTGATACACAAAAAGAAATAAACAGGAGAAAACGGGATTTTTGTATTCTGCAAGAAAACCCTAAAAAAAGAGGCCATTAACTTTTCAAACAAAACATTCATATCAACTCAGGGTTTGCCTCCAACCTATTCTTAGCTTTTCCATGTAATTCCTCTTTCATAATAAAATAAAAAAGCAACAATTTTAAACAGAGTTTATTCTGGTGAGAGGTTGTTTATTAAGCAGATTTACTGCTGTGGGACAGTATATATATTTTTTAATCTTTAGGTTTCTGGAGAAAACTAACCAGATTTTATTTTTAGGACAAACCAAGTCTTATTTGAATGTGTCACAGCTTTGATTACTTTGTTTTATTGAAGATATAGGCTGTAGAAGAAATCTAGCAGGTTGTAATTATGCCTTGTATATTTTATTCTTAGGCAAGCCCTAGTCAATACTAAAATAGAAAAGATTTAATGTACACATATTTCCTTGGCAATCCTGGGGGTTAAGACCCATCTACATTTCCTGGCAGTCTTAAGAGAAAGAAGCTTCTATTATTCTCCTAAAAGGACATGGCTTAAAACACTGACAAAACTATGAGTTGATATTCTACAACACATGTTACGCCGGAGTTTGGACTAGGCAAGAACACTCAGTTTTCCACCTTAAATAATACATATTTGAGGCAAATATGGCTTATATTACACAACTCTGCTCACATCAGAAAGATTATGAGAGCTGTACTAGATAAAATGCAACAATACAGTCAGCACAATATGTTCTAAATCTGCATAAGGCTGGCAGTCCAATCCGTGTGCTTGCATGAACATAAATATGAAAGCTACCACAGACTGATGGTGTACAGAAAAAGTTAAAAATTAAAGATGTGTCACAACAGGACACGGAATGAAGGCACAGCACACAAAGTGAGCTCCAAAGGCAGGAAAGAGAAAGTTTATTTACAAGTAGGGTTTTTATACTTTTCCAGGGATTGCCTCTGGATTGGAGGGAGAAGTTACCACCTCTCCATCCACAATGGCAGAGACAAAAGTCCATCAAAGGTCTCTCCTTGAGAGAGGAATGTTTCCTACAGAGTCCTTGAAAGACTCTACTTCCACATGTAAACATTCCAAAAGTTTTAGAAAAGTTAGAGAACTCCAGAGATTCTCAGAAGGCTTTAAAAATTCTCAGAAGGCTGTAGAAATTCAGGGTGACACTCATGCTCAAAAAAAAATATCACAGAAAGAAGTTTTTGAGATCACACTTCATCTTTGAGGGGCAGAGCTGCAGAAGTGACCTGTGGAAACAGTGTGGCTGTGGGAATGCAGTGTCACAGTGGTGAGCACTGTCCCATCATGAGGGTGGGAGATCTTAGCTGCAACACCCTAAGGACAGAGTTTGTCTGTCTCCTGCTCCTGAGAACTCCTGGATGATGTTCAGTAATACCCATGGGACAGAGTAGGCATGCTCTGAGAGCCACAGAGGTGCTTCCACCTCTGAGGGACGTGCACAGCCCTGGAGCAAAAGCCAGCACTGGTTTCTAGCACAATACTGACATGAAACAAAACTGGCCTTATTTACCTGTAGGAAATGATCACCAGTGCCAGCACAAGCTTGGATGCCAATTATAACACTCCACTTGTGGAAAGTGTCTGGAGGAATATCACCATACATATCCAAACCCTAAATTATTTAGTGTTGTTTTTAAGAAAGATTCTTTACTTGAGTTATCCTGGTTTAGAGGTGACATTACTACAGTAGTTGGAATTAGTGAAGGGGGGGATGCAGGAAAACAGCTGCAGAAGACCTTGTGCAGATTGAGTATATGAAACTCGGATTTAAAAATTTGGATAAAATTTATGGACTTGAATCTTAAATGTCATATACACCCATAGCAAAATATTAATTTGATTGCCCTAAGTTACCTTTAAATCTTATGAATATGATAAAAGAAGAGACACAATTTAAACCTGTTCAGAAAAGATGGAAACTCATGACAGCTGAGCTTGCCTGAATACTTGGTGTCTTCTTCAGGCTGCACTGAGAAGCCAAGAGCCTGCAGTAGGACTTGCTGTGTGTGAAATCATTGATATACAGCACCTAACTCCTGGCTGTGGTGAAATTAAAGGTGGATTTATGTCATGTAAAATTAAAGACAGAACTAGGTAGCTTCTGATGTCTTAAATAAAGAACTATTATGTACAATGAAATCTTGTTACTTTTACAATACATGCACCAAAAAAGACCATTATTGGAATTATATGTCATGTTTGAGTACAAGAAGATATTAATAAAGTAAAAAGGGTTCACTCAAATGCTGTGTATGTCATCCATTGCACAGCTATCATCCTGAACTAATGTGAAATGATTTTTTATTCTTTAGGAATTTTCAGGGGTTTAAATACTTTCCTTTTTTTACTTCAAAGCATAAACTGACCAATTTCTTTTGTTCTCAGTCACTACTCCCTCTCTGCCCCCCTTGATAGGATCAGAAGTGTCTGTTGTCTAGGGCACTAGCTCAGAACACAGAAAACCCACAGTCAGGTCCCTGCAGAGAGAGTGTTGATATATCATTAATCTATCACTTTAGCTGATGAAAATGAACCACAGAAAGTGGCAAAGAGCAAACGCTCTGTGCACAAGACAGATTGTTCCACAAGTGTTCTTGTACAGAGTGAACATTAAATCTGTCTCAGACTAAGTTAACAGTGTACATCAGAGTTGTCTTCTGAAGAGGATAACGTGTGAGAATAATTGCTTATTCACTGGTCTAGAGGAAGAACAAGAGAAGGATTCAAGAGATAAATCAGTGTGGGCTGTACAAGGCACAGGCTAAAATGCCCCTGCATGTGAGAGCTTGGCTCAACTGGATCCACTTTCTTTATATTTTCCCACTACAACTTTTCTCTTTATACCAGAAGTATATTTTAAACAAATTATTTTGGAATAAACAAACAAACAAAACAAACCAGCCACCCATTTTCTAAATTCTAACTGGTTTAATTTCTACAAGCTTACATTTCCTTGTAAAAAGACTTCTGTTGAAAACTTTCCTGACACACATATCCCAGTCTGTGAATTACAGAAGCTCAGACTTCTTAACTTATTTTTCTGGATTCATCAAGAAAATGGTGACTCAAACAATGTAAGCAGGAGGTCATTCACAGACAGAGAAAACACAAGGAATCACATCTGAGCTTTGTTCTTCCTCTATTTCTGTTTAGCTGGTGGGTAGAGTTCTTGGTTCTGGGTAGATCTTCACAATGTTTCTTGATTTACTTATTTTCTGACATTCTTTATACTGCTGCTGTTGTGTGATTGGAATACACAAATGATTCTTCAGCTGGAAAACATTTCAAAATAATCTGTGACTCAAATACACACTACTCAAAATTTCTTAAATTAAGACTACAGGAGGATACTGTGGCTTTTGGGGCTCTTGGGAAGAAAAAGCTCTCAGTGAATGGCCTTTCACTCTTTCTAAATTTTTTTTGATTTTTTTTTTAAATATCAAAATTTTGGCCTGTTTGACTGTTGAGCTTTTGATTTCAGCATATGTTTTACCCAGCATGAGACAAACACAAAAAGAAGAGATTAAAATATTTCCATCTGTTTAGATAATGTACTGGTAATTGAATTTTTTTTAAAGTCATTTTATTCAGACACTTGAGAATTAAGCATAATTTTAATGCAGTCATAGGAAAAATCACTCTAAAATTGTATTGGTTTATTGCTACTGGCTTAATATAAGAGTCAAAGCAGCCTCCTTTGTCTCCCTTGTCAACTGCAATGTCTTGGACAACTTTGAAAAGTGTCCATTTTATTAAATACTCACAGGAGATATTTATAGACCTGCTTTTACAAATCATATTGAACTTGAATTGTTTGGTGATTCTGGGAAAGGCAATATGCCTCTAAACCAAAATTTTTATAATTCTTTACAATTCTTGTATTTCCTCTGTTATTGAAACTTTGTGTACTGTTCTGCTGAAGGGTAGTAAAACCAAATTTCTGCAACAACAGCTGTTTCTTTTATCTGAGAATTTATGGCTTGCCTGTAGTACTTGTAAATTTTCAGGAGTGATTCACAATTCATGTCAGAATTGTTGGACCAAAGAGAACATGAGTAATTGAACCACGTCCTTGGTAAACTAATTTCCTCTGTATGAATATGTTTGGATTTTTTAGAAAGAAAATTTACATATACTCAGAATGTAATTTTCATACACATGAACAATGTTTTTAAACCTACATCTGATGATCTTTTCTACTCTCTGTTGAAGTAAACCCTTTTTAGAAATTTGATTTCAATAGCAATTTGTCTTGAAAGTACTGCAACTTTCTAATATTTGTCTATTGAAAAAAGGAAAAGGAAAAGGAAAAGGAAAAGGAAAAGGAAAAGGAAAAGGAAAAGGAAAAGGAAAAGGAAAAGGAAAAGGAAAAGG
>VYXD01001430.1:858913-882165 GCA_013397195.1 Hylia prasina
TTTTTTTTCTTTAAGGATTTGGTAAATTCAATGTCTAGAAAAAAATGATGCTAATTTGTACCACTATTTTGGTTACAAAAATTGTAACATACAGGATTTCTTTCTCTTTTTAATAATGCTTTCTAAAAAAGAGAGACTGAGAAACTTATATGAGCAAACTGTACATTTCTACGGGCCCAAACCCAATTTTAGATTCCAGTAAGAAGATGACCACTGACATTAGCAGGGGTTACATGCAGAGCAGAGCTTCATTGAATCCCTATAAATTCTACAAGAGGAAGAACATGCAGAATTTGTGCACAAAAAATTCAAACACATATCCTTAACTACATGGAGTAAGGTCAGTTTCCAGCTTTTAAAGGAATCTTTCTTATTATAGAGGTAGTTCTTTGCCCCCTTTCCCTACTTAATAAATTAGCGCTATAGAGACAAGAATTGGCCAGAAGTCCAGTCAACCACACACTGTCTCCAAGCCTGTGAATTTTTCATTCCTGGATGTTTAGTGGCTCAACTTTGACAAGCAGAATACTCAGTGTACATTTTTTATCTACTCTTCTTCTTATGTGAGAAATACCCACAGGGATATATTACAATGAGGCATGAGAAGGGAAAGTATCTTAGAGCTCTGACTTTCTACGCACTGCCCTAACCACTGTCAGAGAAGAAAAAGTAGAGATTTTTTAAGAGAAATATATATATACATATATAACAAAAACACAATAATCTGTTTCTGACTCTGAATCTTCATAACATAATGGTGCCTAAGTTAGAGAAAGATACAGCCCTCTGCAGGATTCAGTGTTGTCTAGTTCAGGCGTTATGTGCACCACTTGTGGACTACGTTGTGGCAAACCTTGCTCTCATGCAATACATGGGAAGAGATGGAGAACTGTATGAAACAGATGGTGAAGTCTCACAGAGACATCTGGTCGCAGCCACAACAAGCTTTTACCTTGGCACCTGCAACCTGGGTCCTATACACTGTGCCTTAAATCCACATTTCTTTTTGAACCTGGCCTTAAGTCTGACCTTAAGTATCTGAAGGGCTAGATACAATATAATTTGAAAATTAACAGCACAAGTCAGATTAGGTCACACCAAAAAGGACAAAAAACCATAATAAGTTCATTTATTATGAATAAATAACACCCTGTTAAAATGTTATATAACATTATAACCCCTGTTGTATGTTCATAAAAACACCCTGTTTCCCACTCCGATCATCTGAAAACCATGGCAAAAAAGAAGAAATGTCTAAATGTGTCTGGATCATGTAACCAACTTTCTGCGCCAGGCCCTCAGAGAATAGAACCAGTGTAACTTCTGTAGAACTATAATTTCTTACAGGGGTAAAGTATATGACTTGCTGGTTTTACCACAAAATAACAGATATTCTATATAAATAAATTTACACTCTTGAAAACATAGCAGGCTGTGATTTTGTTTATTTAATCTGAAGCAACTTAACAAACTGACCCAAAGAAAAGTATTTCAAATGCTGTGACTTGTAAATGTTGATCGTTGAGGTTTTTTAAAGAAACAGTAAGACAGATGGTGTGTTAGATTAACCTGAGCTAGGAAAATAGAGACATAGCCAAAATTAAAGACAAAGACTAATATCTGTGCAAGAAAACATGCTGGAAACAAACTAAGTTTGACCTCTGGTAATGCTGGCTGGGCTGTACATGGGTGCAACCTCAGACCTGTTCTCTTTAAATTGTTTTTTAAGGGTCCATTTTGCTGGACTCTTCTTGATAAATTAAGTCTTGGGCGAGTTTGCTGCTATTTTCCTTTTTTTCTCTAAGGAAAACCTTCAGACCAATCTACTGAGAAACAAAATGAAAGTTCATCCTATGGTCTGTTGATACATAAATTTTCATAAGAAAGAAATTCATGCTAGGCCCAAAATGCTGAAGTAGTGAACTAGCACACTTCCTGTGGATTCTTGTCTTGCAGTAAAATTTTCTCAGCCAGACATTTCAAGCTATTTTTTCTTTTAATGGTACAGTTTTGCACACATTTTGTCTTCATGTTGCAGATTTTTTGTCAATATTGCTGCCTATTCCCAACCTCTGGCTGCTACCTTGGGCTGCAGTACTCTGCCCCTTTTATGTGCCGGGTTGTGAAGTGAGATAAGGAATTACTTTTGTCTCTGGTGTTTTAGTTTGGGGTTTTTGTTTTGCTGGAGTCAGGGTTTATTTCAGCATATCAGTGTGACTCGGGGGTGTGATAAATCACAAGCAGATATGAGCAGACAGGCGTTTCTTAAAATGGTCACTTCTGCAGCAAAAAATGGATGCGTTGTTGCACTTTTGTAGACTTTGGGGAAACATGCTATCAAAAAGTCAGTGAGAAATTGTTTTGATGAGATTAATTAATGAAAAAAGAGTGTCAGGATTTTACCTACAGTGGAGATTTGATGAGGATGGAGCTGCAGTGCTAAGACAGGAGCACTGATGATGATGAAGATGAGATGCTCCCAGATTGTGTCTCCCATCCAAAACCCTATGCAAGACACAAGCTATGATGCACAATGAAAACAATAATTTAAATCTGATTGAGAAGTCCTGGTTTGAGAGTGAATAGTTTGTCTCTAGACTTGAACTGAGATCTCATTCAAATCCAGTATAATATCCATCTGTAAAAATTTATTCTTTAAAAATCTCCCTTTCTGTGTGTATTTACAACAATACCTCATCTTTACACCGTGTTTAAATGAATATGACAGAGCTCAAATGTGATGTGGCATTCATCAGCTTTCATACAACTCTCACACCTCATGAGTTTTCTTGAGACTGTGCAGCACTTTTAATCTTGAATTATAAGAGTTTAAGGGCATGGCAATATAACAAATGCTCTTACTGTGTTGCAGCACTGTCATGCAATATGGATGTCTTACTAAAAATAAATAGTAGAAAGTGTTGCCACAAAAGTGGGAGAAAGAAATGTGTTAATCTATTTCTTTTAAAAAATAATCAAGGCAGTATTCAAGAGAGCTCGCATAGTATGGAACATTTGTGAGGCAGGGACCTCCATCCTAGACTACTGCATATGGACTAGAAAAACGTGCCTTTTAATTGTATAGTTTAATATTTTTACAGCACCTTTCATCTTCTGCCAGAAGACTTTTAAAACTGGTATAAAAGATGTAAGATTGGATGCTCTTGGCATCAATATTTAGAACTCTGGATTATGTTTCTGCAGCTGGACAGCCAGGGACAAATCATTTCTCTGATCAGGGTTTTTATGAGCCCAATAAAGTTGATTAATAATAATACTCCAGTTCTTTGCAAAATGATAAATATACATTGACAAAACTTGAAGTCTAATATCTAGGTTATTATTTATTTAATTTTTGTTTCGACGTGCCCTTGGTATAAAAGCACCATTTAATTCCTCTAAAGAACAGAGCTTGAAAGGAATTGAAAGGTGTCAGTGGAAGTTTCAAGGAGTCCTGAGAGAGGCAAAACACTTTTTTCTTGAGCACAATTTTTTAATGCTGTCCGAATTACTTCAGTGAGCAGGAATTTAGGTTTAACCTAAAGATAGAATCTCTAACGCTGCAGGTTTCTCAATCCCTATGGGCTACAGTTCCTCTTATACCGAAAGATTTTCTTTAGGAAAGTAGTTTATTGTCATTACTCAGAGGTAAGATGATTCATGATCATATGCTCCACTTTCCAGAGGAATTTTGCCTTTATGCAGTAACTAGGTAGTGGTTAACTGTATGTTTTCTAGTCTTCTTTAATACCCTCATTCAAATTTTGATCAAGATCTATTTTGTTAATCAGTCACAGCTGTGTTTTATCAATTTATTTGTTAAAGATTCACATTCAACCATACATATAGATATTCCCTCACAGTGACTCATCAAGACCCTATGGTCAATGCCTCTTTAAAGTATTAAAAAAAAAAAGAAAAAGCCAAATGCTTATTTAAAGAAAATGCTTATTTTCATGTGCTTGCTGAAGATAGGAAGAAAGCAGTCTTGATGCTCATCTAGGAGTCATAAGAGTGGTTTGGAGACCATCCCACTGCAGTAATTTACAGCTTACACAGAATTATGGCATGGCTGCTGATGTGTTGGGAAGGCTGACCTGGAACAGAGACTGGGCAGAGCTAGAGAATAAAGTAGATATTTATTAAAAGGCCTTAAAGGGTACACCGTGGGCAGTACAAGGGCCTGGCCAGGGCTACACCCAAGATGGACCTAAAATGGTCACAAAAATGGACAACCGGTCATGAGGTTTCACACTTTTATGAGTTTCAGTCCATTTGCATATTGGGGTTTAATTGTCCAATTACAGCTTCAGGTTATGAAGTCCCATCCATCTTGTTTTCTATCTTCAGTCCTCTGTTTGTGCTTTTGGGCCTGAAAACTTGTAACAGTTGTCCTTGCTCGCCATCTGGAAAAGGATTTGTTTTTTCTCCCTGCTCTGTGAAGAGCTGACTGACACTTAATATGAGGCTCAGAACTGCACCCCTAGGCAGCACAGAATCTGAAAAACATGAAAGCTAAAACTTAAGGCATCACTGCCAGGAAGGATCCTGAATTATCCAACATTGCAAACATTGCAAACATTAGATGTGACAGCACTGAGACAATACCCCATATTCTGCACTTAAGCAAAGAGCTGCTATATGTCTGTGTACCCTGACCATGCTCTAGCGTATATCAGATTGTCATTGAGAATAAGAAAATCCTGTACTAATTACCATTTTCACAAGTTATGTTTAGCCAGCTTGTATCCTCAAAAGGTAGCATGTGGATCCACTTTCAAACGCTTTCTGTGGAGTGATAAAACTCCCTGCTTTTAATTTACATTTGTAATTTTCTCTTACACCTATTATTAAAAAAAAAATAAATTAAAAATCTTGTTAACGCAGTTGGAAGAGTTTGTGGTTTTTTAGAGAAAGGTAAGGTCAACATCATCCTTTTCACGCTTAGCAAATGCATTCTCTTGTAGTCAGCATCTTTACAACAATTTAAAAATAGTTCTGTTAAAATGCTTTAAATGTCATTGTGCTTTCCATTTCTCCTTTATTTTTTTGAGTTTCAAACCTTTAAAAGTGTCTATTATTTGAACTTGTGGAATTGTTTGTCTTACATGTCTGTACAGGTTTTGTGATACACCCTGCTTAATCACCTCTTTCACAGTAGTTCTCAACATTTTATATTGTCTGTGGTGAGCAGACTGATATTTTACTTCATTTCCCTATTCCATATCAGTATGTAAACCCATTTTAGTGTTATAAACATCTACTTTCCCTAAGCATAGGCTTGGATACAAAATACTATACCTTACATGCTTCCTATATTTGCAGGAAATTTAGAGAGTGGTGTCTAAAATGTATTTGCCCAATCGTGATCTTGAAGATGCACAAAAGATACCTGCTATTTTTTAATTAGCCTTTTCTACAGGCTAATATTTTTTAATGCTGACATTGTACCAGAACAGAAATGAACGCATTACAAGACTTTTAAAATATTGTTCATCTCCTCCTACCTCTAAAACCTTCACTGTTGATCCCTGCTCTGAGAAATGAGTCATATATAATTTAATTTAATAGGAACTATCCCTTAGGGCTCTCATTCCTAGAAACTCCCACTGCATTCCATTTTTCATATTCAAATCACAGAAATATTTAAAATCTCTATTTTGCTTTGTTTGTTTGGTTTTTTAAATTGTGGTTCCCAAGCCTCTCATATCTTCCCATTCCAAAAGTGAGTCTTATACATAATGCTGAGAATCATATTATTTTCTTTCTTTTCAGGAGGTGCATTGACTCATCATATCTTATTTCATTAGTTACAGTACACTATGACAGCATAAACAAATCAGCAGATGTGACTGGACTTTAACTCTCCATTTATCTTCTGAGAACCAAAGTCTGAAAGCTGATTAATTTTTCAAGATTCCTGAAATATTTGTTTAGAGTAGGTGTATCCATCTGAATATATGGAAAATCAGTTACCATAAATGTAACCTGCTTACCTGACACATTTTTGCCCCCAATGGGTTTTTTTATTTCACTGTGGCTGGTATTTCAACTGCTTATTTAAACACATGGAAGATGGGGATAAATACAGAGAAAGTCTTGTGAAAGGCTGTTTCTATACTTATGCAGGTCAAATGGAACTGAAGCTCATTAGTGACCCTGATTCCGCTGTAAAAATCATGACAACTTTGTAAAATATACATTTAACTTAAGTTATGACATTCATGTCTAGAAAAGGCGATTTGATCAGTTAATATGAAAACTACCAGAGCAGTTTCATTAATCAGATTTTGTTTCTTCTATGGATATGAATGTAAACAGTTGAGCAAGTGTGAGTTTGGGAAATGTGTTTTTTATGTTATCCTTTTAACCTCATGAACTATTTAGTGTATTTAATGTAGAATTGCATCAATCACTCTTTCCAGACAAGACTCTGTATAGATACTTTGCATTCTTGAGAAATCACATGAATAAAGTAAGTAATGATCAATAAGAAAACCAAGAAAATCCAAATAAAAGGATTCTTGCAAATTTTTATTTTTCCCTAGGGTGGTACATCACTGCTGTCCTACAGCAGGGTCAGGTAGATTTCCCAGGGGAATGAGCAGTGGCTCAGGAGCACTTTCAAATTGGGATGGGGGCTAGAGGGTAATTGCAGCTACAGAGAGGACAGTGCTGGGCTGGATGGGCCAGGCAATGCATCTGCCCAGGGGTCCAGCCCTATGAGCAGGTAAAATATAAACCTTCCATCATCACAGTCATGAGCCTGGACAGGAGACAGGATATTAAACTTGAAAACCTCCCCAGGCAAGAATGAGTTTTAACCATCTCTTCTTCTTCTGGTTATGGTCTTTAATTTACTAATTTACTAAGTAGCAAAATCTTCTGTCAAGCAGGGAAGCACATACTGCATTAAACTTACTTTAGGAGAGGCAGTAAATGTATTTAAGAAGAGTCAGAAGAGGTGAGAGGGTTTGCTGGATTCTGGGGTTTGGCAGAATTTGACAGCTCAGATCTATCCCTTACTTCATCCGTATTCCTTGAGAGGGGACAAAGCATGCAGTTAGAGACCTCTCTTGATATACTCTGATATAAGACAGATCACACCTGGGCCTTGCCCATCTAAGCTGGAATGTTTTCACCTATGGCTTCTATACAGAAAAAAAATGTGCATGTAATCTCAAAGCATTTCTTGATTCTTCTATAAATTACTTAACAGTAATACTTCTGTGAACCTTAAGTTGTTTCAATGCAAACAATTCAACAGTGAACACAATGTATGTACAATGAAAGGTTTATCTGGTTGTGGTTTCCCCCAAAGAAAAGACGAGCTGCCAGGTCACTGCTGCCACCACTAAATCCCCCCTGGGTTGGCCCCTGTGTAAGAGGTGGCTCAATGGAAACTAAAGCAACATCAAAATATTTCTGACCTCCCAGTGAGAGGTCACAAGTGTTACCCCCACAAACCAGGATGACTACTGAACTCACCATGATTTTTTTTGGTGTCACATTATCCTGATGGCTGCTACCTGTTCAAGATTTGGTGGCTTCTTCCAACCTATGGAAAGACATGACCTTTTGTAATGCTGCTGAGTGACTCTTCATCCTCACTGAAATCAGAGGTGACATGGGTGTACTATTATTCCACATTCAGTATAACCTCATTATGTATTAAGGATGAATTGAGACTAAGAGACTGCTCTGTTTCTCTTTAGAGTTAGCCCACAAAATGAGCTACAGTGAACAAGCTCATGATCTCCATCTTTCACCTGGTAGATGCTCTTCTTGCTGTGGGAAAAGTGATTCATCAAACTGGTCATGAAGTGCAAACCTCAGAGAAATTTTACTTGCAATCTTTATTCTGTAGTTTATTTTACACAAATTAGGAACAGGCAAAATAGTTTTATTTTTTCACCTTACTCATACACTGTACTTTGGCAAATGAAATGCTTATCTCAGTATGGAGAGAATTTTTGTCTATTTAGTCAAGCTGGGAAGGAGATGGATGAAGACATGAAAAAGGAAAAAGAAATAAAAGTCAAAAGGGGAAGTGTGAAATAGGTCAGAATTTTAATGAATGAGTGTATACAGTGTGTATAATGCATAAAAATTGTGGATCTCTGATACCTTCTGGTAAAGGATTATATGCACTTCATTTAGGAAATCTCTTAAATCAGCCAATATTTACAGTGTTTCCAAAGCCAGATAAGACTGTCAGAACTGACATCCAGGGCTGAAGCAAAGTCCAGAGCCTTTTACCAGTAACTTATTTCTCAGATCATCAGTAACTTATTTCTCAGGCAAAAACTACCTAAAGTGAGACAAACAGGCTATTTTTTTGTAATGGAGACCCTGCCTACATTCAGCATTGTAGGAAATCTTGAGCTAGACAGTTCATCCAGGCATCTTACACACACATATACCTATAGATCACAAGATGGATCTATGTCAGATGAATTTGTCATAGATAATTTTCAAACTTATATGCACTTGTGGTCAGAATCCTACAGCAATGCATCCTACAAGTTAATTTTGTGCATCGTGAAAATGTACTTTTTTCAAATCATCTACATTATAATCCTGAGAAATTATGACTTCTCTCTGTAACTACTGCCCAGTTACAGATCATGACTTTACAAACCCCTGCAATCTCTACAGTCCACTCCTTTAATAGGTGGACTTTCATCCCTGGACAAAGCTTTTAACAACCCTTCATGACATATGCAAATCTCTGGTTTGGAATTTTTTCTTTGTTTAATGAAATTGCACTAATTAAATGCCTGACTCACTGGCTTAATTAAATGGAAACATTTTCCATGAATCACAATGTTTGCTTGCAGGAGTGAGAAAAAATAGTCCCAAGTGTGTGGAGAGGTTTTCCTGTGTATATGCAAATTTTATTCAGAAAATGGAATGCGGCTGCACTAATTTGATTAGTTAGTACTGATGGTTATGTAACTAGCATGGATGGTAAGGAAACATCATACTTCAACACAACCAGATCAATACATAGTTATTTATATCTTAGTACACAAAAACTGTGAGATAACTTGAGAATGTCCTAAGCACGGAGTCCTCTTTTCTGTATTACGTGCTTATGATTCTTATTCATTCAACGCCAAGGTGCTGTATTTTACTAGATGCTCGGTTAAGCCCATAAGAACCACTAGATGGCATTTGTTAGCTGCAAATGCACTAAATCCAGCTAGCTCTGAAGGAGTACTGGAGGAAACAGATTTATCTAATAACAGGCATGTGGATGGTTTTAGGTGAACAACACTTTGACTTAGGGTAAAAAAGTTAGAATTAGGGCTAAAATTAAATCCAGAACATCAGAGACACAAAAGAGTCTTGTGGAGGTGATAGGCACAGCTAGTCCAATAGCAAAATTCTTGATAAGGAAAAAATACAATTGGAGTCTGACTGACACAAGCAAAAAGCTTCCCTGTGACTCTCACAGGTAAGAATTACTTCACTTTCCTGTTACAGAACTTTCATTCCTGCTTGTCCAAACAATTCAAAGCCCTTCCCTTGTCTCCTGTGACCCTTCATTTCACCAGGATCCTAAGCCACTCTCCAGGATCTTGATCTCAGTCTCCAGCAGTGGAGCAATGTCCCTGCATCTGCAATCCAGAGCTCCTGCCCTGAGCAATCTGAACTCCACCAGGCACTGACCATTGCAGCCATGCCCATCTCTGGACAGCAGCCCTGCTCATCTGGAGCCCAGCTCACGTCCCTGTCCCCACAGCCCTGCCCACTTCTCTCAGGCTCTGTCCAACCCCAGTTCCCCTCAGATCCCCAGATCTTCCCCTACCCCACATGCAGGATGATATCCCAGCCTGGCTCTAGTCAGTTGAGTTGTTCTCTGCCAGTGGGGTGCTTGAAACAAAATAACAGAAAAGGTTACAAAATACATACTTTTCCTAATTAAAAAAAAAAATCTAGAAGAAAACATCTGAGGCTATTCATAACAAACCTCAGTTGGAACTTCAAAAAAATTGCTTAAGAACCTCCATTTGGGGTTTACAGAAGTGGGGGTTTCCCCTTTTCCTGCTTTTGCAACCCAGTGCCTCCCCACCCTGCGGTGCAAACGTTGGGGTGCAGTACAGGGGGCTGGGCTGACCTGGACATATGGCATAAAGCACTGGAGGGCATTTCCAAGTCTCTGTTCTGTTTTGTTTTCAGCAAAAGGGTTTTCAGCTGTCAGGTGTTCCCTTTTTCCAACAAAAATAAAAGATTAAATTGTCTGCAGAAAGCAGGCACCTTCCAAAAATGTCCTTCTAAAGAAAACCCAATATCCTGTTGGAAAACAGCTTCGGTGGAAAACAACCAACAAGAGCTTTGTGTGGTTTTGTCCCAAGGCCAGCTGCTTCCCTTAAAACTTAACCCACTTTTAGAGATCCACTTGCTGCTTCAGTGTAAGGGAAAAAACAGAGATCATGTTCCAATGGTGGCTGGAAGGAGAGTGTCAAATGTGAACATCTAATAATGGATCAAGCATCTCTGTTTAATTAAGGAGGTTGAGTGGTGCTGACCAGACAGTTTGCATTGCTGTTGTCCTACTCTAGCCATTTTGTGATGAATTTTTCAAAACCAAAATGGTATTTGTGTATGAACAGCTTATAATAATAGCACCAATGTATTACTTAAGCTGTAAATAACATCCAGAGCCTGCTGAAAATCATTCCAGTGTGTTAAAATTATGTTAGTGTTATCATCTGCAAATAAGAGCTTATATTTGATTTATACTGATAGTTTCCTTTCAAGCTAAATTGGTCAAGAGCATATCTTCGGTCCTGGATTATGAATGCTGTGTACACTCTGAAGATCAAGTTTGATAGTCCAATATATGTGTACAATAGTTCTACCATCAAAGGTATAACTGCATGCCTGTTATTAAACTCAAAAAGAAACAATATTATAACAACTGAGCTATTCATGGCTTTGGAAATGACATATTAATTTCAGTTGCCAATTATTGTGCTGTTATTGTATTTTATTACCTATTTAGAACTGAAGTGACAAAAGCTGTAATTTCAAAGTCAATCCTAATGTTTCCAAATGGATTTTGTGTAATTCTTCCTGCAAATACAAAATTTACCAGACCAAAGTTCATGATGGTTTAAAATTCCCCATAAAGAGTTGCTGATGAAAAATTTCCATAAAAATAACCTCATCAAAGTTATGCTTAACTGTCTCTCAATCATGAGTCTATATACATAGGTAAAAAAATAAAGTAGAAGAAAATTATCTTTGCCCCTATTTGCAAAAAAAAAAAAAAAAAAAAAAAAAAAAAAGAGGACGAAACAATCAAATCAAACACTGGGTCAAAATGCAAATAATTATTATGGACTTTGTTCATTGCTCAGACAGCATTGCTTAGCCAGTTCTTAGCAAGAAAAATAAAGTAGCTCAAAGGTTTAAATATTTTTAAAGGGACTTACTATAACTAAAAGCACAGATTAGGTCCAGTGGCTCTGATATTTTCACATCTGTGCTATGAATTGTCAAGTGTCTGAAATTTAATACTCTTGTCACCTTCACAAGAAGGAACCCCAAACTGTCCATGAGCCACATTGAATATTCCCAGAGTCCAGCAGTTGCCTCCTGCAGCTTCTTGAGAGAAAGAAGAAAAAAAACACCAAAAAAACNGAGGAAATTTCGTTGTGGTTTGCAACTTCCTCATGCGTGGAAGAGGAGGGGCAGGGCCTGATCTCTTCTCTCTGGTGACCAGTGACAGGACCTGAGGAAATGGCCTGAAGCTGCCAGGGGGTCTAGGTCAGATGCTTGGGAGACATTCTTTGCCCTGTGGGTGTTTGGGCACTCAAGAGGCTCCCCAGGGAACTGGTCACAACACCAAGCCTGAGAGAGTTGAAGGGCACATTTCAAGAAGCGCTTGGACAGTGCTCTCAAGCACATAGTGTGGTTCTTGGGACCGTCCTGTGCAGGGGCAGGAAGTGAATTCAGTGANAAATTCCTCAAATTCATTCCTGGTTCCCTTGTGACATCTGGTGGCCGCAGAGCAAACCAGCAGCGTGTGCCGGATGGAATTTCGCGCCGGGTTTAGGGCAGGTGATTGGAACCCTGCTCTCCTGCGCGGGTAGAATTCCTCCTCTCCCTGGTTACCAGGTCATTTCTTGTTTTTCCTGCCTCTTTTTGCTGTTCCCTCCTACCCTTCACTCCAAATGGTCGAGGCAGGTGATTGTCACTTTCTGTTTTGTGGCACACCTCAAGTCCTGTGTGCAGTTTTGGGCAGCACAATTTAANGAGAGAGTTGAAGGGCACATTTCAAGAAGCGCTTGGACAGTGCTCTCAAGCACATAGTGTGGTTCTTGGGACCGTCCTGTGCAGGGGCAGGAAGTGAATTCAGTGATTCTTGTGGGTCTGTTCCAGCTCAGGATATTTTATGACACCATGCTGATTACCTCCTCTCTCCTTCCCTCTGCTAAAGCCCAGAACCTGACTGGACTGTAGAGCAAGGTGGTGGTCCCTGGGGGTAGCTCACTGGAATCTCTGCCCTCCCATCAGTGAGGTGAGGATGCTCTGAGGTACCTGGGCATGTCCCAAATCTTTTGTTGGTTCAGAGCTGCATCCAGGGCAGATGTCAGGACACTTAAACCATCAGACCGGGGCTCTGAAGGGAAAAGTTGAGATTTGAGCTCCAGGAGAGGCAGGAGACGTTTTAAATATGGTCTAGATTTAATTCCTTACATCTGCACAATTTATTCTTCTTTCCCATAACTACTCCTACTGCTTGAATACTCTTTGTTGACTCCTGGGAATGAGTAAGTTCAGAACATGATTAAGACATAATAAGGATGGCTGAAAGTTAGGCACATGCCTGTGACATCTGCTCTGACTGGAGGAGGTGGAGACACCAAGGGCAAAAGTTAAGTTAATCCTTCACTCCATTCTTGGGAGAGCCAAGAATAAATAAGAGTTCATTCTCATTCATGGGAATGAAAAATACAAGGAAATGTAGAGCGAGCCAGAGACTGGAGAGGCCAGCTATGCTCATAAACTGCGTGTGGAACATTTCCATAGAAAAAGATTGTTCCTTGTACTGATAGCAATCTCCAATGGTTCACTTAAAGATTAGCTCAAAATAAACAGATCATATCTTGAGTTTCTGAATTTCAGTGTCTATCTAGAAAAAACTAGTAAAAAAATCAGCTTTATATAAAGTTGATGTATTAATGTTGTATTTTACCTACAGGGTATTCATGATAATTACTGAAGGCTGTAAGAAAAATAAATAACTCACAATAAATTACTTAACAGCTATTTCTGATTTGGAGGGATTTTTTTTCCCACAAACACAAGTAACTCCCATAGTGGACACTCCCCACTATTTTCCCCACACACATATTGCATTTGGTGGACAATAAAGAACCAGGCTTCTATAACCATGTAACATTTCTATTCCATCCTTCAGGGAGCACCAGTACCATTAATGTGTTAATCCTCTTCTGTTACTCAGTCAAGTTATTAACTAAAAAGTTATCTCTCCATTAAGTATCCAAATGCATCCTAAACAATATTTAACATATTTTGAACATATAGTTACAATGCTTCATTAAAAGTGAAGGTATGAAAATGATGTCTAAAGGAATCTCTAGAATATTTAGATAAATCCAAAGACATTCTTTTGACAGTTATCATTATTTCCAGTGCTGCTTCTCTTTAAAGGTTAGAAGATACTAAACTCATTTGACAAATTTTTAGCAATTGTTACTATTGAACACCCCTGTTTTGGACACTCCTCCAATATTAAATATGTAAATTTTTTAAAGCCACTTTCTAATGTAAAACTATAGTCATATAATTATGAAATAATAGAATGGTTGGGCTTGGAAGGGGCCTCAAAAGTTTCTGTGGTCCCAACCCCCCTGCCATGGGCAGGGACATCTTCCACTAGACCAGGTTGCTCAGATCTCCATCCAACCTGGCCTTGAACACTTCCAGGGATGGGGCATCCGCAGCTCCTCTGGGCCACCTGTTCCACTGCCACACCATTCTCTGATTAAATAATTTCTTCCTAACATCTAATCTGAATCTCTCATCTTTTAGTTTAAAACCGTCTCCCCTTGTCCTATTTAAATCAGGCAGTGTAAAAAGTTGCTCAGTGATGAAAATTCGAAACATTTGAAAGCAAATGAGAAGCAGCCTTTGCTTTTGTATATATTTTGGTTTTTCTCTCTGTGCCCCCTCATTGTGTGCCTGTGGATCTCATCAGATAGAGAGAGCCCTGTCCAGCTCCCTTCACTGAGGAGCTCCTGGATCCCTTTTGGTCTCAGTGCTTCAGCAGAAAACCTGAACGCATCAACCTTGACACACTCCTGCAAAGAGGGGCTGTGTTGCCATTTTGTACTCAGGCAGCTGAGGAACAGTTGATCTGCCATCCCCAGGCAGAGACAACATCCAAGTCTCCCAGGCTAACACCCCAAGCACTGACGTACACAGGAATTGGAATACACAAATCCCCTGCTGGTGCTAAAGCAATCCAGGCTGAAGTGCCTGCTTTTCCAGAGATCTGACACAGATCATGCCCATGTGTTGGTGGATGATGTCTGGGGCTAATATACCCCTGAAATTTTGGCATCATAATGTTCAAATTTAGTCATTTTAGCATTTCCTAGTGAAGGAAAACCATGCTGCATACCTGGTACCAGTGTTTATACTACACGACATCATCTTTCATTACAAAATGAAACTTCTTTTAAAATTTAGTTTTACTTCAGGAACCTTTCTAATGTATTTCTAGTTATTCCCTCTTCTTGTTATTATCTTGAAAATAATTTTCCATTTTTGCTGGTCTTATTCATTCAATTTGTTCCTCTCTAACTGCTTTTGCCTTTATTTCTGAACCAGGAAAAACTGAATTTTAACATAATTTTCAAAGAACAATGCAAAAATGTATGCAAGTTCCTATTTCATTAATAGCTAGAAAGTATAACCAAGTCCGTGATATGATTATTATGCTTACCAGTAAAAGTGTTCATTACCATAACACTGATACAAGTATTAACACATTAATAATTTTAGTGAAGTTAATGTGCCTGCTGATGAAAAGATGGATGAGATTTTTTTTTTACTATTTCAAAAGCAGAATCTTAATATTTACACTTCCTGAAATGTAATTCCTCCTAACAAACCCCTAGTTGTAAAACTTGAAATACATTGTAAAGAAAAGTCAAGAATAATGTTATTTGGGGGGAAAAGCATTCCAAGATATACAGATTTATCAAAACCAGGACTCTGTTATTATAATAATGCAAGAAAGCACAGATGAGGAGCCCAGTAAAGTGATATTCAAACTAACAGTGTTATTCACCTGGTAATGTAAAAAATACATCATAATGCAAAGAAAAAAAAAATAATAGGGCTTTTCTTTTAACAAGGGGCATATCAATCTTAAAAGTGAAGGAATGTTTGCACAAGCATGTTCTAGAAGCAGCCATGTTACCTTAGTTCTTGCAGCAGTTCCCATGATGTGATCATGAAAATCCCTTGATGTTTTTGCAGGACTTGGTTTGCTAAGCCAAGTGTCCTGGAGAAATGCCACTACATCTGGGGCTATAATGAGAATACTTTTTCTGCTGGTGCTCAAGTGGTTCCCAGAATGAATTTTCATTTGTTTGTTCATGATCACTGCATGTTCAGTTAATCCAAACATTAAGCAGTAGAACTTCAGCTCAACTGGAGTCAGTGTCTTAGAAATCATCTCAAAGATATAATGATAAAAACTTACTAAATTTTGGTTCTAGAACATGTATTTTCCTTCAGTGTTTCAGGATAAAACCTGTTCTGCTGAACAGACAGAATGCCACATGGTTTATAGGGTTAAACCACTCAGAATAATCATAATTGAAAATATTCATTGTAAAATAACTAAATAAACAAACTGCAGTGAAATGAACAAACACACAGGACATTGAAGCATTTGAGAATACGAAAAGGAAAAAAAAGCTGGGTGGATTTACTTTTCTTATCAAGTTGCTTGGCCCAGCTAATGGAAATATAGCACCTGCTTAAAATCTGAATTTTACTTGAATTAAATAATCTTCCATTTATTATAAATTTTTTTGCCATTTTTATATCAGTCCTTGTAGCATTTAGAATTATACTTACCTGATTATTTCCTATTCTGAAAATAATTATTTTTTAGTGTTATAACAAGCAATTTTTGTTAAGTATGACCCTGTCCCCTGTTTTTCAAAGGAAAAGACTGAACTTTCAATAAATAAACTCCACAAATTTTCATAATCCAGATAACTTTCAGCCATTTAACCTCCATAGAATTCTTATCATCATTGCAATATTCTGTTCTGCCTTGTGAAAGTCACACGACAGGAGTCAAGTTAGGATGCTGACTTTCAGTTTTGTTTGTGAGTCATCAATGCAAAATACTCAGGCAAAAAACATCATGAAATATCAGGTGAAAGAGAACAGCTGTCCATATTTACTTCTTTTCTCATACACCAAAGACAGAAGAAAAATAAAAGTAACTGTCTTACAAAAAGCACTGCTACTTTTCTTTTTTTCCAGTGTTTTCTTTGGACTTTGAAAATATAAAACATGCAAATTAAAAGTATAGACTAGCAAAAATTCTTTTTTTCTCTTTCTCATTCACTGCCTCACTTTGCCAGTACAAACAGGAAATGAAGAAACACTGAAAGCAGAAATATGGCCACCTAATTCTTAATATTTATTTCTTTCTTGAAATTCTACACATGTATCTGTGTTTCTAAAATCTTGTTTTCCCATAAGGTAACCTAACCAGTCTAATTTCATCAGATATCTTGGAGTGTGGCAATGGGTTCCCACAGTAGTTTAAAAAGAAAGAGTTTCTTTTTCCAGGTTCACTGTGCAGATCTTTCAATACCACTCTTATCATTATATCCCAGGATATATATTCTTACAGCAAGTATCTCAAAAAAAATTCAGTGAACAGCATTTATAAGAGTAACGAGATCTAGAACTGCTGTGGTATGTGCCATTTGCTGATGAAAATCATAGTTAAAAGAATGGTTAAATTCGTCATCAAAGATTTTTAGCCTTTTGAATGAATGAATGCTGTGTCTTAGCAAGAATTTTCTAAAAAGTGTCCTGTAGATATGTTCAGTACATAGAATATTAAATATGGGAAGAGTCAATACCAGGGCTACAGTGCTCCATATGACTGTTTTCTAATATAGAGCAGAACTTTTAGTTTCAAAAGATGATGTGGTTTCAGTTGCAGCCACTACATTGGTTCATTTAATCCAAAAAGTTTTTTGCTTTTTGGCTTGCTTCACTTAAATCTAGTGCCTCAGCACTCTAGACTGACCTTCATAAACAGCCTTATCTCTGTAACAGGCCAACCCACAGGCTTGGATACATTTACTGGAAATCTGTGCAGCTTTGGATGTGACATGAACTTTGCTTTCTAGGCTGATGTTAATGGCAATAAAAAAAGAGCTGAATTCAGAATTTCAGCTGATGGAATGAGGCTTTTACAGCAATGTAATCTCTAAAGATTGCAGGCTGTGCAAGTAAATTGTCAATGAGCCTTAAAATGTCAAGAATTATATAATTTGAGGTCCAGCCTAAAGAGAGGAGAGATTTTTTTAAACAGCCATGGTTAAATCTTAATATTTTGAGTTTCAGAAATATTTTCCCTGTTCAGAAAAATCTCAGCTGGCTTTTGGAAAGTATAAGCATACTGTCTAAAAGTGATGATGATAACGCAAATCTGCTTGATCTTAAATAGTTAAAAGTTCTATTTTCATCTCTTTCCAGAAGATGGTAGCATACTCTTAAAGACTTTTGCAGAACTTAACCAGTCTTCTAGAGTGGTAGTGCTAAAACTAAAACTAAACAGAGAGTAATTAAGAAGAAAATCGTTCCAAAAGTTGCACTTACAAAGTTTCAGTTGCAGGGAGAGTCACTTTGATTTTTTTCTTTCATGATTAAATTTGGATCTTGTATTTGTTAACATCAAAATATTATTGAATAAATAGGTAACAGAAATATTTCATAAAAGGAAGCAGAATATGTTTTTGATTCTGAAGATTATTTTGCTGTATCTGAGGAAAGAGCACAAATAAATATGTGATACATTGTCATGCAGAAAGCAAGCACAAGAGGACTACAGGTTTCAGAACTTATCACAGTAATTTTAATGCTCTTCTGAGAAGGACTTGTAGGACAAGAGAAAAGGTAAAAAATTGCTATATAAAACAAATAAACAAATAACATATAAAATCAAATAATATTATTGTCAAATATGTCAAATACGTATTTTAAGTATGGAAGTATGTCTGTAACCAAATACTGTCAGTGACCACAGCTGTAATATTTCTGGAAAGGTAATATTTGTTTACTAAATTTTAAGTTCTCAAGAATCCTCATTGTATTTACTGTAATTGACTGTAAATTATAGACCATTCCTTGCCCTTATTCAAACAGAGGTTTTTAGTCTTGTGAAATCAAACCAAATCAAACCAATCCAAACTGAACCAAGAGCAAACAAAACCAAGCACATACACATGGCGTCCAAATAGTTTCTGATACTAATTTCAAGTATTAATCGTTGGATATCTCTGTGTTTGATTTAATTATCCATTGTCTGAATCAAGAAAGTGGTATTTAATTAAATTCTAGCAGCTAAAAAACCATCCGGTCCAACAGAGAATTGGAGATTTTTTTTCATTTTTTAGTACTTTTCACCTATAGTTAACCACTCACTGTTACACTGTGTAGGCCATAAATCAAAATTAAGGAGTTCTGTTTTGTATTTTTAACTGTATGGAGGGTTTCATAACTTTCTAGTTTATAACAAGAGCCAAATGATGTTCAGCATTTCTTTCTTTGAAGGCATGCAGGCACTTTAAATAATGGTCACATTAACTATCACTTTCTGGAAAACCTGCGTCTTTCAATCAAGGGATTTCTTCAGTTACTGATATAATTTTCCCCTATTTTCCTAATTTGTCTTCATGTTTTATAACTCTTTAAAAACTTTGAACATGAAAATATGGAAACTGTATTCCTGGAAAGTATACAGAAAGAAAATACTTCTCTCTTCACTCCTATTGAATGTTTCCCTGTAAATAAAGTCCCGAATAGGACAGGTTTTTATGATGCAGAGATTTTATATTTTCTTCTGTGATACCCTCTGGAAGAGCTGAGGTCACAATGATGAGTAATGTCAGACACCTTCAATCTTTCCGGGTGTCTAGGTTTGTATTTACAGCTTACAAAACATTTTGTGGGATGGATGTTGCCAGGAAAGCTGCATCTCTGGATACAGCCATTCCATCTTCTGCTTCCCATCACTGTGTCAACTTCGTGTCATCTGTGGACTATTATTAGCTACGTATCATTGCAGAGAATTCATGAGAGTGCTGAATTCTTGGTCAGCTGTCATTCTGAAAGCTGGTTAGGAACTGCTGCTTCTGTAGGTGGCAGCACACTGACAGCTCCTCTCTGGGCTCTGACAAATCCCTCTGAAACCATTCCATGCTCTCGCCTGTGATCGTTCTGCAATGTTTTGACAATGCCATAAATCCACACTAAGGAGTTGCAAGGGTTATTGCCTTGATAAATTGTAATGCCCAAAATGAAGAAAGAACTCTTCAGTCCTGGAAAAGTGTCCATAAAATACTGATCAGCAAATCCTTGGATGTTATCTCAGTTTCCCATTCTAACA
Source organism: Hylia prasina (assembly GCA_013397195.1). NCBI lineage: Eukaryota > Metazoa > Chordata > Aves > Passeriformes > Sylviidae > Hylia > Hylia prasina. Next base: position 878,607 of record VYXD01001430.1, read on the forward strand.
AGCGTTAGATCTAGAGTAAAAAAAAAAAATAAAAAATTGCAGCTAAGCTTTTTGCAAAAAGAAATTAGTCTTCCAGTCAGGCTTTACCAACAATGTCAAATTTTATGTCAATGTCAATAAAAATCAAATTTTACCAATAATGTTACTAAACTTTCAATATTTTTCTCTTTTTGTCACAGATTTAAACAGATTTTAAATTAAAATACCTAAACTTTAATTAGAATTTGCTTTGGATATATTGTAATTGCCTTCCCACCATCTATCTGTTGGGGCATCTACAATGAGTAGTTGAACGCACACAAAATCCTTGCCACAAATTACAGGCTAAAGGGGATCTTTCTTCTTTAGAAAACCACAAAAATGAGCTATCCATCTCACTAACCAAAGTTTCTTCATTGCAACAAACTACAAATGCAGTGTTGTTTGTTTAGAGTGACCCTGTGCGTCATGGTTTGATTGTCTGCATTTTTCCAGATGTGACTTAACTTTTACATTCTTTCTAATGTAGAGTCCTCCAACTAAATGCCTCTGGATGTTGCAAAATATATGTGCAAATTAACCCCAGCCACTAATAGATCTTCTACAGCGCTTGTGGTGTCAATGAATGGTTTAATCCTGTGTTTTTTAGATGTTAACTCCCTGTAAATGTGGTTTATCTGGAGAGCACCACATTTGTACAATAAGTGTGTCATCTTACTTTCCAAATACAGGACAGAATAAAAGATAAGTGCAACAGATTTATAGAAGATAAGTGCAACACCGAACATCACTGTCATCTCTATTCAGTAACAAACCATTACTGTTGCTAAACTTTAAAAATCTTTGTTTTCCTTTGTCATACTTGTATTCTTCTCTATTTCTCTTATTCCCTCCTATTTAGTTTATTTTTAACTCTCTCTCTTATGCTCAATTTTCATTCTTTCTCTTCTCCTTTTCTTCTTGTTCTTTTTCATTTTCTCTTTTCCATTTTTTCTTTCATTTCTATCTTTACTTTCTTCTCTCACTCTCGTCTCACTCTTTCTTCCTGCTTTCTCTCTACATTTGAGTTTTCATATATTAGGCTACTCTATTTCCTTCCAGATCTCTTTTACATATTCTCCTTCCATTTCAAACCTCTAAATTTACTCTTACAGTGAATTAATTTAAGTTGTTTTCTATGTTGAATTTTTAGGTTTTAACAATGGCTTTTCGGCCATGTGAGAAAGCCTTCTTTACTTTTTATATCATTTTTTTTTTCCAGTCCATTATGTCTTTCTCTCTCCTCAAAATAAATGACCTACAGATTACACATTATCAGATTGGGCTCCTTACATTGACTATGACAAGGTAATGATACCAAGTCCATTGTCAGACATAGCTTTACAAAATTTAATAACTTCATGTTATATAATGAGGTCTAAAATATTGCTTCCTCATGCTGGGTGCATTATCTTTTGTTTTATAAAATTAATATAAACTGTTTTTTCCAGCTAATTCTTGGTCATTTTTTGATGTTTTTTTCGCTGTAGAAGACTCTCGCTGCTCACCTTCTTAGAGACTGGTAACTGAGGCCAACTCATCTACACACACTGGAGAAGGTGTCCATCAGATTTGAACCTTTATTATTTCTTTTGATTTTTTGGTGATCCACTGCTTTAGTGTTTTACAATATGAAATATTAGTTCTGAGATTCTATAAGCTTTCTTTTTCTTTTTTTCATTCTCTCCATTGTAGAGAATAAACTGTTAAAAAGTTGATATAAGGTTCCAATGTTACAAATTAATGAGGATAATGAGTTGTTGGTTGAATGAGTTGTTGTGTAAATTCTTTTACCATCGGGTATTGCCCCTGCTGCTCCCCTTTCCACCTGAGACCATGAGGAGGAGGAGGAGGATGTCACCTAGTATGCAAATGTCACATTCCCATGAGACTAAGTGGAGAAGGAATTCTCCTAGTGGAGACCCCTAGAGCAATGAGCCATGAGCCACTGTGCAGGTAGAGAGCTGAAGTAACACTTCTAACCAGAGGGGACATTGGACAACATCAAGGCTCTAGTCAGGATCCCTCACCTTTGTCACCCTAACCAAAGTGTGCCAGGTGTGGCATGGGGACCATGAACCTGAAACCAGCATGTGTCTTCTTGGGGACTCTCGTGAGGAAGAAAGACCCAGATCTGCCACACGACAGAGCTGACATCCTCCTCCTACACGCCGTATTGGGAGCAGCAGTGGTGTGCGCACACCCCACAGCCCCCTTCCCTGGCTGTTCCCAATAAAGCTGAAATCACAGGAGCTGGTCTCCTAGCATTCAATGCATCCATCATGTGTATGCTACCTTCTTCAGCCTCTGATCCTCTCAGACCAACTGCAGACAACCTTTTAGGGAAGTTTTCTGACTATTTTATTTTTCTGCTCCAGAAAGTGTTCCCTAATGTTTCTACCTGGGAAACACAAACCTGGTGCATGCTGCAATGTCAGTAGCATGGAATTAGGATCCCAGCTCCGTGCTGCTGGGCTGAGCAGACAGCTCTGACATGCAGAGCAACAGGTACAAGACAAAGGCTGGAGCACTGAGGTAGCCATAGACAAGTTCAGAGAGGGTTTTAGTAACATTTTGTAAGAAATAAGTACTCAGTGGGTTAGAGGGGAATGAAAGACTGAATTAACAATGTCTTTAAACACAGGGGATATCTGTAACTGTAGGGATATGCGTGAGAGACATTTACTTCAATATTGTGTCACTGAACAATGAAATTAAAGGATTTAGACAGTTACCATCTGTTGTGTCTGGTCTGCAAGTGTCCTGACACTCTGAGTTTCTTACGGCGGTGGCTTCTTAATTTGATTTACTGGCTTAGTGTGTTAATTACTTATCTGACTATTTCCCTCCAGGTTGTATTATTTTTAGAATTTGGACAGGTCATAACAAAAATGAAAGTAATTTTTGGAATAGTGTGTCCCAAGGAAATAACCAGAAATAGATACCATATAGAAAGAATAAGCTTGGTTATTCTATAAGGGATTGGGCCTGATCCAGCTCCACGGAGGTGTTGTGAGTCTCTCCATATCATTTCCTTTTTCTCACTGCATGACTGTAAAGGCATTTCAGTGTTTCTTGTGAAAAGTACTTCACTGCACAAGGAAAAATATCATTTACTTGAAAGAAATAAATGCAAACCTGTGATTCATGTACCCATACTTATTAAGCACAAGTGCTTATGGTTCCTGAACTCTTCACCAAGTGTTTTCCAAACTTTTTAGGTGCTTACAGGTCTCTGAGTTCAGGGCTGCCTTAGGCAGAACTCTTATGGGACAAGCTCCAGCTAAGAAATACCATTAAATTTCCCAGAGCGACCAGGTATAAGAGTCAGGGGGAAAAAAAAGTAGAGTTTCCTATTTTTTTTCCTAATTTACTAAGATATTAATGCTCCTTCAAAATCTCTCCTTAAATCTTTCTTCTCCAACCACCATCCTGTAGTTAATATGCTTGAAGATGTGGTGAATCCCAAACACCAGAGTATCCAGGCATTCTAATAAACTTCTTGTTTAGTAGATTATTTGGGAAAAAAAAAAAAAAAAAA
>VYXD01001430.1:882206-893706 GCA_013397195.1 Hylia prasina
AAAAAAAAAAGTGGAGCAACTGGTGTCTTAGGCTATTCAAATTAGACAAAAACAAATACACTTTAATCCTTTCAGAAAAAAAAAAATGAAAACTCAGGTTTGAACACGGAGGTGTATCAGAAATACCTACATTAGCTGTCACAAGGCACAGGAAAATATATAACTCTGCATTAGCATTTACTGTCATATAGATTGGTTGGTCCCTGTAAGATGCATATGTTTGAATCAGGCAGGTTCTCTTTATTATACAGTGGCAAATTCATACCTCCAGAACCACTGTTTGTATTAGTGCAGTTAGCAAAAGTATAAGAAAGATGCAGGTGATCCCTCTGTAAAGATAAAATAAGAAAAGTGCCACAAAAGCAATAAAAATCCAGGACATACAAGAGACAGGTAAAATAACTGCAGCTGACTATCTCTATTTATGTACATGCACAGACTCAGCAGGCAGATACACGTTTGTGGCATAAGCAATCTGTTCAGAGTGTTTCATTAAAATGTTTTACTGCCTGCAAAGGAACCTATCATTATCTCATGATTCTTCAGTAGAAAGGCCACTGATGAGAAGATTCAAAAGCAATTTCAAATCTACTTACAATAAGATAGTAGCATTCTATGACACAGTAGTGTAAGTAATAGCAAGAAGGTGAGTGTGATGCCAAGCAGAACACAGAGAGAAATACATAAAAATAGAACATAGCTATCCAAACAGAAATTTGGCAAGGATACTGATGTCAAGTTTCAAATTCTTGCAAAAATGGGTATATCATCATTAAAGTAAAAACTGTTCCTGGTTTCTATCCTATTCAAGGCAGAAAACTCTCTAAGATAACATATCCTTCCTCTTACTGGCTTAGTTTCAAGCTGTGGAGGTATAATTTTTGAATTGTCTTTCAGCACACTAACAGTGATCCAGAGAACTTGCTCCAGATTGTTCTCACTTAATTTTAGGCAACACACTTAGCATCTAAATAAGGAATATAGCTGTCACAGACTTTCTACATACTATGTGCTGTACAATAAACATAGAAAAATTTCAGATGACAGAAATATAATACCGCATTATTTTGAAAGTTTTCTTCCCCCTAAGTGTCACTCTTAAGTCTGTAATTCAGTGAAGCAGATATATCCTTTCAAAACAACTTTATTTTTTTTTATGAAATCATAGTCAAACTATTGTGAGGTCACAGTCAGACCATGACCTTTGTGTCAGCAAAATACTCTCTTGATATTTAATTCAAATTAAGATACTTCACTTTCTGATTTCTTTATAAATGTTTAACAAAGTGGACTTGAGCTCGCAAAAACCCCAAAGTTTCTAATCTGTATTGAATAAGTTTCTTTCACCCACTGAACAGTATGGAAAAAATCTGCTGCCACTTTGAAGGGAAATCAAGCACTGATTGTATCACTCAGTGCACTCACAGGCATCTTGCTAATAGCAGAATGGTAGGTTTTGGAATCAAATACACAAGTACAGTTGTTCTTACTGGGTAGCTTTGTTCTCAGCTCACTCAAAAATCACTTCAATCACTGCCTGTAAGTGTAATAATATCATTATTTGATCAAAATGCATCCTGCTGGAAAGCATAAGCAGTTCACAGAGAAAGAGTGTGAACCAATTATTTCTGTTATCTGGAAATAAAGAGGCTGTAGAGTAAGGACCAAAAACCCCCAGATTAAATGCCAAATCTTTTATTTTTGTTATGCTGTTCTCTTAGTTTCTAAGCTGATGGGATTTACTGCACACAAAGTATCCCAATCCTTTATTTTTGGTATCCAGAGTAATAGAGACCTATCTTATCAATAAAAAATGTCTGTCACTGTTATTTCTCATAATAAAATAAGTGAAGTGAATAAGTAAATATTTTTCCAAACACTTCAAAGGAAGAAAATGGCTCTGACTTGTGTAATATATATTACTTTATATACCAGACTACAAATAGAATGTTCATAAGTCACATGTTAAAGAACAAAAAAGTAATTACTGTTACAAGTACCTCCACTTCTCTAACAGACAGTAAATCCCTAGCACAAACACATATCTGCATAACTCAAAAACTTGCATGAACACACGTCAAATCATTCTCAATCTACTATCATTTGACATGGAAAATTATAATATCTTTTATCACTATTTATATTTAAAATTACATGCATGCAGAGACCTATGACTAAGGTTAGAGAGCCTTTAATCATCACTGACGAATTCACACATGCAACAATTGATTACAAATCCAAATTATTTTAAAATAAAGAAGTCAATATGCATCTGTCTGAAGTTGGACTTCAGATATCAGAGACTGATGAGTAGCGTTCATTGGTAAATATTGATAAACTGGGGGATATTTAAAAGTTTTTCACATAATAACACTTTGCTGGTAGTGTCCTCCGATGTATTAGTGTTTCACTTTTTCTTGTGTTATAATCTGCTAATGACAAACATCTGTAATCTATTAAACATTATTTATTAATCTAGCATATTTCATTTCTACTGCTGTGCTCAGAATCTTGTTTATAGGAAAAGAGGAAACATGCCTCATATATAAAGCAGATAATTTATTGTTACCATAATTGAAATCTCAAGAGCCTCTTCAAGAATCACTGTGAGCCCAGATAAAATCATTACAGGAAGAGAAAATTAAAACTAAGAAATTAATACTTCAATAATAATAATAATAATAATAATAGCTGTAGAGATACTTCTTTGTTTTTATCTCTTTTGCCGGTGGTAGACTCACCTACCATTTCTGCTCATAATCCCAGGTTGGTGGCTGAGTCTGGTGCTGGAGTGATGCCATGATGAGTTGTCCAGGGTTTTCACTGGCAGGAAGATGATGTGCATGTCAATCATTTATTTTTTGTCACTATGATTCACTTGGGCAGTTTGCTACACCTCTTCCCATTCTGCATTGTTCTGTAACTCCATGTTACATGTGAATTAACAGAATGTGGTGAATTTAGCAAATGTTGCATAGTTCTTTAATTCTCTTTGTAAACCCTGAGAGAAACTTTGGCCAGCTTCAGGTTGGCATTTCTTCTGCTGACCACTGATGAGTTGCTTCCAGCCATCTCTGGTACCCATTTCTTCTCACCCCAGCCCTGAACTCCTCTGCTCTGCCTTCTGCCTCTCCGCCTCTCAAGGTCTCTGATATTGTGCCAGGATTCAATGTCTCTACATGACATCATTGTGTTAACACTGAAAATATCTCATTCTGCACAAAAGAATTACTTGTCAGTACAACCTCTCTAAAACTGTGATTGCACCATTGTCATGGTTTAACCCCAGAAAGCAAAGGTGAACCAAACCAGCCACAGCAAGCTGATCGGGTGGAGAAATTTCTATTTCAGCTAAACCAAGGAAAAACAGATCTGCAGGTTGAGCAATGCAAGTTTATACAGGCAAATCTGACTCCAAGCCTGGCCAGCTCAGTACAGAGCCTGTGGCCTGCTACCAGAAATAATGTCTTACAGGAGTGCACAGGTAGGCTTGTAAAGGTTCAAAATGTTATCAGTAAAAATATCAATATGGGCTTGACTATATATCACACCGTAAATACAAGATAACTCTTTGTAGTCCAGTTAAAAGACATATTCTGTCTACTGCTGGTTTCAGATCAAGTTAAAAAGAATATTCACGTGAACAGTTTTCTGATGCAAATTTTTGAGTGGACTCAGGCACAAAATTTCCTCTGAGGCAGAAAACTTGACCGGACATTTAGAAACTTTGTTCTTGTCTCATATGCTTAAGACAGCTAAAAGTTTTTAGGAAAAGCTGTCAATCACTGAGGTTAGTGCTGGACTAAGATTTAACAATGCCTTTCCTTTTCAGGTATTGTGAATAATGATCACTAACTTCAAAGACACTAAAAACCTAAATTTTTCCAAATGATTTATGAGATTATTAATATTTTCTAACATAGTTCCATAACAGCTAGAATGTAGTGGGCGGGCATTTTCCAAAGTGTTTTCCAGAAACATGAAAATTTATGTTACATGAAAATGAAAATCTTTAATTTTCTTTTTTCACATTTTCCACTGCAATGCCCCAAAACCTTCAATTTCAGCAATACTAAGCTGAACTTGCCCCCCCAGTCAGTTGACTAGCTTTTCCTTCTACGATGCTTTTCCTGTTGTCTAGGTCTGTATATAACTTTTCAGGGCTGTGAGCCAAATGACACTTGCAGAGATCTCTGTTTTGCCATGGTTCAATGAGTTTCCTATAACCAGATAGAATAACACACTAATTTTGCTAAACACATCTTATGTGTGTTCTCTCTATATATGGCCTAATTTCTCAAATACACCTCCCTGAGTATTTGCCACAGTCTGTCAAGGAAAAGCTGAATTATTCTTTTAATTTTCTCTAATTGCACAGGGCTAAAATAGCATTTGCAGAAAGTAAGCCTTTGATGAAAGTGTGAATTACTACTTTTCCATTGCTGGGTATCACCCTGGATTCACTTTCAAAGGCAAGCACCAGTGGTAGCCCCAAAAGCTGTACTGCCAGCCACAGTTTTAATGATTTGCAGATTACACAGAATCTGAAGAAAGGACCTGCCAGTCAGTTTGTCTGGGAATCTGTATGCCGTTGTAATCTGTTACCAATTAAAAGAAACTAATCAAATCACAACTTGGTTAGTCTCCCCTTGTAATGGTGCAAACAGGAAAGTAGTTCTAAATGCTTATCTTATTAAATATTCCATTAAATGATTTAGTAAGTTAAATAAAGCTGTCTACTCTTTCCTGATAAGTGATCTTTACTTTTAGAAACAAAATATCATATATTCAATCCATATTTACATAAAGATTGATATCATTTAAAATAATGATGTGGTAGACTAAAGAACAGTGGGTGTGCTATGAAACACTGAATGGTTACAATAAAATCTATTAACAAAATGGCAAAATCTGCCCTGAATTTTGTAGTTGCCAGCACAGCATAGAAGAATGAAAATAGCTCTCCTTAGCCTCAGATTCACATGGTCTGTTACACTTTTTCCATGCCAAATGGAAAAGGCAGCTTACCATAAGAAGCTCAAGCAATACAGATAAAAGAAGTTGGATTAATTTTATCAATTGTAAAACACAGATCTCAAAATGGTATACAGAGCTGTGCTTCTCAATTACTGCTCAGCAACATCTTTCATTCTATCACATCATTAATTTAAAATGTATCAGAATTATTCAGACAGTTTATTTCTTCTGAACCACAGTACAAGCAAAAGACAATTGAGAGATAAAACTGCATTTTAGTAAACAAATATTTTTTTCCTTCTCTCTCTCCTTTTTTATCCTTTTTTTGGTTTGTTTTTGTCGTTGTTGATGCCTATGGGTTTAGACTCATTTCCACTTTTAAGCCTAGATTTGAAAAGAGTATAATCAATCTTTTTTGTGCAATGGCTTTCAGGATTGACAATAACCATGTAGATCATATTCTGGTGTCAATGCATTTCTGTGATTTAAATACATAGATTCAGATGTGAAAGAACTTTGAAATCTAATTCATATTACACAATTCACACTCCAAGCCAGGTAGGTATTTTGTCAAAAAAAAAGTAGTTTCTAAGATAATTGTGGTAGAAACTGATTTCTATTTGGACTAAAAAGCAGACAGGCAGCTTAAAGTGTACTGAGTGCCAACTTAACTGAAAGATTGTTTTGTATCAACAGAGTGTAAAAAGCTAAAACAATTTTTTGCAGCTGAAACTTTGTTTACATCCATGTTGAAAACTGTAGGGCATAGTTCTCATGAGATTGTTCTTGGCTATTTGATTCAATGACCCCATGAGTGCTCGTAATATATTTTAATGTGAGGAAAATCAGCATCAGCTAATTTTACTGCTGTTAAGAGCTGATGACCTGAACTTGCTGGGCAGTGCATCTCTGTTTTCATAATGAGATACCAAAGTGTGGCATTATTTCAAATTAATCTTCAGAAGTTTCAAGAAATTTAATTTTGATATTCGAAAATTCAGACATTGGTAGGGTCCCATACCCTATTCTTTCTTTAGGTATGAAGGTACATTCAGAGGGTGATTTTTCCCAACCAAAATCAGTATTTTCAGGATCGTTTCATATTTTAAGTTAACCTTTTATCTTAGTATCGGATTTTGGTCCTCTAGTCATTGTTCTTATATCCAAGAACAGGCACACAAGGACTTTGGATCTACTTAGGCCTCTTTTCAATAATTCTTTCCACTGGACACAAAGGAAGACACAGAGAAAACTTCCTCCCGAGTTTTAGGGTTCAATCATAAGCCAAAGGAAGGCAGTTAACAGCTGTAAAAATGCTGATGGGTTGATAATTCTTGCATAATATATTTGTCCCATCCCACTCATAGTTAACTGTCTAGAAGCATTTTCTTCATCTGCCCAATTGCATTTTTAGGTGGTCTGTGAGTAGTTTAAAAGGTATTTAATAAGGATCAAAAGGATAGGTCACAGCAGATCAACACTTTGTATCATGCATGCAATAAAACATGCACAGTGCCTTTGATCTGTTTGTGAAAAATTTGATTATTTCAGAAATTTGAGACACATTAGTGGGAAAATTCTGTCTCTGGTAGGCTGTAGTGTCATCTCAATGTCAAATCTCTCTCTGTTAAGGATGCATTGAGGAAAATTTAGGTACACAAAAAAACCCAAAGAAAACCAACATGAGATATTACATAGTACCTGTGAGAAATGACAGAAGTCTTTTCTTTTCAGCTGTACCTTCCTGAAATGAATCTCACAACCTCTCTTCTTTGACTTTATGTCTTCTCAATCCTTATTTTTTGTATACTCTTACAGAAAATAACTGGAAGCCTGTGAGTATCAGTACTTGTTATTTACTGCAGATGTAGCTATAGCTGGCTTTGTGGTTTGTTATTTCTCAGCAAAATTCTCCTTGACACTTCAGTTCTTAGCTTTATTACTTACAAATCCTTGTAGTTCACTTGTTTTCTTCACTGTGAGGTTTTTAAAGCTTGGCTACCTCTGCAAAACTTAAGTACTCTTCTGTCTATGATAATTAGTCATCTGAAACATAAACAGTCCTCCTCTCTAGGTTAAGCTGGTGTCAGCATGTTGTGTTGGCTGAAGTCTTGCTTGTGTTTGTCTTCACTCATGTTCAAAGAGTAGATCTTCCAAAATGCTGTGGGATAGCCTGTGCAGACCTCCACATGCTCACCTCTTTGGCTCAGTCTTCCACAGAGCATTTCAGTGCTCAGTGGAAAGTTTTTGTCTGGCTTTCCCTGTTTTAAAATATACATGTACTAGCTTTCTTGGACATCTACAATGTTTCACTTGTCTCAAAGGACTCCTGGCAGAATCCTTCAATGTCATTTTTGTGTTTAACACATGACTTGGCAACAACTTCTGTTTGCATGATTGGGATGAGACTTTAAACACTTTGAGGTTAAAGGATCTTTCAATAGTGGGTGGGCATATTGTGTAATTCTCTTTTACAGCAATTACATTTTCATATCTGAATCCTACTTAGTCTGCATTAAAAGGTCCTTCCATCATCCCAGCGGCTTACAAGTATTCTGGGTGGCAACTCTAATAAATAAATCATAGAAGCAAACTTCATTTGTAAAAAGGCTTTTTTTTCCTACTATAAAATCATAAGATATCTACAAGCTCTATACACTATATAGAAATTGTTAATGATGCAGTAGAGACATGCTTTTGATTGTTTGGGTTTTTTTCCACCTCCACAGCTGGTCATGGATAGTACAATCAAGTCAATGATATTTACTCACTCAAATGCAACAATACCAAGCCTTAGAAACTGTAAAACATATATCTGAGGTACCCTTGACTGAAAATAAGACTAAATGGAAGAAAAGCAGTTTCTTAGTGCTGATCTGTACTTGGCTAATGTTCAGAAATTCAGCTTTATTCGCATGTGTATCTGTAGGGTTTTATATGATCTGGGCCTGATAAAGGAGCTTTTGTCCTGTAGTCATTTATAAAATGGACTCAACTTGTATTGCTAAATCATCTATTAAATAAAATCAGAAACTGCAAAACAAAAACTAACAAAATCATGCATGTCTACTACATGTGAGAAGGCTCACACAATGGAATTTGATTATCTGGCTACTCAGAAATAAAACTATAGGAGCTGAAGAGGTAAACTTTATTGGGAGGGTCATTATTGACTAAAAAAATGCCTAAGATTCTGAAGCCATATTTTAACATTATTCTCTTTAAGGAGAAAAAAAAAAAAAGAAAAAAAGAAAAGGAAAATAATCACAGAATCACAAAATATGCTGAGTTGGAAAGGAGCCAGGAGGGTCATTGAGTCCAGCTCCTGGCCCTGTGCAGATCAGCCCCAAGAATCACCCCATGTGCCTGAGACCATTGTCCAAACACTTCCTGAGCTCTGTCAGGCTGCTGCTGTGACCACTGCCCTGGGGAAATGTTCCAGTGCACAACCACCCTCTGGGGGAAGAACCTTCTCCTGATATCCAACCTAAACCTTCTCCAGCACAATGTCAGGTCTTTCTCTCAGGTCCTGTCACTGGACACCACACAGAAGAGATCAGTGTCTCTCTTTCCTCTTCCCTTCATGAGGAAGTTGTAACCGCAGTGAAGTCTCCCCTCAGTCTCCGCCAGGCTGAGCAGATCAAGCGACCTCAGCTGCTCATCCAGGATTCCCTCAAGGCTCTTCAGCAACTACGTTGCCCTCCTTTGGACAAAAAAGCCCAAGCAAAACCCCAAAAAACTAATTCTGAATGCCTCAGTGAAGAGAAATATTAACAAAAATGAAATGTATTAATTGAAGTTATACCCTGCTATAAATTTTAAAATTGAAATTTTGAATCATATCAAAGTTCTGCTGAGAAGTGAGGTAAAGGTAAAAAGTTGACCAGGAAATGCAGAGAATTCAAACATGGCTAAGATGTCTGGTAGATAATCAGTAGCCCATCAGTAGAAAGTGTGATAGACTGTTTTACTGTGTTACATGTTTTACTGACATCTAGGACTTGACAGAATTTAATTTAAAGTTTATTAGTCTTTTATAAACTGAACTTAATTATAAACAGTGACCAAATAACCACAGTAATTAAACAACAGGTTGCCAACCCTGCTCACAAATCACAAAATCTTCCTGCCACAAGTCTTTGTTTTGCTGAGCTCACCAGAGGGAAGTAAACATCTGGAAGCCTCAAACTAAAGCAAACATTTATGGTGATGAATCATAGCTCAGCAAGCAAAGAAGAGTATGAAATAAATTCTAGTCTTCATTCTGCCATCTTTGTTATTTTTAAGGAGTAAACTTTTAACTGTAATAAGCAGATCAGGGACTTCTAACAAGAGGTTCAAGTTAGGAATATATAAACATCTCGAGATAGTGGAACCTACTAGCTCTGCCATCAAGAACTACACTGGCAGATGCTTATGCCATTCTTAATGATTTCTATAAATACACATCAGCATTGCTACACAGTCACATTATCAGTCACGTTTCACTCCACGGCAGCTTTTTGTCTTTTTAGGGTATTTTAATTTTATTTTCCAGACAAATCTGCTCTGTGCCCAAGACAGTGACACCATCATTTCTACAGCTCTATGATTCAAACAAGGACTGGATCATGTTAGAGAATGGTGTTATAAACTGAAACATACAGGGCAATAATGCATCTTACGCACATGAATTAATCTAAATAAAAGACAGGTGAGCACCAAGACAGAAACACTGAATGGAAATATTTACCCTGAAAGATAAGAAAAAAGTAGATCCAAAATGTATCTAAAATTCTATTAAATGTAAAGAATAAGATAAAAGATACATTTAAAGTATCTTTTAAATTCTATTTAAAAGTATTCTTGTTTTATAGTATATGGAAATATTAAGCTAAAGGGAAAGGCAGCAGAAGGTAGTATCACTTCGAAACTCAGTAAATGCTAAACAAGGTTTCCCTTTATGGAAGTAAACCAAAAATCATAAGCAGAAATCAAAAGTAAGAAGAGTGTTGACTATTTAAGCACAAAGTATAGCCTGATTTCTTGCATATCAAATAAATTGATACTTGTGCTTAATTTTATGGGGTGAGGTTTTCATTTATAAGCCTTTGTTATAATTATTTCAATTTTAAAAAAGGTGTACTGTGAAAGCAATACCTTATCATCAAAAATCAAAAGATTTAGACTGGAATGAACTGGCCTTCATGAGCACTTCCACCACAATTCTGCCAGGGACTAAGCTGTGACTGAGCAGACAATGGTTTCCTGGACTCTCCTTGTACTTCCAGATCATGGGCAGTACATTTTCTTTTTCTGTGTCCATGAGCTTAAAAAGAAAAAGCCTTCTACACCACCTAACTATGGCCCCTCATGATCTGCTCTTTGCAGCTGATAATCCATTATTTTGCCTTTAGCATCCGTCACCATTTGCAAATCAAACCAAACCAAGGTTTGGTCTTCCCAGTTCCATCCCTATGTGATCCCTCTACATTCCTTATGGGCAGACCCTCCCTGCCTCTGCCCTCTCCACATTTTCTTTTTGCCTTTTCTCTGTCATTCTTCATTCAGCTAAACTGGCATCCTGCTGTTCTTCACAGGGAGTTCCTTGTAAATAAACAGTTCTGTGTTACAATAGACTGTTTTTCACAGCTTTCAGTCACAGGGGCAGATACTGACATCAGTTAAGCTGCTTAAATCCACTGAGTTCAGTGAAGGTACTCAGTACTCCAAATATGGGTCACTCACAGAGTTTTAATCAATTATGATAGACAGTAATGAATTATGTTGCCCATGAAACACTGTGCAAAATGTATTTTCAATGTTTTTTATACAGTACTTTGGCATAAAAGTTGATACATTGAAACACTGAAGTGAGAATATTCTGTGAAATACATGACTACATTTTGCAATATATTCCCTAGGCTGGGTTTTGTGTGTGTGTGTGTTAGAACATTTATTAGAATTATTTACTAGCATAATAGTTAGAACTAATTATTAGAATACTTAGTTCTATTTTAGTTTGAAAATTAATTTTTAGTTTGTTTTATAGTCATAGTATACAAGTAAATCCATCCTTAACATGTATACATGTTCTACCTCCTTCTTGGTAGTATGGGTCTGAATATATCTACAGGCACAGATATGAGATTATCTCCTCTGAATGCTCAGAAAATGGAACATACTTGCATATCCTCCACAATATTTTTTCAGTCTATGGCATAATATCATATTACTGCAATTGTGGTTTTCACACACATAGTTTTCCATTTGAACAAAACAATAATGGTCTGCAGAATTTTGCAATTGTAAAATTAAGTATTCAATGGCATATAATGGATCTTTATATGTGAGAAAAAAAAATCAGTGTCTCTCTCTATTATGTTGTTCTATAGCTAAAAATTTGTTCCTGACAAAACAAAACCATGGAAATACAGAACTTGAAGATGTCATATTCATACTTCACCATGTCTAATTGAAATGTTGCATCATACTAATTTTACTTCTGTAAAAGATTTACTATTATTATTATTATTATTATTAT
>VYXD01001430.1:893734-987225 GCA_013397195.1 Hylia prasina
CTAAAAATACTCCAATCTATCACTCTAGCTGTGAGAGACTATTGAGATTCAGTTTCATTTTTCAGTGTGATTATTATTATTATTTATATATACCGAGCAGGGTAAACAACCAGTGTATTTTTTACTGATTTTAATTACAGTGTAGGATACAAAAAAGGGCTAATATAACTTTTAAAATAACTATGATGTGAAACTTTCAATAAACTTATTTTTGCAGAATTATAAACCATCATTTATTATTATATTTAGATAATCAGTTTACACTATCAAATGAAGCTGTACAGAATTTTTAAAAATTGATATTTTCTGTATATCTGTCTATCTAAATTTCTATAAAATTTGGAGTTTTTACCAGTAGCAGTTCAGCTTACAAAATCTGGACACTTTTAATATCCAAATATCAGTCTGCCAAACAGGGAGTCTGTGCAGCTATTGTCAAAATCATGTAAACACTGGTAGCCTGTTCTTTAACACAAATCTCTTTCAAACAACTTTGTCAGTACCTGTGGAAAACCAAGTCAATTTATGACATTAAAATTATACGTATTGGGAGACAAGTCAACACAAAACACAGAAGAAATCTGTCAAAAATTGATTGATCAGCACATAAAGAAACAACAACAATAACAGTAATAATGATAATAATAATTTTTAAAATTGCCTTTGCACCTTCTCAGCAGCCCCGAAAGGAGAACAGTTGTTTATATCCTGCCTGCCTTGCTCCCAGGTGTACTTTTATGCATTTCTCTGAACACATCACATGTCCTGCCCTGACAGTGGTGAGCAGCACCTCTGCAGGCAGCAGGAGCCTGGGGGGCTCCCTGGGGAGAGATTCTGTAGGACAGCTGTGGAGCCTGCTCAGCCTCAGCCCGGGGCTGAACACAGCTCTCCTTGACACACTATTCGAACCAGAATAATGCTGCAGAGTTTTGGCAGCTCGACCTTAACGCTGCAACCTCTCAGCCTGCACTCCCCATCAAAAAAAAAAAAAAAAAAAAAGACCCCAAAGTGCCCTAAATTCTCTAACAATTGCCCTGTGTCCAGATCCATTTAGCTAGTTTAAATCAAAGCAATCCCCACATAGAAATATGCCACAACTAACTAACTAATGGAGGCTTTGCTTGTTACTAAATAGAAAACAACATTCTCATTATTAATAATCTGCAAAAAATATATCAGCAATTTCTATGTTCACTAGCAGGAAGTTCTATAAAAATAAAATAATCATTTTATTGACAGCTAATGTTTGCCTTATTTTTTTGCTATTTACAATATTTACCTCAATTGTCACAAATTTTCTTCCATGACTTGGGGAAGTGTGGGCAGGGGTGGGGGAATAATGTCCTTATATGTAAGGTACTGTTGTGAAGAAGATGGGAGCATAGTGAATTCTTGGACAAACCCCTGTAGGAAGAAAGTAAAACAAATGAGTTAATGACCTGACTCAAAGACAATTTAAAGAAGATGATAGGACAAATTTCATGCTTTTATAGAGGGCATATGAGAATATTATGCTTAATTTGTGAGTTATCCTTTCATCTTGCTTCCCCACCAACACAAAAGATCTTTGGGGTTTCTGGAGTTTTAAGTCAATGACTGCCACTGTTTAATTTTACATAAAGATGCAATGAATAAACTTATTTCCACCTACATTATTGGAATCAACCTGCTTGCCTTCAGCGATGTTTGAAATTCCAGCCAAGAGGCAAATTTTGTTATCCTCTTTGAAGTCAGTGGAGGTAAAGACATTTTTACTATTTAA
The DNA here is from genome assembly GCA_013397195.1 of Hylia prasina. Classification (NCBI taxonomy): domain Eukaryota; kingdom Metazoa; phylum Chordata; class Aves; order Passeriformes; family Sylviidae; genus Hylia; species Hylia prasina. The sequence continues at coordinate 895,497 of VYXD01001430.1, forward strand.
AAGCCTTTTATTGCAATCATCAGGTACATCTCATCTGTGAGTAGATGGCACTTGGAAATGTGTCTGTATCAGAGCAATAGAACTTTCTACTTTACTGACAAGCTTTAGAGAAAAGTACATTTAGTCAAGTAAACCAAGAGGTTCTGGTATGAAGTATCAAAGGCTTTTTTGAGGGGGAGGATGAGCAGGTTTTGTTGATTTTTTTTTCATAATTACTGTTGTTTTTCACAATGGGAAAACTTTGCATGATCATTTACACTTTGCATATACATACATTTCAGCTGCAAGGTGGGAGAATTTGTATCCTCTAATGATTTCCAAGGCTTGAAATTTATTCCTTTGTAATAGGATCCTTCCATCAGATACATAAATCATCAGTGTATGCTAAAACTGCATCCCCGCAAAAGTGTCTGAACTGTAATTTAAATATTTAGACAAGATCTAAGGCAATAATTTAATCATATTAATTTCATTTTCAGGCGCTTAGATCTAGCAGATTATTGTGGCTAGGAGTTGTACTGGACTTTGAGTTGGGCCAAATACTGATATTTTAAAAACATGTGCAGTACTCTCCTCCTTGCATCTAAGTTTTATCAGCCATGATTCTGCATGAATGATCCTGTTCCTATTTGAACTTCTATTCTATGGAACCAAAATGCTTTCACCTCTAATACACACTGTAAGGTCCTTTCTTCTACAAGGACAGATATAGAAATGCTTCATTTTGCACAGCTTAAATGTGCATCATTAGAATCATCTGCACTATTTACACTGCATAAATTTAGATAAACATGTAATTGTTTGCTGGGCTGTGGCTTAACTGTATACATAAATCTGTAATTCACCACAGCTTTATAAAGTTCCACTTTAACTGAGTTGCATGTAACACTTAAAATATAAAGAGAGACAGAAAGCAAATAAGGGAAAATCCTTCAGACTTAGGCAGATGCTTGGCAGGGGCAAGTTGCAGCAAACAGTTGAAGTCTGGCAAAATTATAACAGGATGACAAAACTTCCCAAAGTTTCAAGTATTAGCCAATGTTAAATGGATTTTCCTCCTGCCATAATGATAACGAGTAGGTAAAATAGTTTATAAAAAATCAGTAAGATTTATATTGTACTAATTATATTTAATGTTTATATTATATTATATTATATTATATTATATTATATTATATTGTTATTCCCCCACTTTCACAGTTACAGAAACACATTTTTATTAATGATAATACTTTTAACTTAATTGACTACTTTGGAGTCAGTGCAAAGGTTATGGACACTTAGGAAATAATCAGTTTGTAATTCCATATGTTTAATATTAAAATAAAGTGCATCATACTGGTACTCTGGTAGATGTCACTTCACAGTAAATTAAAATTGCTTCAGACCTAAAGAATCAAAGAAGAATTGAAAATTATTCAGCTATATAGTCACACTCACGGATATAATTAAAGGTCTGTCAACACTTTCATTACATAAAGCCATTTTTAAGCAGTTTATATGTTGGCCATGACATTTTGCTTAAAGTTGGAAATGGGCTGTGAATTTCCTGGCTGGAAGTGAAGTTTTGTTTCTTATGAATGTAATTGGAATCATATAATTTTCCTGTGTTTCCTACCCATGACAAAGGGGTTAAAGAACATTGCTTTTTACGTTCTTCATACACATTCAAAATGGCTCTGCACTTCAATTAAGCACCTTGCAGATAATTAGGCTCCATTAATACATAGGCAAATAAAACTCATCCAGGGAACAGGCAAGATCCCTGACCCACTGACATGTGCTGTTTAATGTACAGCCCTGGAATGGGTTTTTCCCACCTCAGCTGGGGCTTTTCCAATGTTCAGAAGACCTTTGGGGAATGTCTCAGGTTAAGGTAGTTTGGATGCAGCCATGAAGTTTTAGACGTTTGGGGGAAAGAGTTTTAGTCATACCTATGATAAGACATTTGGCCTTAGGGCCAGAGAATAACCATTTTGTTTTCCTTTTTTACAGATAGCAAGTAGATAAGCTGGTTTTATTCACCAGTATGGACTTATCCTTAAAATACTTTGCAGAGACACACTGGGCCAAGGTGTTTCCAATTTGGCATGTGCTCACCATGCTGGCTGCTACATGCAAGTCTAGGACCATTTTAAGATACCAATTTGGTCTGAGCTTAATTATAGATAATAAAAAAATAATTTCCACGGGAGATTCAAAACACAGAATAAAATTGCTCATCTATTAATACCAGAATTTATCCAAAATGCATTATTATTTAGGCAGAGTTTCAAGAAAATCAAAGTCTGACATTATGACAGGATTATTTAAAGTAGGACAGTTCACAGATACGCTGGTTAATTGACTGCTGTGAGCAGTAGAGGTCAAAGTCAAGATGGATACACGCACTGCCACTGCCAAGGAATCCATTGAAAGCAAAGTACTTGCTCATTCCCAAGAGAAATCACAAGATTATTGAAGAGGTTAAAAGAGCTCAGCACGTCCATCCTCCATCCAGACAAATCTTTTTCAGTGTATGGAGTATTTCCATCACTTCTCTCATCACCTTGAATTGCATCCCAAGTGGATCATGAGTTGTGCTCACGACTGAAAGATAAGCAGTACAGACTTTATTTATTTATGTGAAAGTGTCATCACAAATCAGGAAGTACGTCTGAAACATTTTAATTTCATTAGAAGCCCAAGCATTTTTTTAATCACAAAACTCACAAAGAATTAATTCTTTGGTGAGAAGGTTACCATAACCTGCTCCATCTCTATGTCTGCTTAAGAAGGTAACCAGGAGTTCTCTGAGAGAAACTGTGTTGGGAAGGTCAACAAAAAATCTTAAATAAGACATTACAAAAGCTATCAACAGCATAAGATTTGTCAGTCTTGTAAACATATGCACAGTAGTCCAACTTTTACACTTTCTACCCAGAAAATGATAATATTAATATGGGGTTACTCATTCACCTAAGATGGAAGAAAATTATCTGCTTGCACTGAGAATGAACTTCTGTAAATAAATTCAGTTTCTGAAGAAGGTAGAGCCCAGACATAAAAGTATCACTGTTATTATCAGAAAAAAATATCAAAAACCAAAAAAACCCAACCCAACCCAACCCAACCAACAACAACAATACAAACAAAGAAGAATAATAGAACACTCTATTTTAGCAGAAAAGAATGATGGACATTTGCTTACAATATTAGGAGCATCGTAACAAAAAATAACCTAAAACAAAATTCCAAACAAAACTGAAATGAAAGAAAAAAAAAAAGAGCGAAAAAAATCCACATGATCAAGGGTCCCTGGAAATGTAGCCTTTCCAGAGATGTTTTACACTCAAGATTTATAACGGGTATTAGGACTGAGGAGCACTGAGTAAGAGATGGATGGATAACAACATGTTTTGCCTTCAAAAAGACCACATCAAGCTGGACCTACCCTTACTGAGCAGAGGTGACGCCCTGGAGGAGCAAGCAGCAAGGCTCAGAAGTAAAATTCTCCATTGTGGGCTACTTTGCCAGTGACACTAACTAGACAATCAAAGAAATATGAAGATTTGGCTTAAGACTGTCCCTTCAAGTTACTGGAAACCCCAGATCAATTGAATTACTGGATCCATCTGCTGTGATTGATTTGCAGTGAGTTGCAAGGAAATAAAATCTCTCAGTCTTATGAAGATAAACCATGGGGTTTTTTTGCTGTTTTCTCTACGTTCACAAAAATACTTAATGCAAAATACAATGATCATGTTTGACTGATGTTTCAACTGGTTGTGCAGTGACACAACATAGGAGATTTCTGAAATAGAAGGGGGAGATTATTGTCTACATCCCTTGAAATAACAGGTACTTCTGCAGTGGGAAGAGATATCCTGTGACTCTCACACTACTTCCGACTGCTGAAGCCCTCTGGTGAGCAGCAGCAAGGTTGTCATAATTCAAGGAGACTAGGGCCACCTCAGTATTTTGAAAATATAAATAAATAATTAGATAAACCAGAAGGGACAATATGAAAAGTTTATGTGAGCCAAAAAAGAAAGAACACTAGACTCAAGGAACAATCGAAATGGGAAAAGACATATTTTGCCATTATTGAATTCCTCAAATGCATTTCTGGACATAGAAAAAAAAGTTACAAATTACATCTGAGATCTGGGACTAATTAGCTGTGAAGGATCCATGGAAAGTGGCCTTTAGACTTTGGAATAAAACTGACATCAGAGCAAGCTTAGACATAGCATGACTTTACATTCAGGTGGCCCAGTACTCCCAAAAACCTTCCCAACTAAGAGTAGAGACCAAGTGAGGAACAAGCTCATGGTTGATGCTGCTGGAAACAATTTCATTTCTTCCTTTACTCTAATAAGGAGTTAGTGAAAGGCTGCTCTGCATATGGGAAGCTCTTTTGAGTTCACATCGTTGTGTTCACTGAGGACCAGAAAAGAAGAGAGAAGAAAAGAAAGTACACGAAAAGCATCATAATCTTAATTGAATTTTGTATATAATCTTTATATGTCTAAATGCATATATTTTGAAGAAAAAGAACAGTATTGACTCCAGGAAATGCTCTTGATTTTTCCAAATCTATCCTTCGGAAGTTTAAAGTGGTGGGGGTTGTAGAGCACAGTCTCATCCAGCATGTACTAAAGTCAATAGAGGTAACATATGGACTAAAGAATAATTTATTTCTCCATTTAGTTTATTATGACTTAAAACTTTCATGAATTTTTGATGGGTTTTTAGGCACCATCCAAGGTAACTTGGGGGTCATACCTGCACTGTCACTGTATTGTGAAAGCAGGTATTTTAAAATGTGCAGATTTTGATTCTGAAACAAATAGGTTTGAATCGTTCCTTTGGGAGTATATATTTTTATTACTTCACCAGTTCTAATAGTCTAAGAATATTAAACAGTACTTAAACAATTGATTTTATAACACAGTTTATAGGTAATAAACTTTCAGGCCCTTAGAAGTATCTATCACATGAAACAGCTTAGTAAAATGAAAAGGCATGTTTTGACTGTCACATATCCCCCCTGTGACTCAGAGACTGGACAAGGTTTTCCTTTTAAGTCTCTGTAACATTATCCTAGGTGTGGTATAATGAATACTGTCATCTCAAAGAAAATGAAACTTCAGCTTAAGATTCATGGTGGTGTATTCCAAAGTAAATGTCGTATTACATATTCTTTCTTAAAATAAAGTAGGTCAAGCTACTATAAAAGTAATAGCCCTTTATTACTGTTGATAACTATTGATCATCTTCCCCAGTCCTTAGCCAGTTTAAAGCTATTTTCTTATTTTTGGACCAACTGTATGATTGGCAAGAAAACCACACAGCTGCAAGGCCTGATGGCTTCAGCTTAAACTCTGAGTGTTCAGCTCCTCTAAAAATCAGGTCAGAGAGCTGAGGTCAGAGTCTGGGCTGCTATCAGTTCCCTACCCTCCTGGTTTGCACTGTGGTAAAGAAAAACTCAGGCTGGCTGAGTAAAGACATCTCCTCTAGTTTTAAAGCTTGTACGATTATTACTAACAGGTAGTTTCCTTTTGGTTTTGGTTTAATTTTTTGTTTTGTTTTGTTTTCAAAACACAAAGACTCAATTGACTTTCTTCAAGGTGGAAGTGTAAATAAAACTAGCATTTTGACTTAATAGACTGATTTACATTTTCCAGGTTCATGTAAATGATTTTGATGTGAGACATTTGATGTGAGGTCATTATTATTGCAAACAACTGGTCAGAATTACTTTGCCAGAACACCTTTCAGTGGGGGAAGATTGTTCTGTTTGTACTGAAAATTCTTAATTTTCTTCAAAGTTTTTTTGTGAAAAAAAATATTTCTAAAATGAAGTGTTTTCACTTGGAAAATGGGAAATTTGATTTTTTTGTTGTTGTTTGGATTACTTCACCTTATTCAGTAGACACAAGTACAGGGAACATAATTTTAGAAATATAAACACAAGAGGTTTCTCACAGTCTGCAAATTTATCCAAAAGAAAAAAACTGGGATTCTTTGCTGAACAAACCATGAAGACTTTTCAGTCAGAAAACCTAATATTTATCAGGAAAAACAAAATTTTTGCAAAGCAGAAATTATAAATTCCAGCTGTTCTGCTCAAGTTCCAAACTTTTCTCAGCTCATGAGCTAAGTGTTTTATTGAGTTACCATCCAGTTTTCTGCCCCTCTAGTTCTTATTTCTAAATTATGTTTTCATTTAAAACATAACATCATCGTGCAGATGCACAGCATTACAAGAGACACCTTGATGTGTTTATCTTCAAAGAATGCTAAGAGGGTGGGTTTATATTAGAAAAAGTCTATATCATTTCTTTTTAGGACCTGGTTACTTTTTGAAAACTGGATACTTCTTGTTTAGTTAAGTTAGAAAAGTTGCTCAGAAACATGAGGGAATAACAGAGGGGTTAACTCCAAAGTATGGGAATATTGTGTTTAGCTTGAAGAAATAGGAAATAAGGTCTTTATAGTGAGCTGTCTACTAAGAAAATGCTACAGTCATTGTGATTAAATTGCAGGTCACATTACACACTCAGTTTTGGATTTACAATGAGTTTGTTCATTTTCTTGATCCAGGTTTTCCATATCTTAAAAATAAATTGGTGTAAGCAGAGCATTCCGTACTTGAGATCCACTCATGTTTATGTGTTGAAAGGAGCAATATTTACCAAAAAGAAGCACAATATATTAGTTCTGATTAGATAATTCCCTTTTTCTTCTGAAATTGTTCTTCATGTTGAATGTATACGCATATATTTTTCGCACCACTTTCATAAAATGGTTTTTGTATGGGATTTTAATCTGTTACATAAGTGAATTTCTAGATTTAGAATTTAGATCTGCATGTTTGCCTGAGCTAATCAGGAGAGAAAATAATTCTATTTTTTTTGTTAGTCTTAACAGCTTGAAAAGCACCCCTTTAAAGCCAGATAGCATCTTACACCATGAAACAAAAGAGGTGGTTGTTGAAGGCAAAATAACATGTTGAAAAGAGTGTTTTTGAAGCAGTCATTGAAAATAACATTGAGATTATGTTTCATCTGTCTATTAGAAAGAACTCCTCAGGCACTATGAAAACCAGGCTTTATCATTTGATTTTCACTCCTGAACTCCAGAATCATATCAGCACCTAAAACGTCGCACTTAATAGTCTTTTAGTTTCATATTAGTGTTTAATTGTAAATAAATCTTAATATTTTTAAATATTCTTGGCCTATGTAGTGAAAGGTTGAACTTGACTGACCTGGTTCTTATTGATTCATTTTTGCTGCCTGTCCCACTCCCGACCATCTGATCTGCTTTATTCACTCCTGAGATTGGTCTTATTAGCACTGCTTGCAGCTCTGCTGTGCATATCACTGGCCAGCACATTTGAATTAATTATGTTTTTCTGAAGAAGAAATGGGACAAGAAACTAGGCCAATTATTCACTGTTAACCAACAGAAAACATTCACACTAGTGGTCCCAAATGTTCCCTGCGCCTCTGTTTAAAATTAATCCATCAGAAAATCACAGGGAGGATGCTCAAGACCCCCCTCCAATTATTTAAAATCATGTCATTAAATCAGACAAATGCTGGCACTGCAACTCAGCAGGCGTTAATTTAACCCATATGCTTTGGGTCTGTTCCTACATCCTTTTGTCTTAGCCAGAATTTATGCAAGACTTTTTTTNNAAATTGTACTATAAGATCACCAAATAATTTTGAGCCCAATGGGTTCTAAATAGAAGCTGGATAAATATGAAAAAAACTTTTGCTCAGCAAAACACATAATGACTTCTTGGAGACTAATATTATAGAAAGGAAGATCCAAAAAGTGCCAAAAATCTGAAGATTGGAATCCAAGCGTGGAAGTCCAGCCACCATGGAATTATGTTCCATAATGAAAATAATCAAGATATATTCCTACGGATACATGACAATATTCTGGAAATAGTAAAACCCTAGTAAAAATGTTAAATGTGTGCCTCCATCTCAGCCTTATGACCCCCTTAGTAGTTTTTCTGCACTTTTTTCCTTCCCTTTTTCATTCTTTCTTCTTTGTCATGCTTTGTGCCTTTTTTAATTTCTTCACATATTTCTTTTTTGTTTTATCTCTCAGACTATTTGTCGTTCTTTCCCATGTTTAGTATCTCTTCCTTTAAAATCTGTATGTGAAAGGGACAAAACAAGTTAAAGTTTCACATAATTTGAATTTATCTAAAATTATATTGCCCTTATGTACTATAGATAGCCTATCCATCAGCTTTTTATACTGGGCTCATTACAAAAGAAATGGTGATTAAATTATCATATTTATTTGTACATGACTTATAAGGAAAACTGTGATTTTTGGTATTTGAAAAGTCATAATAATGGTTAAAAAGCAGTAAAATTCTGTATTTACTACAACTCAAATTGGGATAATAAGAAGAAATGAGCTTTTCCAGTGTAGACAAGGCAGTGACAGCACTCTGTTGGTCATTTACTATGTGGTTAAATGTGTTTCAGCACAGTAATTCCAAAAGATTAAGAGGAAGCACTTACCTGCATACAAAAAAACCAAAAAACAAACAAACAAAACAAACAAACAAACAAACAAACAAAAAAAACCCCACCTCAATATTTATTGCTTTGATTCTTATTGTGATTGTGCCAATGCATGATAGAAGAACTTTATATATGTATTTTTTATTTTTTTGTGTCTGTCACAGCAACTTACCATCTGGAAATGCTAAGAGTGCATAAAAGAAATAAGATTTATATACAGTAAAAATACCTCCTTCAAACTTTCTTCAGTCTCGGCTATGCTTTTGAATACAAGTTGCCCTTTTCAACTGTCGTTTGCTTTTTGTGTTTGCAATTGGTCATCACCATGAAACTCCTATATATAAATCTGTGAACACTTCTGTGTATAGAAGAGTGCTTCAATTGATTAAAGAATAGGCCTCTTTACAGGAAACTCAAAGGATGTATGCAGTTCATACTTAAATACTTTATTTTGGTAAGCAAATTGGGAATTGCAAAGAGTTTTTATTCAAGAAAAATCAAAATGCAATATTACCAAAACAACTTCATGCTTTGGACTATACAATTTTCTCTGAATTTGACATTCTTATCAGCATCATACCAGTGAAAACGATCATAAACTTGATAAAACTTGGTTACAAAATGTGATGTTTGTGTCCAATCTTCCTGCTGCAAGGGAGAAGTTCCTTCAGGCTTTGGAATCTCATCTTAAGATAGCCAGTCCTTTGTCTGAAAGAGTTTTGAAGCTCTTGCAGCCTATTTTCCAGCAGAGTTCTTGAACCCTTAACCAGCAAAATCTTCCCCTGCTGCGTTTTCAAAGTTTGAGGTGATCATTAATCTCCTCTTACCTTGATCAGTCACGCCTGCAGTGGCTGACATAAAGGCACAAAAGGCAATGACAGAGAAGACTGCATTTAAATGAAGTAATTGGTCTGTATTTACAGTCATTTCCATAGGAAATCCTCAAAGGTGAATTGGCTGAAGCAACAGCATAAAAGCTGAGGGATGAAGACTTTACAGAAGTGGCAGGGGGAGCAGAGGAAACAGTTCATACAAGTGGAGGCTTGGAGGCTAAAAGGGCACAGACTGTGCAAGTGACACATTGCTGATGGATAGATGGATGTATTTGCAGAGTTCCCAGAAAACATCAGACAGATCAGGGCACACCTTTAACTGGAGATCTGCAGGAATTGTTTAATGATCTTTTTTTTTCCTCCACTATGACTCACAGATGAACAGGGTACTGAGTGTGATCTTTCCAGGGTATTGGCTCTACAAGATGTGCTCCTGCTCTGTTTTTCTGATTATCAAAGGGTGGTATGACAGAGAACTATGCAGTCAAGAGTCTGTGCATACAGACCAGCATTGAAATTGTCCATAAACCAGTCCTGCTGTGATAACTTGAAAGTTGCAGATTGTTTTCAAGAGACAAAACTAGAAAAGCAAACACTCCAGGTCTCACAGGTTTAGAAAAACTCTAAAACTGCTATCAGATGCCCATTTTCCTTCACAAACGCAAGGAACATGTATGTCTAAAGAATTCCTCTGCACAGCTGGTTTCCCTGGGCAGAAATGAAAAATAAAAACAGCAATGAACATTTCAGTTATGTTAGTTATATCATGACTGAAATGTGCACATCTACCAGAGTAATTAAAGTTGAACCCAGAGGAACCCATACAAACCAGAATAGCAAAGCCATATGATCATTTATACAGTTTTTCTGAAAATATTTACATCCCTCCCCCTTCTTTTCCGCCCTCTCCTCAGAGCAGCTGTAAACCATTCTTTCATTCCCTTCCTGTCCCTAGTGAGATCCACAAGGTAAAGCATCCTCAGTTTTGCCTCAGGGGACACATGGCAAGACACACTTATGTGACATGCATACCCTGGCATGCATCCCTCCATGAAGATTAGTATATTTTATCTAGTCATAAGGAGCTCCCTTATGAAAACAATTAGGCACTCCAACTATGACATTCATGTAATAAATAAGTTATGCACCTCACAGTTGTCTGTTTTACTCCACTGGATATAAATAAGTATTATTAAGCTCAAAACGAAATACCTTATTACCATAAGTTCAATAAACATTTCCCAGCATGTGTTTTCTTCTCTGTGTCCGTGTTGCATTCCCCATGATATTTTGGTTTATTTTGTACTTGCCACAGTGAGGAACTTCTGGTAGACAACAAATAATCATTCTAGTACTTCAAGTCATTGACAGAATCCTATTAGAGGTGGCATTAAATGTCTTATGGATCAGTTTGAATCCCAATGAAATCAACAAAGTCTCTCAAGTATGTGCACTGGAATTGTATTTTAAATTTGTTATTCTAAGCTGTGATTTTTTTAAAAAATCTCTTCTCAATTTCAGTTTTAAGGAGTTAACAGTGAAAATACATTTTAGTGTATAGTTTTGGACTGAGAACGTGCTTCTATAAATATCAAATTCTCTTACTTGTTAACAGCTTAGCTGCAAAGTAAATTTCATATACAAGAAGAAGCTGTGGAAATTGTAGGAGTAAATTCTTTCTGAAGACTTGTCACTCCTATTGTCTAATCCTCTTCCCCTCTTCACAGGACTTTATTGCTCAACATACCTTAAAGCAAAATTAATCTTTAAAATCAATAGAATTTAATAGGAAGAATTTAACAAAGAGACCATCTTTTTGGAGTAAATATTGTTTACAGATCACTTTAGTCTTACTTTATGGTCGCTTTCATAACTCAAAGCTGGTTCAGAGGTTTTATAAATCATTCACTGTCTGGATCCACTAAAAAGAAGTTGTTTTAGCTAAAGAACGCAGCAGAGAAAAACTAAAAACAAAATAGTTAAATGAGTAAAATGATTTTTTTCTTATGCCTTTTGAAAAAGTACTTTATAAAATAACATACTGTGAGCTAATATTATTCATATGAGGAGAGATCATATAAACAAAGCCTATCTAGTGATCTAGTTCCAAACTTCAGAAAGACTGTGAATCCTGTTAAATTTTCATTTTTATACATCCAAACCATTTTTGTAATGTAACATTTATTTTTGATAATTCTCAGAACTATAAATCAGTTTACTTTACAGCCTTGTAGTCTTAGGATACAGCAGAAAATCTGTTTCCTATTTGTATGCTCTACTGTTTGGAATTACATGCTAGCTGAAGAAAATCTGCCCTTATACAAATGTGATAACACAAAATATACGAAAGTGTCCTTGCTTAGGTCTAAATAGTCAGGCTCAGTTGGGCAGATCTGGTGTGTTATGTTACTTGAACTATATAATGATAAATAAGGTTCTTGGCTCACAAGAAGAGGAATGCTATTACAAAATACAAGGGCCATATACTTAATTCTGTTTCTGGTTTGTGCCTGTAATTCATTGTAAGACACAAAGGTTGAGGATCAAATGTTACAATTTTAACATAAATTTATATCACCTTAATTCCCAGTGAGTTCCCAGACTGGGCACAATTTGTCTTAGGATATAAATTCCTTTCTTTGGTTCAAACCAAAATTCTATTGTGCACCTACATTACTGTTTCCCAAAGGGAACTCCTATGCATTAATCAAGGATTTCTCATATACAAAAAATAAAAATATTAATAAAAAAATTCTCAACATCCTATAGTTGAATGCAAAGGAGCTTGCTGGTTTTTAAATACAGTACATAAATACACAGTAAATGTACATTTTGCATCAGTACAAAAATGCCTCCAAAAAGCAAAGGGCCTAAATTTTTAAAGAGGTTTATTTAGAAGAAAATGTGCTTTATTTAGGTAGACTTTGACAGAACTAGATATTTAGAGCTTTATATACAATCAACATGCTTTGCAATTGCGGGGCTCCTTCACAAATATATGTGATCTTTTACACACTGAAAATTTAGGCCCATGGAAAAGAAAATGCCAAATAACATAAACAGTCTCTTAGGTATCTGGTCAAGCTAATGTAGGGAAGACAAATAAAACTTTGAAGGCAATGACACATGCAAGAGAATGTAAGTCTCTTCATTTTACAGTGTCTTTTCCCTTGGGAGTTCATAGGAGAAAATCCAACGTGGTTACTTGAGATTTCTTTCAATAACATTTCAAGAACATATCTTTAGACTTAGACATATCAACCATCCTCCTGCTGTGAGCCAAAGCAATTTCACAAGAGCGCTGTGAGCTTTGCAACTCAGCCCTGATGGACTAGGTCAAGGGCAGAAAGATGGGAACACATAAAAACAAAAAGAAAACTCTCTTGGGGAAGGGTTATTTTCCTGTTTTGTTATTATGAGAACACTAATACCAGCTAGGAATGCTTGCAGAATTTCCCAGGTGTTGACTGTACAGTGACTTCTGTAGGACAGTTTCATGTGCCTACTGAATTCCTGTTGAAGTCCAAGAGTTGCAATCAAACAGAAATTCTTGCAATTGCAGCATCTTATAGAAAAGAAAACGTAAATGAAAAATGTTTATGTTTCAGAAGAATAGTTAAAATAATTGACATTTTAATTCATCTAATAACATATATAATTAGCCAAAAATGCGTTTTCAAAGCACTCTTCATATCTTGAAACATATGTGTGTTACTGTGTTCCATGCTAAGTGAATGCCCTAATGCTTACATTTAAATGGCATTCCTCTTCAGTAATCCATCTGCTCCAACAAGGCTTCTGTCAATGGATCTCAAGTTCAGTTTGACAGATCAAAACAACCACATCATCTTTCCAGGGATACCCCCTCGCTGTTTTCCTCAAGGATTTAGATGGACTTCTGTTTATCTTTGGCTTTCCTCAAGGAAAATGGTGGGAAAAGGTCATTCCTAGGGTATTCCAAGGCTACATAATGTACCAGATGTCCAGAAGTCCCTTCTAGAGAAGGTTCATATCACACCAGTTTAGCAATTCTCCCAGGAATTTTCAATGCAAAATCATGAAGAAAAGGTGCATCTCTGTTGATTATGTAGGACATTACTTTCAGCAGGTTCTATAATTTATTTCAAGCATTTCTTCAGGATATGGATCTCATGCAAGAACTGTACAGACAGATACTGAAATAATACAGATTTCAGGAATTAACACTAATGTGTTTAGGCCATAAAATAAAAATTCGACAAATCACTTGGAAGAATATAGTTTTTCCAATTTTTCAAAATGTCTGATTTTATTTACATATGATTATGCATTACATTAAAGTTGTCAGCACTAACTGTAGTTCTTAGACAAAAGATACCAATAGTTGATTTCTATGAAATTAACTGTTTTTTAAAAAGACATTGAATTTAATTAACTTCAAGCAGAAAAATTAATAATCACCCATACATAGTTACATATCGTTGTCTGACAAAAGCCATATGTTTTTTAAAATGTATCAAGAGCCACTCATGAGTCTGAGGTCAAAAGCTGGTGTTGTCCTAATTTGTATTCAATCCTGAAGTGCAACCTTTTGCTGGAATTATTTCACCTTAACATCTCTCAGAACACAAAATCAAGAACAAGACAAGAATGAGGAGCTAGAATGGACCTTCCAGTTGTCTACTGCACATTAGGAAATGGAGGAAATGGTTCTTTGCATACCCTCTTCTGGTTAGATAAAAGTGAATTCAGTCTGAAGGCTCATCCTATTCCTGTATTTTTTTTCCACAAGTATCCCTCAGATAATAATCGCTGTAGAAATTTTCCTACTGACTATCATGATAAACCACTTTGTTATAGTTTTTTCCTGTGATTTGTCATGCATCAGTAGCCTTTTTTCTTTTCCTAGCCTTTATAGCTGAGACTGGTTTTTTACCCTTAGACACCTGGCATGCTATTGTTCTGGTCCACTGGGTCAAGTGCTATTTCATATAAGGTGTTCATTCATGTCACATTATTAAACAAGCCCTCTGCCTGCCTAGCTAGACACCCTACATTCACAGCAGTGAAAGAGTTAGCTGAAAGTGCACATGAAAAATGTCACATTTACCAAATGCCAAAGACAATGCGAATTGTGCGAATAAAACAGAAAGTGCCTATAGGAAGGGTTTGCATAGCATACTTGTTTTTTGCACCCTTGAAATATTCTCCAAGCCAAATCTACATTGGCTGCTACAGAAGGTTGGCTTAATACCTAAAAAGAGCGTCCAGGGCACTTGTTCAAACATATCCAGTACCCCTGGCTCCTAGCACAGCCTGCGGGAGAGGGAGCCAGGCTGTGTTTTGAAAAGCAGCTGTGAAGTGAGGGGTTATGCAAAAGACATGTGCTCTGACTCTCCTCTTGGCAGGGGTGATTTCCAGATCCTCAGTTCCTTCACACTCCACCTAAACAGATTCAAGCTACTGCAAATTTATGTGACTAGACCAAATTTTTCTCAAGGCACTGGCTGAACAGCGATGGTGAGAGTAGGCATAGTAACATTAGCTTTCATTGTTTCTTTGCCTTACAGCAGTCTATGGGATCTGCTCTTTGCTTGCCATCTCCACTAGTGATTGTGTCACTGCAACTTTATAACATAGGCAACACAAGGTTTATTAAAAGGTTATATTTTGTACATTTTATCACCCTTGTACAGACACTTCTAATTTTGTCACACTTTTTTCTACCAAATGTACTTTGAAGTTTAAAGCTAACTCGCTTGCATGGAAAATCTTGGTCTATATTCCCATTATTCAGAAATATCATTAGTTTATAGAAGACATATTTCAATCCTCTCTCAATTTTAGAGGCATGGGGTTGACTTTGGGCTTCTCAACATTGATGAACAGGCTAAAGAAGCATGGCTGAATATTTTGGGGTGTCTTTGCCTGTTTGTTTCAAGTTTTGCTCATTTTTTAAGAATGGAACATGGAGCAAGATCTCACTGAAGCCCATCATTGATTGTTACAATGTTTCAGATATTTATAAAAGAGAACCTATTTTTATTTATTTGTTACTTATTTAAAAAATAAAATAGTAATAATTGGTTTAGAATACCTTATGGAAAAAATACATTTGAGAATGTGACTTGTAAAGAGAAGGTTTTAAATACAGACATCAAAGAATAGATTTTTTACTAGTAGTCTAGTTAAAATCCAACAGAACTGCTGAAACAAAAAGAAAATGTATCAATAATGTTTATATGGAAAGCGAAATTTCAAGGATTGGTAATGAACATAGCAGATCCTTGTGTTGCACAACCCAGCTTGACAACTAAGGCACTTTCACAGTGAAGAAATTTCCAGGTAGTCTGTAGTCAGTGTTGCTGTTTTTATATCATTTCCAGGCTCAAAGCCAAATATTCATCAAAGGTTCTAGCTAGGGAATGTTTTGTGGTGGGAATAGGTAGAGACTATCATCCATTGATGTGTTTTTTTTAAATATTTGTGAGCATAAACCCCAAACATATTCACATTATTATTGCCAGTGTTCTGTTTGGTGAAATCTATGTGAACCTCAGTAGCAGTCAATGACAAAAACAGGTGAGCATAAGAAAACAGTAGCATGAATTCTCCCTTCAGTACCAAATTTATTTTGTTACTGAAGTCCTTAACTAAAATTTATTTTATTAAAGCAGTAAATAATCCTTATAACTGAAGAAATCCACATTTAAAACTGAGAAAGTGCTGAAAAATAATATTTTCTTCCTTGATCCAAAATCAAGATAATATTGAGCCAAAGTTTTAGGATTGCAGATCTAAAAACTAAAATGCTACAGAATCTGGGATATGAAATCTCATTTATTTTGAAGATACAAAAACACTGTAGTAAAATAAGTTCTGAGCTGGCAGAAGATTTCCAGACTAAAATGAACATGTGAGAAGTGACGTAAGAAGTGTGAATAGCTGGATTGAAAACATATAGGATGAACAGCAGCTTATAACACTGTTTCAGAAAGTGGAAGACATCTGGGTTTCAAAAAATCATCATGAAGAAAGGAGATAAATTTAAAATTTGATCAGAGGAGATGATATTTCAGCAACTTTCTAGGGTTGTTCCTCAGCCAGAGCTCCCCTTCATATTGTTCTAATTCTGCTGATTTTCAACAACAATAAACACCTGCCAAAATCGACCTGAAATCAATTTTGGATACAAAATATAAAATTCCCAACAGAGTTAAAAGAACAAACCCAAAAATATGCTTTTAAAATTTCAAGAACCATGGTATTTTGGATTCTATCCACATGAAATGCTGGTCTTTTTCAAATATGTGAGAGCATTTACTGGTATTAAAAAGCTCTGGGAATTGTCACTGTCACGAAGGAGATTAGTGTCTTGTGCTCTCCTTATGGTATTTTCAACTTCTGAACCAGCCTGTGACTAAATTTCTGTAATGAAAAACGTTTGCAGTACTAGTGCTGACCTCATTTGTCTCTTAAATGCTAAATGAACTTTAACCTTATGAATCTAAAAATTTTTCTGTGGAAACAAAAATCTGATCATTTATATGTAAGAATGGAAAATATTGGACTTACTAGCATCCAAGTAAAACACTGTGGAAGAGAAAATGAACAGGTGATATTACTATTTGCATTTCTCTCTCCTTTCTTTTTAATCTTGTTAGATTCTTTCCAGCTAATGCATTTTCAGTTACATTCATAGAGTACAAAAGAACAGTCTCCCCCAAGCTTTATTTACTTAAGTTTTGTAACTAGTTAACTGTGAACTTTGTGAGCTAGAATGAGGTGGCTTTGAACATTAAATAATCTCTATTCTTTGCAAGTGTTAGTCATTATCAAAAACTACAGTTCAGAATTCAAGACATTGAGGAAGGAAGAATAAATTCCCTAGAAGAATGAATTCATTCTAGGTGACATGAGTGGGCACAATGGGAACAAACAGAAAAGTAAGATGTGTTGCCTGAACTTCAGAAATTGCTTTTTTTCTGGGTGGATGTCAGAGCACTGGCAGAGGTTGCCCAGGGCAGTTGTGGAGACTTTCTCCTTATATAACCAAAAGTATATAGAGAGACATTCAAAAGTCTCCTAGACTTGGCCCTGGTCAACCACTGTTAAAGGTCCTGCTTGAAGAGGGAGGTTGGGTCTCTTCCAAAGTCAGCCACTCTCTGATTCTGTGTCATTCTGAGAATATTGTGCTTTGCTCTTGGTTTTCCACTCTTACCACAAATTTCTACTTCCTCTCTGTTTCCATAGTACCTCAAAGAGTGGATAACTAATTGCATACAGTGATTTTCTTTCAGACATAACGCAAACTGAAGAGTTAAATTACTCCATCATTAATCTGTCACCATTTTCAATATCATCAGCTGTACTGAAAAGCCTTTAGATTGAGTAAAAACTGGATAATTCTCATTAATATCTCTTTTGGCTGTAAACCAAAACTAAAACCTGGTTTAGTTTGGCTTGTTTTTCAAATTGTTCATAGGTAGTACAGTAAAATATGAGCAGTGCAGAAACATTTGTGTCTGTCTCTTGTTTCAAATTCCTCTAAAGCTATGTTTTGAAAAATGTTTCAGAAGTTCAGTCCAAGAGGAAAGTATTTTTCAGTATTCTGGTACTTATTTTAACATTTTGCATTGGAAATCCTTTCAAAGTTGACCTGGACAGATTTTTATAACTGGTCAAAGCCTAATTCTAAGGTTTTTCTGCCTGTTTTTGACATGACAACTTTAATTATAACCTTAGTCACTGGTGAATTTTGATTAGTGATAGCCAATCTCACTGTATTTTTAATTTTCAGTAAAAAAGGTTTTCATTTTATTCCAACCCAAATTCACCCTTCTCTAAACCTTAAAAAGAATGAACAAATGACTTCTTTTCCATTCAGTTTAGTTTTACTGATTTTCATTTATCAAATTCTCTCCTGACCTGTATCCATGATAATAATTAAAATAGGGAGTTGTTGACATGGTTTTCCATTTACACATGGACTATTCTAAAAATAAACTTAAACTATATAATAACATAAACAATTTGAAGATACTTTAAAATAAATAAGTAATCCAGAAAAATAATTGTTTTGTCTCTGTTTCTAAGTTATTTCTTCCAATGCTGATGTCAGTGGATGAGGATGTGCTTCATTACAATGAGCACAAATTGAAAACATTTTCTGACCATTCTCAAAGACAAGTCAAAGTCTGGCTGCTCATGCAGTCTGAAGTTTTTCCTGTGCAGGGAAAAGGTCGCCCTGGCTTAGGTTTGAGATGTGGTAGCAGAGAGTGGGATATTTTCACACTTTGATTGTAGGTTAATTCCTAATAAAAGTTATAGACACTGCAGAATTGGCCCTGAGTCAAAGCTAATGACCAGGTTTTCACTTTTGTTCCTTACTTATCTTCAGTAGCCAGAACACACCTGGCCAGTGTTGGTATGCCAAGGGAAACCCAGCTGTACTTGCTCCTAAATTTTAATATAATATTGTCCTGTGACTGACTTAAAGCATGACAAGATGCTTGCCTAGGAACATTCTCAGGGCCCTGTCCTAAGAGAGTCCCTTGAATGTTTCTTGAAAGGATGTGATATATGTCTCTGACAAAAGGCAGGCAGGGTGACAAAAGGCAGGCAGGGATTTTTTTGCTCAGAAAACTCTTGTCATTCATATTTCACCAGTTACAGAGAAAAGGGTTTGGGAGAAAAAGCATCATCAGCCACATGTTCCTTCAATAAACTTAGAATCAGTTATATCTGGGGTTTCCAGAAAACTAGAAAATATTAATTGTGAATTGTTTTCTTTGTCCATGAAGGAATAAATCTTTCAAGTCATTAGTCATCTTTCATGTCTTTTTAATCCAGTTTCAGAAGTGAATTTGTTGTTATTTGTAATGACACTAGCACCTGAAAAAAAAAATAGATAAAAATGCTTACTTAATTTGTGTGCTTTTCTCAAGATATGAAACAGGATTTTCCTTTAAAATAGTATTTTCAAGGTTTTCCCATGCATGCCTGATATTTTGACAGTTCATGTTTACAAATGCAACTTCTGTGTAATGTAATTAAACAGAATAAGACCACTGTAATAATGAAAGGAAGACTTTTGGGGCACAAATGGCAGGTAAACTTTCCCTTTTCTCTTGGTGAGAGAGTTACATGCTGTTACTTTGAATTAAGCTTTAATGACATACTCTACCAGGGGTTATTCTGGATCAGTTTTTAATTATAAACTGTCATTTTAACCTATCTCAGAAAACATTTTAACCATGTTTTAAGAAAGTGAAAATTCATTAAATCAAGGGTTTATAGAACTATGTTTCATTAAAGGGACTTTTGTCTAATTCTTCTGTCAGTTCTGGTTCAATATATCTAAAAAGTTTCCTTTATTGAAGTACATTGTGGTGGAATAGGAACATGTTCTGTTTGATCATGCTTCTGGAATGTCTTTTGTAAAATAAACTATTTTGGAAGCTATATCCATGGAATGAACACTGATTTCAAATCTATCTCTGTCCACTGAAATGCTAATCAGAAATATGCTTAAATGACTGAGTTGAAAGAAAATTTGGAACTCACTCAAGGCAGTGATAAATTCTTGCAGGTTTCAAGCAGCTTGCTAAGATTTTTTTTACTGCCAACAACAATAGGATCATATGTTTGGCTCACTTGTGTGGCAACAGGTTTGATCTTACCAAGATTCACTGAGTTAGTGATAAATACAAGTTCAGCTGTAACCTTAGAAGACAAGATAAACAAAGAGACTGGATCAAGTGAGCACCTCTCTAAAGGCAGAGAAAATTAATGATATCTTTGCAACATAACAAGTGAACTGATGTTCACTGTTACAAGTTCTTCCCTATAGCACTACTTGAGTCTCAATTTTCACCAAAATTTTCCAATTTTGACAGGACAGCACATGAGAAAGTCTATTTCCATTTTGATTTATGCAGAGCTGTTCTGTCTGCTATTGCAGTCAGAAAATTAATAAAGACTCAGTTTATATTTCTTATCAAACTCATTAAGCACTTTATGACAACAAGGTACAAAGTTCTGATGTCCGTATCCTCTATTTTTTCCACTTGTCCAGCTAAATAAGTTAAATTCCAAAAGTGAGTGACTATCTAGCCCTTGTCAGTAAAAGTGAAGACATACACCAGGAATTTGCAGCAGAAAGAGAACAAACTGAAGCTGGTGTGCTGATGTCTCCAAGACAAGGGGATTTTTTATTCATTCTCAGAATATCTACAGTTTCATAAACAAGATCAGTGACATATTCAGGGCCTTGTTGCCACAGATCTAAAACACTTGGACAAAACGAAATACACTGGGCCAGGTCCTTAGCAGTGTTTCAAGGAAACAAAACAACTTGGGCCAGCTCAACATGTACTATTTCTTTTGGATGTTTTTAAGCATAATTTACATTTTTGTTTGGACAGATAGAAATTTTTTGCCTTCAAAGTGCAGCTAAATGATCCTATTATTATCAGGAGAACAGGGAAAAAGTGTTTCAAAACTGTATTCAAACCTTTTCCTGCATGAGGTGCTCAGAACCACTCAATGAGAACTTATATATACTGCTTCCTTTATATGAGATTGCTTAGAAACAGAACACACTTGAAACAAACACTTCAGTAAGCTCCTTGAAATTACCCAAAGCCAGACTTCTTTGCTAAGGAGCTGCAAACACTTAGGTCATGTTACAGTTGATAGCAGTTTGTTTTGTTTGTCTGTCATAGCTGCAGATGACAGAGATCCAAAAGCCATTGACTTGAATAGGCTTTGGATTGACTGCAGGGAAAGGATTTCCACTGTAGATAGGAATGCTTGAAACATAATCATTTAAGGCTCCAGTTTCAGACAAAATATCCCAGCCTCTGTCTTTCCCTCTCTCTTGCACATGTACACATTTGCTTAGGATCAAATTCTCTCTCCTTTGTTCCTATTAGATAACCATAAAACCACCAAAGCCATTCAAAGAGCAAGGTGTAATGTAGTGTGAATAAGGCTTTAAATACTTGCCTAGAGGTGAGAATTTTCCCTTCAGGCCTTGTTGAAAAGCTATCAGGCATGCTTTCAAATAAGGCCAGCAGATTACTACTCATTTTTACGTACAACATTTTCATCAAAATCCCACTTGTCTTAATATCATATTAATGATTGCAGTCCGTTATTCCATGTGTGGAATAGAGTGCCAGGGCTGGTGTTGCACTTTCTTCACCAGGGAGAAACAACTTAGCCTCAGGCTGGCTGTGCCTTTCCAGACTATAACTCAGGTGCAGAGTGACTGGTCCAGACAGCACTCACCAACACATGCATGTCTCAGACTTCCTCGGAACAGCTGAAAACAGGATTAATTCAGTTACCAAGAAAAGAGGACCAAGGCATAGCAGCCAAGTAGCTTGCTGCTATCATTTATTTTAAACTTTCAAAAGAAAAGAAATAATTTAGGAGGGCCAGGGGTGCATGAGAGAAGGAGAGTGATGGGGAGGGAGTGAGGAAAAAGGAGAAAGGAAAGGGAGCTCTGACTCAGTCATTGAATCCCTTTTTTTTTTTTCTTCCCTCTGAACAAAAGTTCAGACTTATAATGAACAACTCAAGATCTTCTGAAATGATAACCAAAGTATACCAGGGGGACAAACAGTTTTTTTTTTTTTTTCTGTGATAATGCAAACAAGCAGTAGTCATGGGGTTCATTAAATCCACAAATTTTTGTATTAACCAGATACTAATGTACCAAGATAGTACATAAATTAACTTGGAACAGGGAAGTAAAAGGAAGACATTACATATTTTTTGCAGACAAAAATAAGAAATTTCATGCTGAACATAAATTCTGTAATTTACAGAATTACCTTATGTAGCAGAGAAATTGAAGACACGTGAAGTAAATGAAGTCCTTGCAAGATGACTTGGTGCAGCCAACAGGATTTGCTGGGGATTCTGGACACTTAGGTGCTCTTCCTGGCTCTCTCACTTGTTGAATTAATATGGACTACCCCCTTCTATTTCTACCAGATTATTAATTCCCTCTACAACTGATGGCATTATACAAGATAGGTTTCACCCAATACTTTTAAACATCACACCCGAAGAAGCAGTAGATGAAATGGATGTTGTTGTCGGTCTTTCCAAAACCAGTAGAATTTAAGTGTATGGCAGGTGTCAGGTTTCCCTGCAGAGGCACTGAGACAGGCCTGGGAAACACGGCAGGGAAACGTGTGACACCTGCGGCATTTGAAGACTGAAAATCAAAATATCAAGCTTGTGGCAATCATCAGTTAAAAAGCATTACAGTTTTAGTTTATAGAACAAAAATCATGTCTGCATGTTTTAGGTAGGAGCTCAACTTGGCATCAAACTAATTTTTCAAATCTGAACTTAATTCACTCATCAGTTAATGATAAATGTTCTCTCATTAGGTCCTGTTATAAATTTAAAGAGAGTTTAAAGTAACTAAGCTGGGAACAGGTTAAAATTTCAGAGTTTACATACTGTAGTTCATAGACATTTTCCATCATTTTAGAAAGCTAATATTTATTTTTATTCAGAAATCTTTCTGAAAAAAATCTTTTTTTTCGGAAAAACTTCTTCTGAAATATAATTTCCCACAGCCTTTCTTCTTCATTGTTATTTTTTTATAAAAATATATGTCACAAGTCTACTCCCATTCTTATCACTTCTCTCAGTAAAATAAAGAGAATGGACTGAGATAACTTTAAATAACTTTTGTTCTTATTCTAGACATTATTTTGTGAAATAAAACACTGTTTGAACCCAAAGTTTCCTAATTAAAAAACAGTGCTCTATTGTATCCTGGTGATAGTTATATTACAAAGACATGTGATTTCAGTACTATGGACTACATATGAATTAAACATCTGCGTAGTATTTATTATAACATCAGTGTAAGAAAACTATTAGAGCATCAAATTATCATGTTACAAAGCTGTAAGATTCATCCTGTCTTTGGGGATTTTCAAATATTAGACTGATGCAATACTTGTTCTTGGCCAAGTAAACTCTGTGCTCTTTTCTTTGTTTCATTATGTGTAAATATGTACATGCATTGTTTATAGATTGTGTATACTAAGCAAGGCCAGGTCTGATTCACAGCTGTGAAATTAATCATGTTCTACATACAGGGGATTTCAGGGAAAATTGTTTTATATCAGTACTCTGACTCTTCACAGTGTTTCTTTCCTTGTGTAGTTAATTTTTAAGGCCAGGCAGTACAACTGGTAAATTAAATCTACTATTATATAACAGACTCAAAGAAAAGAAGATTAAAAGTAAAAGAAAAAAAAATAGCACAGTAACTTAAAACATATTGAAACATAAACATACAGCATTCACAGCATAAATCAACAGCTTAATGTATTAACTACTTGGCATAAGAAAGACATTTACCCTTTTAACTATTTCCTCAGCAATTATCTTCTATGATACAAATAGCAGTGTACAACAATGTAAAGCTGGCAGCCTTGCTTGACATATGACATGAAACACGTGACAGGAGCTCAAATGGCAACAGATCAGTGAGTACCTCTCAAAGTGTGAATCCAGATTTGTTTGTGAACAGCTTCCATACTTCATAAGAGAGAAAATGCTTTTTGCTGGTTCCTAGCCTGAACTGACATTTTTAGAGTTGTACAATTGCTGGTTTTCTAAAATTATTTGGACCATGAGTGAGCACAAATCAAAGGAATTAAAATTTCTGTTTCTTTTACAATCAGTGAAATGAAAACTCAGGAATCTGAGCATTAAAAAAAAAAATCAGTAAAGTAATATCTGGATCTTTCAAATGTGTAACAAGTTCAACTTCCAGATATTTCATGTGGTATTACTGAGAAGGAAGTCAACAATCAGCATGAAGAGCTATTCAAGTATTCAAGGGGATATATTCTTGGCACCTCTTAGCTCCATAGAAACTGCAATGCCACTGGACCTGTGGGACTGACTTTCCCCTGGAATAGAAGCCATGGATTGAGCAGCATCCCCATTGAACTGGAAATGACACTGGACAATGAAGAAAACTGAGTCCTGCACATCAGTTCTTGATTTTTGCCAAAGAGGCATTGAAAGACCTTTCCACAGACTTCTCCAGATGTAGAAGTGGTAGATTGCAGAGCTTCTGGCAATTTATGCAAAATATGTTCTTTCCTCAGTATTTTTTCAGCTTTCAAGAAAGTCTTTCAAGAAAGACTTCAGAAGTCCTCTGGACCAGACAGTAATATTTGAAATGGAGAAAATTGCTCCAACAACAACTATGTTTAAGAAAAACAAACAAACAAACAAACAACAACAAAAAAATTTGAATAATAACCACTTTGCACCTTGAAAAGAGTTTCAAGAATTAAACTGTAGTTTCACAGACTTTCTTGACTGCAGCCTTGAGGTGCATACCAAAACACTCTTGTGAAAGAATCTCAAAGAAAACTTTGACATCTCCTATCAACTGCTGTTGTGCTGCTGAGCCAGTTTTCAGAGCCTGTCTCCATCTGAGTACACGGGGTACAGAGCAGAGCTCTAACTCCCACACTTAGAACACACAAGTTTTAGGCACTGCAGTGCTAAGCTGAACCAGCCCTTAAGTCTTACCTAAAATCCAAGCATGCCAAGGAGAAAAAAAAGTGGCTCATTGCACACTGCATTCAGAAATTCTATACATTTTATTAGATCCATTTTTTGTGTTAGTTCTCTTTTTAACACTTCTTTTTTTTTTTTACAGGAAGATCTAAGTTCTTAGTTGCAAAGTACAATGGAAAATATCTTAATAAGAAGAGTAAATCATGAACTTAACTGAAATTTTTATAACTCATTGTTCTTCCTGAAGGCATAGGCCCACATAGGGAACAAGACATCATTAAAATTGATATTTTTCCATTCCATTATCCATAATAGTTTCAGGATTTTACTGTTTCAGACTTTTGAATCCAATTTGTACTGAAATGATGATGTGCCATACAAAATAGTAATTGAGACATGCTTATGTTTTTGGATCATGACAGTTAAGTAGGTGAAATCATCTTGTTTTAATTACAAAGCAACTCCCCCTCAACTGTGTTTCTTATGGTTAATGTTTTTCCCCTAATAAAATGCAAAGGATTATTATGAGAAAATCTTATGTCATTTCTTGACAAAGAAGAAATATATTTCCTGTTTACCATGTGTCTAAATACTGTTCACTTTTCTATTTCAAGAATACCACTGAGTCAAAAGCAGCTTTGCATAAACCAGGATTTGACCTTTTTAGGTTTCTCCTGAAGAAAATATTTAGAGAAAATGAGTAATATACTAAGAACAGTTAGTCTGAAGTCACAGCAGAAGAAAAGTGGTTTGAAGCAGTCAGCTTTAAAATAAAAGTATGTTTCATTTTATTTAACAGAAGTAAGATGAGATACTCAGAACCAGGTTATGCTCCTCACTACACAGGAAATATCCTAACAAAAAGAAGAACTGTCCCGCATCCTACGAGTCAAGCATTCATTACATGTTCTTCATTCACACCTTTAAGTGCCAACTGATATAAAAGACATTATGTCAAACATTTCTCATAAAAGTTGTAAAAGCTTGTATCCTGAAAGTGCCATTTCTTGGGCTCAGAAAACACGTAATTCTACTTAGAAGTGCTGATTTCTCAAATGCCTGACTTCACAAATGCCATGGGCATTCATTCAGAAGGACATCTGTCGGAGAAGAAAGAGTTATGTTCTTTTCTTGATGTCTGTCCTTGTGCCAGAACATATATTCAGAGACAAGAAACTTGCTTTCAAATCTTCTTAAAAGGGGCTCTACTAGACATTTCCTCTTTCAAGAAGACAGCCTCATCTACCAAAGTCTTGCTTGCTCCTCCTTATGGAGCTTTTGAATAGCCTCTGTCTAGTGTTTGAGCAAAGAAACTTCCTTCTACCCATTTGTTCTTCTTCCACACTGTTTGCCTAGGTAGAGTCTATTCCCAGCATTATTTCTGTTTTACATGATTCCTCCTTGTATAATGAGCACAAACCACCCTCAAGAAGAAGTAGAATCTGTAAACCTTTACTGACATTCAGAATGGAAAATTATATTCCTTTCTTTGCATTCAATGAATTGAAGATTTCCCTGAATAATAGAATGTTAACCCTTATAGTAGTGAAAACCACCAATTTTTTTGTATTATATGAAACAATACATCAAACATTGTTTTGTTAATGATTAATTAATCAAAGAATCATAAATTGAATTATTTAGATTGGAAAAGCACCTGAGGATCATAGAGTCCAACCATGAGTGTTTGTCTTAATTCATTTTGAAAGGCATAGCCTAGAGTTTTTCAAGATGTGAATCCTAATCTCAAATACTGTCAAACGCATGAGCATCTGTAACACAAAATCTCTTTTTCCCTCAAATGTTATTAACAGATGTCTGCCTCCTGCACATTCTGCAAACTGCTCACAGGTGGCAAGGAAATTGTTTTAAAACGCTGTAACAGAGACTTAGAGTAGACTTGTACCACCTACCCAAAGAGACCCTAACATTTCCACAGAAAGTCATCACGGGAGAATAACACAGGTTATTACAACCAGAAGGGCTCTCTTCAAGAAATAGAAAATGCTTTCAAGCAAGAGTGGTGGAATTAAGCATAAAGCCTGGCAATCTTAGAATATGATAGAATCACTTTCTTAAATAATTGCAAGAGGGATATAAACTGTGAATAAAACTTTTTTGAACATTCCAAAAGCAGGAAGCATGCCAGTTTGTCTTCGGGGTTGATAGTTAATATAAAAGATGAAAAAAGAAAATTTCTCCAACAAGATGCAGTCTTAGCAGAAATACTAAGTGAATTATTTGCATTGGTGTTCGTTACAGAGTAATGCAGGTAAGCTATGACACTGAGCCTTTCCTTATGGCAGACAAATCCAAGGAAATAAGTCAAACTTCAGTTTGCTTAGAATAGCGTTAGAGTTCTGATCATTTTATTATCATTGATAACACTAGGAGAGCAAAATAGTTTTCCCTTGAAAACTCAAAATCATATTATATTTCAGATGGTCAGAATTTCTTGAGTCATCTTGGATGGTGGAAGACTGAAGATGCTGGGTTTTCAAAGAATCTGACAGAAGATATCCAGGAAAATTAACATAAGAAAGTATTTTTCTTCTTGGACCAAGTAGCTGAACTGTGTAATGAACCACATGAATAAATATAATTTAATAGATAATATTCAGTTTGAGTTTAGCTGGGGGAAATTGTGCTTCACTGTGGACTGTGAGAAAAAAAAATGAAATTTTCAAAGAACTTTCAAAGATCCTAATCAAAGTTCTTACTCTCACAGGGAAGGTCTTCTCACAGACTAATGGTCAGTTAAAAGCTGGGAAACAAATAATGAGAACAAACAATCAGAAATTTTACTATTTTTAATCCATGAAGACCTGCACTTCCATGCATATGGCTAAATATAAATGACTTGCAATTAAAAGAAAAACAAAAACTGTTGATATACATCTTTTCAAGATAGTCATGCCAGAAACTGACTTTGGAAAGTTGAATATGCTAGTTGATATTGGATGGTTAAAAGGTCAAATGAAAATCAAATGTTGATAAATATAAAATAGTCAAAGTCTGGTTACTCATATGTCATTATGGACTTTAAATAAACTGCTCTCAATGAGGAAAGGAATCTTTGGATCATTGTTATTTCTCTAGAATCATCCATTCAGTGATCATCAACAATCGGAGGAAAATAAAATGCTTTTAAAGACACAATAGGAAAACTTGTACCACTGTAAAATTCTAACACACCTGCAATGCTGCTGAAAGTGCTCCTCACCACTCTCCTATCCAAATAAATATAGTAAAGCTTGTAAAGATACAGAGAGCTGTGACAAGGATGATGAGAGGAGACAAATGCTTTCCACCTGAGTTTTTAAATAATCTAGAGCTCTTCTTAGGAAAAGAACGGACCAAGAGTGATATGACAGGCTGTAAAATCATGAGTAGACTGAGAAGGTCACTGGGGAATAATCATTCTCTGTATTTTATAACACAAGGATGAGAAAGAACTAGGTAGAATTATCAGGCAGTAGGTTTGAAGGAAGCAACTAGAGTACTTTTTCACACAACACCTCATTATACTGTGGAACTCACTGCCACAGATAATTTCCCATGCCAAAAGTGTAAATGGACTCAAAAACACATTTTAAAAATTAAGCACTGGAAGATCCATCAAAAACTAATAAACCAGATGATGTGGTGTAATCTTCAGTTTGAGAAAGCCCCAAGAAGAGATGGCTGGAAGCTGCACAGCTGTGTAGTTACCAAAGCATTTGCTGACCACTATCAACAACATGATGTTGGCACACACGAGTTTTAAATCTGACTAAAACCAGATGGTTTTATATTCTTAACTCTTGTCACAGTTTCTAGTGTGTTCCCCTCATCCTGAGCAAAATTTCTGAAGTATATCACCCCTATCTTCTGTCTTTAATGACAGTTTCCATCTGACAGCTTATTTGGGCCCATGTTTTGCACATTCATTCATTTTTAATGCTTGGTCTATACCCATGAAGAGAAACCAAGAACGCTTTTATGTCAAATCCGTCCAACCAGGACCACATGTCTCCCTCTGGAAGGACATGTCCCTTTCCCTCGAGCATCAAAGTTTTTAAGTTAGGCATCTTTGTTCCGTCATAACAGATAGATAGGTCTGGATGGCAGAGTAGTTTAAAATTCCCTTGGCTACATTAAAATAAAAAAAAAAAAAAAAAAGGAAAGAAAAAGGAAAAAAAAAGAAAGGGGGTTAAAAAGGACAAATAAGGAAAAAAAGAAAGAAAGGGGTAAGAAGAAAGATGAGAAGGTATCTAGAAACAGAGAAGGAGATAGGGATGTTTCGTTATAAAAGAAGCCAAAATAATTTTCTATAGTTGAAACAAACCAGTCAACGATGTAACACATTTCCACACATGCAAATTGCAGTCCTTAGTGTTACATTTAACTCATTTTCTCCTGCATCTCCTGTTTCAATATTCTGAATAAAACACTGAAAAATATTTATTTATTACACTTTTTCCTTCTCACTGGATTTAAAAGCAATGTCATCGAGTGGGTGAAAAAAGTCACATTTTATAAGGAAATTAACTTTGAAAGCACAAACAAAGGGGTTTTTTTGTTTGTTTGTTTTTGTTTGTTTGTTTATTGTTTTTGGTTGCTTAGTTGGTTGGGGTTTTTTGTGGGTTTTCTGTGGTTTTTTTAGTTTGCTTTTTTTTTTTGTGGAAATCTTTGTGGATTTTTTTTTTTTTTGAGTGGTTACTTTTTTGTATTTTGTAGAGAAAAGCCAACAATCAAATCAGTTTGGTATGTGATCAGCCCCAATTTTTTTTTTGGTCCAGGCACACCACTGATCACCTCTTGTACAAGAGCTCAGAAAAGCA
Organism: Hylia prasina; assembly: GCA_013397195.1. Classification (NCBI taxonomy): domain Eukaryota; kingdom Metazoa; phylum Chordata; class Aves; order Passeriformes; family Sylviidae; genus Hylia; species Hylia prasina. The sequence goes on from VYXD01001430.1 coordinate 925,251, forward strand.
TGTGATTTTCTCCATATATGGATTTTTCAGTGAAAAGGGATTTCTTTATCTTATTGATAGTATTTTCAAGAGGACTCTTCTAATTTCAACTCCAATTCATAAGAATTAATGATCAGTGCTTTAGAAAATGGTACTTTTCTTCACTAATAGACCTATCCTTGTATTGGTATTGCTGTAGAAGAATGCAAGAGAGGCATCAGCCTTTGTAGAATGTGCTTTTGTGCTTGCTTCATTGCATCGTCCAAAACAACTAACCAAGTTTTTAAGTCACTCTTACAGACTCTGAATAGTCACAATTTACATATGTCTGGGAATACAGGAATCTCTTTTAGGCCACTGAAGACAGGTCCCAAAATCTGTCACCCATAAACTAAGTAATAACTTCAATTCCTTAATGGGTCTAATTTCAAACTGTGGTGAAAAACATCTATCTACAGAAAATTTCCCTGATTATCATAGTCCTTGTATAATAAGCCCGGATAAAAACAGAAGCCCAAAGAAGGGAAGATTCCTTAGGTGCTTCTAAACAGATTCAAATTAACTATGTTTGAAAATGTTAAGATGTTAACACACTCTTTTTTTTGGAGGGGGGTTGAGGGGAAGAGGGGAGATTCTGTGAGAGATATTCTGCCTCTACTATGTCAAAGTGAAAAAAGGTATGCTTTGATAATAGCCTGCCTGTCTTGTTGCTGGGATGCTATTACTTTGTGTTTCAAACAGTTGGAGATTGAGAAAAGGTGTTCCCTTTCAGTACTCAAATTTCATGACACTGCTATTTTTTTCCCATCATTTGGGAAATCCCACTCAAGGGAGAAGATATATATGACTACAACTCGCAGTTACTTTGAGATGACAAATACCATGATGAAACAGAAGAAATTTCCCATTAAAATAAACCACATGTCAGCTTTCAGCTCAGGTTCAGCCAGCTCCCAACTAAGGAAATATGCCTTAGCTGTAGATCATGGAGTAAATACATTTCTGCTGTACTCAAAGTGGCCCGTAGAGAAACTAACAGAAATATGAGCTAGCACTGACTATGAGAATGAGCAGAAAAGCCCTCTAAGAGCAGGCAATCCCATGCTTTTACCAGTGCAGCCCTAAATGAAAGAGATGAGCACAACTCCTTGCCTTAGGCAATGCTTAATTATATTATATCAAAATAAGTTGTGGAATTCAAGGCCAAACATTCCCTGTGAATGCTTGACCTCATGCTGCTTAAGGTATTCCCTGTTCACTGGATATAAAAAACCTGAAGAACTGAAAGCTTATTACAAGATCCAGGAAAATATAATGTATTTCCTTCACCATAGATAACAGATTTCTGAGGACATCTATTAAAAAAAAAAAAGAAAAAAAAAAAGAAAAAAAAATAAGTTTGGAGAGTACCAAGACAACTGGAAATAGGGAAGAAAAAGTACTAGAAAAAAAAACCAAGACAGTTACAAGTGATGAGCTTTCTCCATTCTTTAATTAGGCAGTATGTGGAGAGACACTTCATCCTTAGCTTTCAGTTTAACCCCCTCAAATTCACTCTATCCCCAGAAAAAGCAATACTGAAGTACTTAGGAATTTCCTGATAGTTTTTTTCCCCTAGTACTCCATTGTTTTAACAAAAGGCAAAGACTTTCCAAAATGTATGTATAACAAATTTTTTTGGGGCAAAATTTCATGCCTACCAGAAAGAGAGCTGAAAACCTGAATGTTATAACTGCTTCTACCTCTCCTATCTTTCTTTAACTCCCCCTTAATCATATTCCATTCTCAATTTCATAAAGCCTGATTTTGTCTTGACTCAGACATTCAACTAAATCTACACAATGATTGCTTTCAGCTTAGCCTGCTTTGGTGTAATTCCTCAGAAACACGCTGGGGAATAAAGTATTCCAGAAAAAACAGGTGAACTAACTTGTTTTATGTGAGAAAAAAAAGTCAAAAAAAGAGTCTTAAATGGCTGACAGGGTTTCAGCCTCGATATTTGAAATGTCCTGGCTCTACGGTACATCTTGTCCCTCTTGGATGGAAAGTCAAGATTAATATTTTTCTAAAATATTCATTTCATTGACTTCAAGCCCTAGTCATGAGCAAATTATGCAGGACTTACTAGGTCATCAAATGTTCTTTTGTTCTTTCTCAGCTGAAGTGGTCAAACAGATTAAAGGGAGTTTTTCCATGAATGGGAGCATCATTACCCATGCACTTCATTGCAGAGAAATAGGAATGGGATGCTGAAGGGTCTTTATTCCATATGTAGTGCTTCCATTCCAGTTAAAACAAACACAATATAGTAAAAGAAGTGGCAGCAATTCTGTTTGTTTGCTTCTTTAGAAAAATGACAAAAAACAAGAAAAAAATCTTTCCATACATAGTTGTATTTTACTGTAAAACTAAGAAACTAAAATAATTTCAGGTAAACCTGAGTTTGACCAAATGTCAGATAAGGCAAGATGACTGTTGTGTATTTAATGGATATACGGTGGTTCTTCAATACTCATTGTCCTAACTGCAAGGCTATGCCTGTGAATTGTTTGATCATGGTGACAAGTGACCATTTTTGTTATGATATCAACTTTACATTTCTTTAAGAGATTTATTAAATATTTATTTAAGTTTTACTATTTTGTTATTTTTTAGCACAAACATACACTTGTATATACCTACCTTTGGTTTAAACTTAAATATTTTCGTAATTTTGAAACGTTGTGTTATTGCATTTTAAAAACACACACACGCAATCACTGATCTTTTTTGGATTATGACCTGAGGAATATAAGGGCCAGAGTAGGCTTAAATATAAAATTGGAAATCAAGATGTTAAAGTCATGAGTAATAATAAAACACAGATCATTATTATAATTCATTTATTCCCTTGTAGAGATCAGCTTCAAAACAAATTGTAGACCTTTCTGAACCATGAGTAGACCATGTGATGTCTCCTCTGCCCAGAGCGATTTTTCCCCTTGAACATTACTGCTCCCTCAAAAAAATATTTAACTCTCAAATAAAAACATACAAATGTTTTATTCTTATAATCTTTGTGTATAGCCCATATTAGAAAGTAAAAATTAAAAAATTACATGTAGTTTAAGGACAATAATGTTCCAGAAGTCTTTAAATGATATGCTGACTAAAACCTGCTGAATAATGAACATAAAGAACATCTTTTCTTCCACATCTTTCAGCTTTCATTGCATCCCATGATTTCCTGTATTTGTCAAATTTCATGTTATTTTTGGATTTACCTCTCATAGCTGTTTGAAAAATTAATATTTCACATTAATATCCTAAGAAATATTTATTTCTTTTCCATGTCCCACAGACAGCAAGTCACCTGCCTCTATTTTCTCCCATGTGATTTAGCTAACCACATAGTTATGCAAATACTGTCTCCCTCCTCTTGGTTCCACAGTTTCAAACTACATTGTCTCCCCATAGGGCTAATTTATAACAGGTTTACTAAACCTTGGAGCAATCTCTGTCTGACTTTGAGGATTGCACCATTTCATACCTGAAGAAAGTCTTCTGTGATGAATATCCTGTTTACTTAAACCATCTCAGCTGCTCTAACAAAGGCATTCCCTTACAGGAAGCTGTCTGTCTCAGTGAGGACATGAGTTTACTAACTAAAAGAATCTGAATTTTGTTATTCATTAGTCTATCATTTATTTTTAGCTCAATAATAAAAACGAGATGTAATGAGTCTAGCAGCTAATGTAGTGCTAATACAATGTGGTTAGCAGAGTATGGCTGGCAACCAATCACATAACACTAAGAGTAAATAATGACTTTGAGAATAAGCACTGAATTTTAATATATTCACAGATATGATGGTTACTGGTAATTATAAGTAAAACCAGAAGTATACAGAAGTTAGCATAAATTATTTAGAAAATACTGACTTTTCAATGAACAACCTAGCTGAGCTTGGGCTATATGGAAAAGTTGCAAGAATAATCATTAAAATTGTAGATGGAGCTGTATAGTTTCACCTTTTTTGGTATTATATTTCAAAAACCCTTTGTTGAAAGAAATGGCGTGATGGAGACAGAAGTGATGAATGCACTGAAAAATTGCTTCCTGTCATAAATGACTTTATAAACCTACTGGGAAATTTTTCATGTCTACATCTGCTAGATGGTGACTAATGAAGGATAATCAAATTAGAAATCATTCAGCCAGTAGAGACTAGTGACCACACGAAGGTCCAGTGACTAAAGCAAGATTAGAAGTTGATATGTGTAAATCACAACGGATTTTAATCAGAAGCAGATGCCTGATTTCAGACAGGTCTTCATGGACAGGACGTCAGAAAAGATTAGAAATAATTGAGTAGATGGAAACAATGAAATGCAGACTCCATTCTTGTACAAACAATTGACAGAACTCCATGCATGTAGGTAGGTATGCATAGCGTATATGTAGTGTCCACAGAGAATATCTATTAAAAGAATAATTGCTTTCTATCTTATTTAAATTAATAATAGCTAGCATGTACATCATATGTAAAGATACGGTGAAAATGTGAAATAGTTGATTAAATTGGACATATGAGATAATATTCTCCACCATTAGATTTAACAGGTAGACATATAAACATAACATTTGCTATTAACATATAGGCTTTATGTATGCTTTTGAGAATTATATGTTTATAGAGTTATCTTAAAACAAACCTAAATTGTAAGTTACATTTTAAAATGTTCCTACCAGTGAATATCAATTAAAATCATAAGAATAAGTGAAAAATATTTTTTTATTATATTTACTATCTCATTCTTTTGTTTTCTACTGTAAATTTTACAGCAACTTTCACTCATTACTGACAAATATCTTTGGTTTTGTTTCATATGTTCTATATAGAATGCATTTTAATGCCTGATAAAGAAAACAGGAGCTGCATAATTTAAGATTTTTTCGACTCTAATAATTTTAACAATTTATTGTCATAGTTTAGGAGTACTGGATATGAATATGTGTCTCCACCAGTACTCTGAAGAATAGATGCTAAACATATATCACCGCCTCCTACCATTACCTAATTCACATGGGTAGAGAACTGAATATAGTGAGTTATATGTTGTATTATACTGCTTTACATTCATGCAGTATATCTTGTATAAACATTGTTCTCAAATGTATCTGGAAGGAGATGTTTTGCAATATAAGGATTTCTAGCGCTAGCAGAAGACAAAAATACATTCTCTATAAAACCATGGTAATATTTTACCCATAATTAACACAGCCGTGGGCACTGTGAAAAGAAGTTTTAAGTTCAAAAAACTAATAGATTTTAGAAAACTGTGAAAAACCAGGGCATAAGTTAATTTTAAAAAATGAGATATTTTTATGATTCTTCAATTTTTAGTTCTTTGCTGGTTTTGATTAGGCGACTTCTCAGACTCTGATCATTTGCCAGCTCAGAATGAATATTCATGTGACTCATTACACATCATGCTTTTTGATTGGCCAGTTAAATCTCACATGGCTCCATCTCCTGTCTAGACAACTATTTTACAAATTATATTTGCTGGTATTTAATCTTAATTTCCTATGTAAATCCTCCTGTGACTGAGATTTAGACTAACATGTACACAAGCACTTCACTGACATAAATGGTCTTCAAAGCCAGAGAGCAATTTAGACCAAGTTAAGAGCCAGAGGATGCTGGCAAAAATGTATCATAGGCTTTCCTGAAAACGGGGTGGGTGGGTAAGGTTACTGGGAAGGACTTCCATTCTGAACTTACCATGAAGTTACACCTTTACTATCACTGACTGAAAAGGGCCATCAAACCCACCAGTGTCATTCAGCTAAATGTTTTTTATTGATCTCCATAGTAGGATTTTCAGTATGGATTTGAGAATAACACAGAAGTTTGTTTCCACTATCACATTTATAATATGCTTGGACTTCTTGCAAGTAACAGGGATGACATTTGAGCAACAGTGCTGCACTGAAAACAATGTCAGTAAGAGCCGCATTAAATGCTGATTGCTGTTAGAGCATATAAAAGTCATGTACACTAAACATAGTGTCATTAATCCAGAGATGAAATCATACGCCTCTGCAGAAAAATAGGAACTTCAACTCACCCAGCCATGCAGAATGGTTTCCTAAAGATCAAGAGAAATGTTTGTACTCAATTGTACAATGGCTGATTAAAAAAAAAAAAAAAAAAGAGGGGGGAGGGAAAAAAGGAATTTGTCTAAGTGTATATAAGATATATTTAGAAGGATAAATTCATGACTCAAAACACATGTGCAATTAACATCTAAGTCCTTTTCAGCTTCTGAATGCAAACATCTAGAAGCAGGAGAAATTGACAAAAGCAGCAAGCATATTACACACACTCAACAGACAGGATTTTAAAGCAGGAAAAACCCACTCTTTTGTTAATTCTTTGAACCAATAACATATGTTGTTTACTTATTGTTGCATCTTGCAGAAAAAATAAAGTTGGCTTCAGCAAATAATGAGCAGATGATTTTTGAAGAAAGAGGACTGTGTGGCTAGAATTACGAATACCAGACAGTAATGCCATTATACTGTGGGCTTAAGGTTTTTCCACAGCAAAATAATAGCCTGCCAGGCAGACAAACAAATTAGCTGATGATGGACCTCCCTTCCACAACTAAGCTTTAATCCAAGACAGTCAGTTTAACTAATGAAGAATCCTCCTTTTGTTCTACAATGATAATTTGAAAGTTGTGTGGAACTGATAAACTGAAAAGTCTGTCAAGTTTTTGACCTTTCTCAGGAGTGTCTTTGACATCAGCTAGATGAGAATGTGAGGACTCAGCCGTTTGAGTAAGTCTCCAGTGATCCAGCCCCTAGAAAGTCTCAAATAACTTCCTTAGTCATAACAGGCACTCTGGCCTGACTCACAGAACAGACTAGCATCTCAGTTTGACTCCCACTTAAAATTGTTAGTGGTTTGAGTTCATCTCACTTAGTTTTAACCAGCTTAAATATACGAGTCTAGTCTAAGCTAGACACTTTCCAAGATCCCTAAAAACTCTCAGTTTTTGAAATTTCCATCTGAAGTCTTTGAAATTCTGCTCTAAGACATGTCCAGTTTGAGTAAAATATCATATATTAACTTGGTAGCTATCTCACATTTGGTCCTTTTAGATTGAAAAAATGGGAGTCTTCCAGCCTCTGACATCTGCTGACCATCAGTTTCAGAGTACACAGAAATTCTCATGTAAGTGCAGGGACAAAGTGCTGCCCTTTTTCAACACAAATATTTTGCTATTTGATCGTTTGGATGATGGAACATTCAGCAATTTATTTCACTGTCACATGGTACAGCCTGAACTGACTTCCTTCACAATTACTATGACTAAGAACTAGTAATGTGCTAAGTAATAACCTCTTTGGAGAGAGGGCAAAAAGAGAGACAGATTTTCTCCTGACTTCCAATTTTTACTTGAGCTAGCTTAATTTTCACAAAATGAAATGAGGAAGCCAAGAAGTAGGTGAGGGTGTTTTGCCCTGAGGTCTGTAGAAATATGTGTGAAAATATGTTTTAAATGTAATGAAAGTCTAATCATAATTTGCATGGCAAAAGCAACCTCCTGTAATGGAGCTGACAGTGTGACATTAGTACTGACTGAAAAAAATGGACAGATTTGTGGATAGAAAGCACATGTTTTGGGGCAGATGTGCTTTTTACTTCAGTTGCCACTGAGTGAAATGTTACTTCCCTTTGTCGCAGCTCTGTGACTTACAGTGTCAAAAAAAAAAAAAAAAGAGGAGAAATGAAAATATAGAGAAGTTTCTTTGCCAGCATTTTTTTTAAGTCCACATTATAAGACATTCCACAACAAAAAAATAACAACAAAAAAGAAACAAACAGCACCCAAAATCCACAAACCCACCAAAATATCCCAACAGAATGGACTTTAAGATAAAGACTGTGGAATCAGAATTTTCCTTCCAAATCAGTCCTTGTGTCTTTGACATCTAGAATTAATGACCAATGGCTCAGCAGGCCATTCATTTTTCTCCTGGCGACATGGTGGACCTTCCCCAATGAAAATTCATATCATGTTCTGACACTCAGGGAGGAGGCCTGGGATAGAGCAGTAATCGTTTGTACAAGAGAAAAACTGCTGGGACAACTTTCCAATTCTGGTTTACATGATTTTGTTTCTAATTGCTGAAGATATGTTGGCCACCCAATTCAATACAGTTGTTCTTCTAACTGTACTTAATTGAAGACAAAAGGGCTAGACAAGTGTATCAGGAAAAGGATAATGCTTTTGGTGCTTTTTTAATATAATCAACAAAGCTGTATTGAAAGATTACAGTCAAAATTGTCCTCAACTCTTGTTATAGACTGAAAACATCATGAATTATCAGAACAAAACTTATTGGTTTATGTGCTCCCCTCATTTTCACAGTATAATACCAACTGAAGTAATGTATTCTTCTTTGAATATGCAGCTTCCATGATTCCTCTTAGCCTGATGCTTCACACTCCTTCAGATATTAATTTGTGATTAATTGTGACCTGCGCTTTTGTTTTCTAATCTATTATCCAAATTTATTTTCTCCGCCTCATGGTGCTGTTTGCGTATCAAAACCAGTGAAGGCTGTGAGATACATTGGCAATAAAGTTTCCATGAGCCAGAGGTGATCTGGAGTCAGGTTGTGCCACATTTTCAAAATGCAAGAAGAGAAAGTTAAGAAATTGGCAGGACATAGTAGTAGGGGAGGAATGAGTTTTTATTTGTTGCATTGGTGGACAGTCAGCACAACAGAGGAAACAATATTCTAGTGAGCCCATGTGGCCCCACTGTGCCATCAGGATGTCAACAAGTGTCCTACTCTGCTGGGAAGAGAGAAGTTGTCCAGGCTGATCACTCTAGTCTGCACCACAGTCCAAAAGTCTTGTGGCAGCACTAGGTGATATGCGCATTTCTCTTTCTATTTGTAGCACACTCTTCATCCAGTCCTGCTTTGACACAATTTCCTGCAACCATATCAAGCATCAAACAATGTTAGCTGCAGTTGAACCCATTGTTAATTCTGTACCAGAAAACTTTCCCCTGAACCAATGAAGTTGGTTCATGGTGTCTAAATTTCCACAGAGCTATGTTCTCTGAATCAGAGCAGTGCAGAAATAGTTCTGGAATCTCATCTTTTGCCCTTTTCAATCCACTGCTCTGATTTCAGAAGGATCTTAATTCAGAGAACATATCTCCCAGCCAGTGCAATCATTTAGAGTATTTTGCTTCAACAGAACCATTTCATTAACAATAGACCATGAAGCCAAACCTGACTTTGCTTATGAGTTTAAAAGCTCTTTAAGACTTTAAGAGCTAAAAGGTGATCTCAGCACCTCGCTGCATAGGCTAATCTTAGCAACTGTGTTTCCTGGTATGCAGCTTGTAAAACCTCAAGACTGCTGATCAGTTTCTCTGATGACAATTAGTAACACATTATCATAGTGAATATCACATCATAGTGACTGGTCATGTGAAGTGACCACATAAATCTAGTCAAGCATTGCTACCTTTATACTTGGGGTTTTTGACTCTAACCCCTTCTCAAAAATCCTACATTCCTCTTAGTCTGAAATTCTACAGGATTTTATGGATAATCTTAATATACTATTATGAGAAGACCAGGACTGTTTCCCCAAATAGAAAAATATTTATCAGCAAGGCATACTGAATATTTATTGTACAATTAGTTTTGTTACTAAAGTAAAAATTGGTAAATAGTGCAGTTTCAAAGAGAATTACATGGTGCTCTCATTAATTGAAAGGAGGTAATAATGTAATATACTATTTTATAATTTTCAGGGCAGTTGTATTGCCTTCCAGTAAGCTCCAAAGGCACCATTTGCCCTTTACTGCTCAATGAATTTCCAGGCTCTATAAAGTGGATCAACTATGATAATAAAATAAAATTGTAGTGAGGATCTATGATAATTTTTTTGAGAAAACTCCTATCCCAATTGAAAATGATTACAAATGTCAGAACAACATAGGTGTTGAAAAAGCTTCTTCAAGATATTTCAGACAAAGGTAATGGGAAATAAAATATCTGATGATATTTTTAAAGATAAAATGTTTCTCCAACAATTGCAGGGCTAAGTGCTTTGAATGACTGAAGGAGGAGAGGGTCCTAGGAGGAAAAGGTTAAAAGGTTGGTGCAGAGAAAGATCACAATAGTCAAAACCTGGGAAGAAGAAACCTGGGAAGAAGATGATTTTGGTCTAGAATTCCCTAAAGAGTACAAGATGAACTGCAAAGAAAAGTTTTTACTAAAAAGAAGCACAAATTAAAAAAAAAAAAATGCAACCTCTTTTCCAACATATATGCTTTCCTTCAGTTTACCTGGTTTTATTCAAAAAAAGAAATATTTTTATTACTTTTTGATCCACTGGCCTCACTGAAGCTGCCTGTAGATGCTACACCCTGCTGTGTACAAATGAACTAAATACATAAACCCAGTCAACTTAAATCTGTCAAAAATGCTTTTAGAAACAGGCTGTGCATGCAAGGACAGCAGATGGAAAAAGCTTTCAACTGTGATGAAATAATGTATGCCCAAATCATTCAATCCAGTCAGTCAGTTCAACAGAATAATTTTTCATAAGACACTTCAAGATGGACTCAGTCTACAAAGTAGTTTAGAAATGAGTTAATTATTGTGGGTTTAAATGACCCTTTAAAAATGCAGATTCTTCCTTTCTTATACACACATGTCATCTACAGGCGTTCTCTGTTCTGCTGAAATTCTACCATCCTTAGAGGCATCAGGAGATGGTTGTTATTGGAGAACAAATACAAGTGTTGGTTGTCCTCTGGATAGATAGGACATGACAAATCTTGTTTTTTTCTGCCTTGGGGCATAGAAGGTTTCAGTTCTCATCTTAAAAGGGTGCAATGCAAAAGCCTTGATGTGAAGCAAATTGGAATAATTATAATAACTGTCTAATTATACATGGCATGAAATAAACCTCAATTTCAGTATAGTTCAGGAAAATCTAATGGGGTCTGATGTTTACACCTATTTGTTGGCTCCAAGGCAATCCAAGTTAATGTTCTCATCAAATCTGATTGGCTCTGTCAGGATCAAAATATCTGGTATTAGAATAATACAAACACTGAAAATAATGTTTTATAACACAGCATTGATCCATACTTACGTTAAAAGTCTATCTGATTTTACTATCTTTTTCTATACCTTACATTTTTTACCCATATTTTAGAAATTTGGTTTCAGTCTCCTGGCAATCTTAAAACACAAGGATGTCTTACTTCATCGGCAAATGGAGACCTGTGGAACAGGGTCAAAATAAATAATTTCATTCTGTTAGGGAAAATATAAAATCCAGCTCAGTTTTGCTCAATAGCATGGTGTGATTTACTTCTACTCATCATTTGCACCTAACTAACAATGATTGCTGTATCAGCCAGCTATTCTGATGAGAAGGGATCGAAGCAGCAGTTCTCAGGTTGATCACCAGTACTTCTTCTGATGAGATGGCAGCCTTTTAAATACCACCTAAAGCTTAGATTTCGCATCCAATTTATGACAAACCACACCACAGCTCTGTCTAAATGCTCTGGAGAAACCCAGAAAGCTTCAAGTTGTCATAATTGAAGCCAGTTTTGATAGAGAAAAGATACCTGCCTGTAGGTTAGGTACATCTCCTAAGCTCATTGACTGGTCCAGGGCAGTGCCTGCACAGTGACACAGGTCAGCAGACTGTGGTCTCAGGGATGAAAACACTGTTGGGTTGTTGGGTTATATCCAGAACAGATCCTGGAGTCCTGCACATATGAAATCTTACTCATTTTGCAGAATGGGAGATTTCAATTTCTGCTCAAAGAAAGCAGTAGAATGCATCCCAAGTGAATGGAGAAGATTAACAATTCCTGGTATTTTACTGTATTCTCAATAGAAAAAAAGATAAGCATGTACCCTAGACTGGATTTTGCGTTGGTGGTACCTAAGTTACAGGTCCACAGCAAACAGGTGATTTCAGCAGCCTGAAATTCCATCTACAGACCTCAGAAGTGTTGTGGTTTTTTTGTTTAGTTGGGTTTTTTGTTGTTGTTTTTGGTTTTGTTTGGGTTTTTTTTTTTTTCCTCTTCAAAACTGATAAAGGAATGCAGGCAGTTAGCTTAGTGAAACTCAAATAATCTTTCTTCCCTTTTCTGAGACCAGACATTTCAAACTAGAAAGGTACCACAGCTTGGACACCCACTATTACAGTATTACTCGAGAAATCTTGACAGAAGGAACTTGGGTCTTGGAAAGGCTCAAGGTCATTGTCTGGGAGGGAAGTTCACAATTATGGATGAACCTGCCAAGAATGTCAGGAATAAGCATATGCATATGAAAATGGGAAAATCTGTCTGGAAATCAACGAAGTCTGAATTCATGCAAAAATATGAAGAAAGAGGTAAGGCTAATGCTCAGCTTTTCATGGGCTGCCAATTCCCTTCTGTCTGTTAGATGAATTTTTTTTATTTAGGCTTCAATTTCAGAGTGCAATGCAGGTAATTCAAACTTCATCTGAGTATTGCTTTCTCCACAGAAATGAACCAGAAGGAAATTTGTGCTTCTGCAGAGTTAGGATGACCCACTGGCAGGTGCAGGGTAAACTTTGTGGAGATTACCTACAATAACCCAAACCCTCTCCTTTGCCAGCCTATTCTTTCCCACTAGATGCTCAAGCCTGTCTCATAGGCAATAGTGAACTAATACATAAATTCCAGAAAGGAGTCCTGACATTGCCCTGTCATTGCAAAGTCAAGTATCAGAGTAGGTTTTTGAAAGTACAGCCTGAACAGGAGGTGAGTTTCATGACTGTCCAAACTGGTTTTCAAGAGAAAATATGCTGTAATCCCAGCAGAGTTGAATGAGAGCTGAGTACAGAGGTTAGTTAGAAGTTAGAAGAGCGCAGAAACCACAGAAAAATCAAACAGAACTGAGAGTTTTGCAGACAGAAGGGAGGTTTTTAACTGGTGTAAGTTTTTACCTCTTGGAAATCACATGTACTGTTGCTACTGCCAGTTGTAGTGTTTTGTCAGTTGCAGCTTTGGTTTTGTAGATTTGGTTTTTCATATTATCAGGAGGTTGGTTTGGGAAAACAGGTGCATGTTACAGACATTTTAAGAGAACTAGGGGACATAATTCATAACTACAGGAGACATCATTCTTGACTGAATAAGTCCATGCAGAATTCTAAGACTGCAACAGTGTTTTGTAAAAAAAAAAGTGAGCACACTGAAGATATGCCACAAGTTGAATTAGTATATTTTGCTGTTTGCAATATTAACTAAAACACAGACTTAAATTTACACAAGAAAATTTTATAGAAGCTTGGAAGAAACATAGTACAAAACCTAGAAGGAGTGAGAATTATTGCTTATATAATATAATGAAATAGATTGGTAGTGATACAGAAGACATGATAGAACACTGCACTGTCCAAGTAATTCCAATATATTTAAGAATAAATAAGAAGAAGACAGAATAGGATTTTTTAGAGAGGATAATTTTACTGTTCCTGACATTAAATGCGAATAATAGATCTGTAAAAGCAAAAATAATATTTTCATAACTCTGAGTGAAATCTCACTACTGTTGGAACCAAACCATAATTTTCTGAACACAGTGATCTCCAGGGATTATTTCTTCCAAGTCACCACTGTGTGTTAGCCAAACAAGATTTCTTCAAACTCTATGTGTTTTATATCACCGCACACGCTTGTTTGTGCATATGAGTGTCTGCGTGTGTAACTTAGACTTTTTACAACAGACTTGTCTGAAGAAAAAACTCATTAATAGTATCCCAGCCACAGAACATCTTGCAAATGAATGGGTATTGTTCCTTTTTGACTAACAGCTGCTTTTGGTTTAAGCAGTTTACTGTAGCTAAAAGCTCTGACAATCCAGATACTTTTTGCTATCGAGGTTTATCTCAACCTGCTAAAGTCTAGATAAGGGATTGCCAGTTTTTCAGCTTCAAAGGAAGCAAGAGTAATTGGAACTATAAACTGACCCATTTATCATTAAAATGCACATTTTTATAGGACCACAGAAAGCATCTGTATCTTTACTAAGACAGGACATGCATTAGACAGGTTTAAAGTGAGACTGCTCAGTACAGCAGATCACTTGCCTGACATTTACAGATGTTAATGTGCACACACTCCTTTCAGGAGAGAAGAAAATAGCACATGCTTATTCAGAAGATTATTTCATGGAGTGAGGTGCTCATCCTGAGTGGGTCTTTGCCTCAGCTGAAGCCAAGGGCTCTTAGTCCTTCACAAGAGTAATTCAGTACCCTCCAGACTCTTTAACGTTTTTCAGTACTGTTTCTCTCACTTGTGCCTTGGCATGAGGACAGTTTTGTGCAGTTTTGTACAGCTAGATCCAAGACCAGTGTGATCTTGAAGATTATTATAAACAATATGACGTGTCCAAGTCTACCAATTTTTCATTTCCACAGTACATTAACAAAAAGTGGAAACTACCAAGCCACTAATAGCCCTGATTCGTTGCAGATGTACATACCTCTTAATGGTCAATTTGGTAGAATCTCGCCTTCCTTTTTAATAGTTTACAAATTAATCAAAGAGTGGCAAGTTAAAGTTAAGATTACTTCTACAGGATGCAATTACCATTTGAATTTATAAATTCTACAGTTTTTGCAGGAGAAAAAATAAAAGAAAAAAAAGATAATTTGGTTCTTTTCTCTTGTGTGCAGTTATTCTAAAATGACTCCCTGCTGGTTTCCACTGGAACACTAAGAAGGATGTCTGATAAGATGCCCATTAGTTTCTCCAGTAAATGATATTTTAGTGTTATTATAAAAGAGGAGTTTGGCTAACAAATCACTGTGAGAGAAATGTACGATACTTATAACAAATCCAGAGTTCCCTGTCAAGTTTTTTCCATTCAAATGCTCTCTCTTTCTACAAGAGGTGGGGTTTGCAGGATGCGTGAGTAGCCTCCAGTAAGCAAAATTACTTGTCCAATGAGAATGAATAAACAAGAACCAGCTGCACAGATATTTTGATGATTTCATATATGCTTGTTTAGATGAGTTTTCTAAGGGAACAGGAGTACAGAATTGCAGATGCATAGTCCCAGTTCCCTCCTAAGTCAGATGCCCCAAGACCTGAGAGTTGCTTGTCTCTCCAGCACGGGAGGCTGCTGGCCTGCTTTGCTGTGATGGTGCACTGCTGGCTCCTGGGCAGTCCCCACTGTTCAGGGATATGCTGGTCTGTCTGTCTCTAGCAACTTCTGAATCCTCTGATCAAACTCACTTTGATAAAGGGTAGGTGTCTCCAAAAAAGTGTTTCAGCACATGCAGAGCTCTGGACCACTCTCATAACTGCCCCACATTGTTTAGTGAGGCAGATTTAGTGCTACTATGGAGGAAGATATTTAAGGGTGACAACATCCATAGGAAATCAAAGCTCTTTTTTATCTCTATTAACAGAACATCATCTTGTTTATTGTTTTATTGTTATTACATGGGCTACAGACACATTATAGCCAGCTTTGATAAGTAGCTCAAGTTTACAATGCTATGACATAGGAAAATAGACCCTAAAGTTAGTAGACTACTGAAGGACTTAAATAAAACTAGGGAACTGCTCCTAAGTTATTCTACAAGGAATATTACAATAAATAATCTTAATGAGCCCAAAACCCAAAAGAAAATTATATTTTTTACCATAGGGTTCTTATAACCTCTTAAAAACCTCTGCCTACCTCTCTTTATGTTAGATGTCCTAGATAGCTTTGTGATTATTTTTAAAAATATATATTTTGCAAGCCTCTTTGCTTCTTTATGAGAGGAATCTATTTTATTTGGTTTTCTTCCTATTATCTTGTATACTATTTACCTGTGTGAATGTGGTTTGACTCTAGACCCCAAATGTTTTAATTATTTGAATACTCTGAAACCAAGCTTTGCAACAGCCTTTGATATTCTAACCTGAGCCCTACACTAGATTTTATTTTTGAAAAATAATGTAATAAAATTAGTCCTTTCATTGTTCTGCAATTACTTGATACATGTATAAGGCCCTGTGTGTGCCGAGCACTTCACGCAACCAAGAGCTTGGGAGTGGTTTGTTCAAGGATACGAAAAAAATCAGTGCTGAATTTCCTCTCTTCAAAGAGCTGTTTCATGGTAGAACTGAATGAATTTAAAAACTCATTTTAAGGTCTGGCAATATTAAGATCTGGCAATATGAACAACACTGGCATATAGCTTTTCAGCTAGATGAAATATGCATGTGGAAGAATAAGGAAAAAAACCAAGATACTTGCAGTCTAATCCATTTAGCAATCTGTCTCTAATTTTAATGATGTATTTGTCATTTTATTACTCACGAAATGTCATTTATATGAAACTGTCACTATGATATTAGAGAGGAACAGCTTGTGTTAAACTGTGTAACATCTTTGCCAACTCTCAATGTTGGTTGCATGCTACCTCTTTAAAGTTTCCCTTACCCTTTCAATTCAGCTTGGATATATTATTTCATGCACCAAAGTTTTGTACACAATGGCTGTAAGAAATGTGTGCATTTCATCTTGGGGTGGATACAGCTACTATCATGTTTAGTTACTTCAACAATAAGGAAAATATTATGAAAATTTAATGTGTAAAAATAGCTGAATGTGAAATTAGAGTTGTACAGTATCCAGAAATATCTACCATAATTTTAACATCAATATCAAATTAATATCAAATAGATGGGGTTGTAGCTACTTTCAAAGTAAAATAATAAAATAAGAATAAAATAAAGCAGTGACAGTGTATTTGCTTTTCTCTTAAAGATGTTTAAAATTATTTTCTTCATGTCTGATAAGCTCTAAGGTGGAGGAAAAGTAGGTTTCTTTTTTTTATATATATTTATGTTTATATCAACATCTGTGATATACAGTTTATCATGGTTAAATGCAAAAAAAAGGCCTAGTCAATAAATCCCAAATTTGTAATTTTTTCTTCAGGAAATACAAAGAAACACAAAGACAAAACTTGTGCCTTTACACATGTAAGGGACTTAGGGGTCCTTATGTTCGGATCTGACGCCTTTGAAAACTGCACCAGTTTTCTTTTGTTTCTGATGTTCTATTCAAAATTTTTGATGTAGGTAGCTAAGAATAACAAAAATCTTACAAATCTTAGAAGCATGGAATCATCTTTGTCATCTGTAGTGAAACAAAGGCAAATATCTGCCAATTACCTTTCTATCTCACAAGGACTCAGGAGAAAGCAACAGCCTCTTGTAGAGCATTTTTAAGCATTAATCATAACAGACCTTCAATGAAGTTTTGTCCTTGAACTCAACACTAGTTGAACTGTAAAGGATGCCTAAACCTAAGTGTACTTTATCTCAGACATTGAGTATGGCTACGGCAAGTGTGTGATCAGAGGAGAGGGTCCCTCAGAGATGGGGCAGTGCTGTTCTGATCCAGCTTCCTGCTCCTCCTGGGGACTGGGGATCAGTCCACTTCCCCCCACCTCACTCCTTGGAGAAGGGCTGGCTGTGAATGCAGAACAAAACATGTGAGAACTCTAACATACATAAAAGGCAAGCACCAGGTTAACTACAAAAGGGAGCAGATCAGGCCCCTTCACTCTCTTTTTCTCTCTCTTTTCCCTAGATCTCTTTCTCTATGACTTATTTTTCCTTTGTTCTTGCAACTCCAGTTACAGACCATCCGCATGTGCAGCCAGTGCAGGAGCTAAGTACGGGTCATATTCTTTGTTTTCTTCCCTTGCTTTGCCTGGGCAAAGTGTAGCTACCATATTCTATCCCCTACTCCCTAGTGGACATTACTGTGGGAGTGGGGACATTGTGGCAGGGTGTTGTGGCTTGTTAGCCAGAGCCCTTGAATACTGGTGTTCTGTGGCTTGTGAGCCAGCAGCTTTTGAGGAGTCTGTTGTGGGAGCTGAGAACTTACTGAAGTGTATTTAATGAAGGGCTTGTTTGCCTTCACTCTTGTGGAAGTGTACTGTAAGAATTTAAGGGCTTATTAACCAACATCTTTTCAGTCTAAATAGTGGGCTGGCTGCTGAGGTTATGGTAACTGTATAATAAAACATAAGTGTTGCCTGACACATGTCTAATGTCTTTGTTCAGCCTGATGAGGATTTATACAGAACATCTCAACCCCTACCTTCGAGTCATGAAGCCAACAAAGGAAATGTTTCTATTAGAATTGGTTAAAATTGTTCCTGAATTGATTAAAGGTAACTGTGAAAGGAGAGCATTTCTAAAATGAAACCTTTTATCTACAAGCAATATTTTTCCCCAACACTTTCTAATGAGCAGTCCCTAATTTCCATTTTGAAACAAAGTCTGACCTTTAGAAGTTAAAAATTTTCAGCTGAAAAAAAGTAGTTTTGAAAACCTTGCTGAAAGGGGGAAATATGTGGAGGATCTGTCATATCAAACAAAGTAATTCAAGTTGACTGACTTCCTCTTCACAGACACAAAACTTTGACCACAGCAGAAAGGAACATCAGAAGTTTTCTTCTTGGTTTGGTAATAAGAAATGAGGGGGAAAAAAAAGTGCTATAATTACTCAAAAATAAAGAATAAATGTTATTGTGGTGCTGGGAGAGCTGGTGGTTCCATGGGCCAGGGGCTGGGGGTGTCAGGACAGCCAGGGCAAGGCAGGGCAGGCAGTGGGACAGACAGGGCAGTCCCAGCCCTGGACATCGGAACTTCTCTGGGATTGAGGGTGGACTGAGGCTGGTTTGAGCCAGGACTGGTGGGGACAGAATCCTACAATGTCCCTGGGACAAGACCTAATAGTTCCTGGGACTGGAGTTATGAGGATGAGGGGAGTGTCAGGGGACAGGTAGGGACAGTAGGGTCCCTGAGTGCACTCAGGGTCTCAACAGATGTTCAAAAATAAAATAAATCTTGAAAAGTCAGAGGCAAAGACAAAACCTGAATACAACTCAAATAAATCTTAGATTCTATTTAAATGAATTTTAAATTTTAATAGTAATAAAATCAATGCATATATTGATTGCAAAAATCTATTTCAAAACTTATTCTTCCTCTAGAGAGGAACATGCCCTCAAGTTTTTCCATGTGAATCCCCACTTGTCATTAGCATTTGGTTTTAATCCACAAATCTTCCATGCTAGTCTCAAAGCAATTACCTTGTTTGTAGAAATGTGGAATTGAGCTTTACTAAATGATGTAGAATAACTTCTTGAACATAATTCAGTTGGCATTATCAAACAATTCATGTGACTTAGATATTTCAAAAATGCTTTTTGAGTATTTTTAAATCTTTTTTCATTCCTTCTGAGGATAGACCTGATTTAAATTTACAGAAAAAAAAGTTTGGAAAGCCAAGATGTGGTGCTTTTGTGCATATACATTTTATTCTCTGATGTAATCATAAAGGGGTGTTGACCCTGCCACTTGTGAATGCTTTGGGCTTCATTCTGATCCTAGATGAAGCACGTATCAGATTCAGTTATCATCATATTATAAATATATCTCTATATTCAATCACATAAATGTCAGGCCTGGTATACAATCTGTCATTTGTAATTCTGAATCCTGAGATATGTCTAGACAAGTAATATAGATGCTGAAGAGATATGAAATCTAAATTCAGCTCCAGAGCACAGGCCAGTTATAGGTGTTCCCCACAGATTCTGAAATAATTGGATGGAATGCCATTAAAATGCAACCATATTAAAATGTTCCTTGCATCACCTTTCAACTGCACGAAGACATGAAATAAGGCATCTAATAAGACTCTGAAGACTAAACCATGGCACCACATCTAATTTCACAGGAGTCTCACAAACTGTGGTTAAGTCAGAAGTAAATTTCAATGTGTTCTCTCCCGTATAGCTGCCATTGTTGAGCTTTTGAATGTTATTTTATATTTTATTTTGAAAAGAGAAGGGAAGTTAAAGGGAACCATTAACATTTTTAATGTCAGTTTTGGAAGCCTTTTTTTATGTTTATGGTGTTTCTGTCTTGGGCACTTTATAAACAATCTCATCCTTAACTGGAGTTCTTGCCCACATTCAGCCAAAATCACAATGCTTTTTAAATTCACTGGATCATTTTCACCTTCAAAGGCAGGCACTTGTCAATGGGTCTGAGATTTATGCTTGAAGTTAAACATATGTTTAATTATGGTCCCAAATGAGGACATAAGTGCTTTGCTACACCATAATCTGTTCCTGTTCCTATTTTGGTGCTAAATAAATCATAAATTACAGTCTACCTGTTATCACTGTTTTTCCATAGGTATACTCAGTGTTTATGAATAATGACTATGAAAGAGATTCTTTCTCAGCACTTTGAACATTATGACAGCATTTGAAAATCCTACAAAACCACAGCAAAAATTGTTGATGTGATATGTGGCGGTAATGTGCAGATTCATCTCTTGCTACAAATATGGTTCCTGCTGTGGATTTTAAAAACTTGGGCAAAATCTAATGTGTTATTTATCTGGTGGAACTATCTTGCACATTATAACTGACTGATTTCCCTCATGTTACTACCCTAAAAAGAGTTTTGTTAACATTCCTATCAAAGATACCCTGTTAGGGCAGATATCCACAGTTAGAGAAAAAAAATCCATTTGATTCTTGCCCTCTTCCAGCTATCAAAGCTTTACCCAACTAGCAGTCTCTAGGAAAAACATCTTAATTTTTTATTTATCTTCATGGTTTGACAGACTGCTCTGCATCTGCCCAGACCGAAGAATTAATCAAATGAAATATCTGTGACAAGATTTGCCATCTGGTTTTGACTGCTACATGGCAGTGGAAAAGTTCTGTAAATACATTAATTGAAGACATTTATGGCAGCTCTGCATTATCAGAGCCATGTAACAATGACAAAATCCACTGCTG
Source organism: Hylia prasina (assembly GCA_013397195.1). Lineage (NCBI taxonomy): Eukaryota > Metazoa > Chordata > Aves > Passeriformes > Sylviidae > Hylia > Hylia prasina. Next base: position 946,153 of record VYXD01001430.1, read on the forward strand.
AGCCTGACCTTGGAATATTTCATACTATTTTTATTCTTCACATCATCATGAAACTGTAGTGATTTATCTGTAGAGATCACATTATTATCAGATTGGTAGTAGCCCCCAATCTATGATTCAATTGATTTATCACCCATTACAAGAAGTCCATAATTGTTTTGAGAGTAGACTTTTATAGATCATCAAATCTTAAGCAAGGTGACAGAATCAGATCCATTATATTTCATGTTATTTGTTTCAATGCAATAAAAATTATTTTTGGAGGGAAAACCAAGTCTATTGAGTCATATTCTAAATGACTTGTACTCCTTTACAGATTCAGGTTTGTATCACATGACAGGCATGAAATCTGTTGCCAAAAATTCTACAAACTTATGGTTCTCAATAATGTGTAGTGTTGGGCAATATCCTTTAGGCTATAAGGTGAAATGTTAGGTACATAAAGATCTTTTTATTTTCTATAATCTGTGAAATGTTTTCTTTTCCTCAGAGCTCATATTTTATTTGTTTTGAATGTGAGACAAAACATTAGGAAAGGCCTGGAGGGAAGTCTAGCACACAAGTGACTAGTAACAGTCTAATCTTCTTTTGCTATTGGAGGAAAATATGTTTTGGTTTCTTTCTTCTTAGTCAAGTAAACAGATAAATATATTTCCCCTGGCTTCCATTACAGCAAGTTGGCAGTTACAGAAGAATCCTTTCAGTTTTGATTTCCTGTCAGCTTTACTAACAAATGACCACAGAGTACAGTATTCTCTTGGTGTGGTTTTTATAGACTCTGTGCCTTAAAAGAAACATTTTTGAATGAAATTGCTATATGTTCTCTCTTGGAGGGCTTGGTTTGTTTTCTGCATGAGTACATTTCTTCTTTTAATGAATGTGTGAAATTGGGAAAATGATAGGAAGGATGTGGCCTGAAAAAGAACATTTGAAAAAAAAACCCTTTTCTTCCCTTGATCTTCATCTTCTGAGCTGGATTCAAAAGACTGGCTAAATTCAGATACAGACATAAACTGGTTCAGGCCACTTTTTCAGTTTGCCCATAGCAAACAGAAAAACCAAACCAAACCAAACCAAACCAGCTCCATGTGCAAAGGGCTGATCTCAGGGAAGTCAGTGGCATGCTGCTGAGTTTTTTTCAGCAGAGCTTGCTGAAAATTTTCCCTCAAAATTGAATTTCTTGTCTTAGATTTATCTTTCAAAGAAAGAGACCTGAAAACAATATGGCTCATGAATTGTGGTCAGAAGCTATGTGGTTCCCAAGTGCCCACTCCTATGAGGTGGGACCTAAAATTATTGTGCTGCTTTCTCTCACCTAAAATTCAGGGTAGCCCCTGACCTTTGCATTTGTCTCTGCAGTATGTTTCTGTTTCAAGCCAGGCATCTAGTCACTATTCACGTGCAGGCAGACACGCATCTTGAAGAGCAAGCAAAAGCCTATGACCAATAGTCTTTTCTAACAATTCTTCTCTTTTCCAGAGTGAGTTTTCATTGTCTACTCTCTCACACCATAGTTGTCTCCACAGGCATGGTCTCTGGAGAGAGTGAGGCAAATGTAGAAATGTCACTCTGCTCTGTGCCTTTGCTGTATCTTGTTCTTTGAGACACGTTTGCTCAAGTATCCCCTCAGTTAGGATTTTGCAGAAGGAAAATGTCCTGCAGTGAGCACTCTGTGCTGTGGCTGAGTCGGCACCGAGGAACACAGATAGCGGCGTGGGGCGGGGAAAGGGGGAGAGACGCAAAGTGACTTCATCACTTCCACCCTTACAGAGAAGATAGTGAGCAAAGCCTTTTCCAAACAGAGAAAGTGAAGTGTCTTCAGACAGCAAAGGAGGCCGAAAAAACTGCCAAGAAAGGATTGAAGAGAACTTTCCAAAAAGCTGTCCTTAGCAGACCATAAATCTCACCCAGAAGACAGTTCAAACATAACACTTCCACCAGCCCTACTCTTCCCTGTTTATTTTCTTCCTGTCAGCGTTAAAATAGAATAATAAAGTACCAGACAAACAAACAAGACAAACAAGAAAATAAGCAAAGAAACCCAGTAGAGAAGAAAAAGAGTTGGAGACCTTGTTTGTCAGCAGCGCTGAGAAGTCTCTTGGATCACTCTTTGCAGCAGCCTGTGCAAACACCCCTGCCTTGCCACGTCAGATCCAAGAAAGGAATTCAAAAACTCTTCTTAAGTGTCTGAAATAACCATTCAGAGGAATATGGGAATGCCAAGACTGTATTTAAATATTTAACAGGGAAGCACATACAGAAGTTTTTCTTTATGCTCAAGTGAGGTGTTTCCCTGTAAACTTTGGCTGTCCACTATTGCTTCAGCTTCACCAATTCTCTCCTGAGTTTAGTTGGAATTTTCTTTAAAGGTAAGGAGTATTTTACTCTTCTGAAGAATTTGACAGGGAAATGGGAAGAAAAGTCCACCCTTCACGGGGTAGTTTGGGAAAGATAGGCAGTGTATTTTGAAAGGCAATGTGCAATACATACCCAAACAGGCAGGGAAATACCTCTTTGGAGGAAGCCACACAGAGAGTGAGCCTGGGGAGGTGAGCAAGCATTCTGGAGTGAAAACAAATGGATTTCAGTTGGAAACCAGCCTAGTCTCTGTCAAACATACCAATAAAACTGACATGTTCCTGCACACTGAGTTGGTAAGACCTGCATGTCATGATGGGAAAAAGTACTGATAAGAAAATTTAGCAGCATTCATGCAAAGGCCAGTTAAAGAAAACTGAAAAGCCTTTTTTTTTTTTTTTCTCCTCCTTTGATTTTCCAAACATATGTGTAAACCAAGAGGGAAGGTAAGACTTAAAAAAAAAACTTACATAGAAATCTAAAGGAATTAATGCTTAGGGATTGGTGTTAGGGAGTTATATGAACTAAAAAGTTTCCAACACTAAGTAACATCAGAGGTGATTAAAAAACACAATGCTTGCAAATACAGCCTGGTGTCTCTGCTAAACTAAAATATAAAATAAAGTGAGAAGTTAGCCTGAGAAAACATGACTTTAGAAGAGACTCCTAAATAAATTTATTAAGATAACAGCCCAGAAAGAGCTCTGCTAAGGAGGCAGGTATCTATAGGAAGAATATTTGCTTTTAAGGCAGCTTTAAAATTAAGGCCAACCTCTGGTGATAGCTACAAAAATTAAAGTGGAATAAAAGGAAAAATAAACAATCTAGAAGGATCTCCAAAGGCCTATGCACTCTTTCAATTAGTAGTATAGATACAAGTAGTTAGCACTGAATCTCTAAAGTGTTTGAGCATCTTAAGGGCCAAGGCTGAACTTAACTTCTAAATGTTCAGGCTTTCACATGCAGGTTATAGTTACATAGGCGTGTAAAAACTAGAACACAGATGGCTGAAAATTAGCCAGGTCTACTTTGTCTGCTTCCAGAACAATAGAAAAGCAATTCTAGAGCTAGTGCATTGTGCCAGGAAGAATAAATACATGTCTCTCTGCACACATGGGCACGCACACACATCCACAAAGACATATGCTAACATGCAATCACTACAGAACTAAATGGATTGGTTTGGATCCAGCTAATCCAGACCATAGCCAAAGGATAAGAGGTACAAAAGGTTTTATTCCAGCTCAGGCTTACACTCAAATGTTTGTCATCACAAATGCGCCAAATCAGGATATCAAAAATTCGTATCTCTGGCTGGCAGTGTTAAGATTCCCCTTGTTATTCTTGGTTAGTTTGAAAGTGAGATAAGTTGTCCTGGTAGTATGCCCTCTCTTCTCATGTCCTGTTCCTGTACCAAGGCACTTGACATATCACAGCACTGGGACAAGGAAACCCTCAGGTTATAATCCTTCTCCTGAAGTATGTGTGTAGACTGAGAATTTGTTACTTAGTCAGCCAGATACCATTGTGAAGGTGTTTATGTGCATTTGGGTGGGTGTGATGTGCACTTGTTTCTGTGTCCATGTGTAATTTTTGTGTTTCCAGTGCTGAGCCACACCAGACCTCTAGCAATGTACGGCTGCTTTCCTGTAGATGGCTGTGGAACACCTCCCCAGGCTTTGCAGATGTGTAGAAGGCATCTAGCCCACTAGAATATTCCTTTCCATGAGTTAATGTTCTTGATGGCAAGCTGAAAATATCAGGATAGACAGCTGAAGGCTGGGCTGCAATGAGTTTTCACCTCCTAAAGGTATTTTGAGGATTTTTTTCTGAATATATACAACAGAAAAAAATGAGGCCATGTGGGGACTTTGCCAACAGAAACATAGGATTCAAGGAATTGAAGGATAGGGCAATAATTGGGACTCATCTGCCTTGTGAGAATGCACAGAAATAGAAAGCAGAGGCTTTCAAATAAATGTTTACAACAAATCTTCCACAACTTACACTGCTGTGAGTGGCAAATTTTCTGGGATTTTTTTTTTTAATTTTAAAAAATATTTTAAAAAGTAAATTAAAAAATGGAGAAGGAGTTTGGTGATGGCAGTTTTGTAACTGCTCTGTGAAGTGAGAGCCCTGTTAAACACAAGGCTGAACAGCAGATGGCATATTTACTCCCAAGACATGTTGAGACTGTTGACATGGTTTGTAAAGCCATGTTGATGTAAATGCATATTTGCTCATTGTGTGTATAATGCTGACATTAATCCCCAAGAAAAGAAAACCATCTGGAATTTTTTTACTCAGTATAATATGAACTGAATTAAATACTATAAACTCATATATTGCTGAAGGCAAAACTACACTCTGTGGAAGAGGAGGACTATATCCTTATTTGTGTTTTACACTACCGTCATCTAATCCAGTGTCTAATGTTGTGTTTCTTGCCTTATTTTTGATAAATTGTTATGAATTGCACTGTTGTCTATATAATTTTTCTCCCAGTAGAATGTATTAAACAACCCAATCGAGGTCAACACTAGCTNCTCCCAGTAGATTGTTGATACGGAGACAACCGAGGTCAACACTAGCTTCAGACAAAACTTGAGATATCTCAAGCAAATGACATCTCTTGGACTCTGAAGCAGTACATTTTTTTTTCTGCTGAGGAGTTTTTCCCTAAAGAATTTATTCTTTTGTGTATAAAACTAGATTAATAGCAACTGCATTCATCATGGGTTTTAAGACTGTTGCTTTTGTTCTTCTTCTTTTTAATAATTTATAATAATAATAAAATTGTTGTTGTTATTATTATTTAATGAAAAATATTTGAACAGTAAGCAAATTAGACAAGTTTCATGTTCAGTCAGACTCTGAGCAACTTTGATACTCTGCAATTGAATTTTGATGCCCAACTTTGAAATAAAATCTATACTTTCTCCCTCTGACACTCATTAACAGTCTGGAACACACCCTGAGCATTTCCTTAAGTCAGGATCTGAAACAATGTCACTACAAGTGCCAAGGGGTTCAGAAGGAAGCTTTGGGACATATCCCTTAGCTCAAGAGTGGGCTAAATAGTTTTTTTTAAATAGTGTTTTGACAGTGATTTCAATGCAAGTAGGATCAGGACCTCAGACACAGAAGCACAACCTGTCCTATATCTCCTGTGACCATACGGAGAAGTCATTGCATCTTCCCAAGTGTTCTCAACAAAGTGAAGTAGATGTAGCTATTAAGCTATTCTATTGCAGCTTTTCACACCATATACTCATGTTTTAAAAACTGAGACAACATGAAAAAAAATCTTTTTATTTTAGGTCTGAATTCGCTGTTAATCTTTGTATGGTCTGCTTTTTCCCTCCCAGCTGTTTTCTTTCCTATTTATTGCACGTGGGTTTTATTGGAACATAGCTGTCCAGAAATTGGTGCTTTTGATGGCAGAGGAGATACACAACTGAACCCTACTAAATGGCCTGCTCTGTTTACATGAGGCTTGTTAAAGAACACAGAGCAGAACACAAGCAGTGAGCATCCATGTGGGTTTCCATCATTTATCATCTGCAGATCACAGTGTTCCTGCAGCTACAAAAGATAAAGAATGTAATATGAAGGCAATATCCTTTCAGAGATTTTTCTGGTGCAGATTGCTACACAAGCAGTTAATTCTCATGGATCCCAGAAGACACACAGGTCACCTGAACATACTGAAAACTGAATGCAAAACTATAGCAAAGTATTGTTTTGACATATGGACTATTTATGGATTTTTATTACTTTGGAAGCATTCCTGCATAGTTGAAGTTGTTGCAAGCTTCCCACTGATTTCAAGAGTTCCTGATAAAATCCACTGATTTTATGGATTGATTAGAAAACCTTCATTTTGGGGAAAAAAAAACAAACAAACAAACAAAAAAAACACACCACAAATACAAAAACCCAAACCAAACCAAANCTGACAGGGGACCCCTTTCCAGAAGTGCAAAGTGTATATAAAGAAGGAACATTCCAAGCCCTTCATACTGAAATTGTAAGGAACTAAAACCTCTTGGAAAATATTTATGTTTAGCTTGACTGTAGCAGCATGTTTTTAAGGTTAAGTGGGATAATTGAACAGCTTTGTAATAACGTTGTGGATTGTTCTGTACCCCAGTTGGTTTTTCCCTGTTCTCCCCCTGTTGCTGTAAAATGGTTGGTTGGCTCCCCTCTTTCCCGCCCTATCAATCTTTTGTTAACCCTTCCCCTAGCCCTGTCAATCACTCCCTAGACGGTCCCTGCCTTCCAGAAAGTTCCAGGCAGGGCGTCGAGTGATTGGCTGGGCTCCCCTTTCCACTCCCCTTCACTGAGCCCATTGGGTCCTGCTGTGACAGGCAGGACCCTCTCCACCTCTCATGCTCTCCCTGATTGGTCGGCGCCTAGCCGCTCCCCGAGTGCCCGCCCTCCTATAAAAGGCAGTGCACAGAGGGGTAGTCGGCTCAGTCTCGAGCAGCTCCCTTCCCTTAATAAACCCGTCTACATACAACTGCTTGAGACTCTGCTCCTTCCTTCACGCCGGAGACATAGCTCGCGGAACCGAAGCCTCTAGATCTCAGGCACGCCACTATAGCAGTTCGCATCAGGAGGCTCCGGCTTACAGGACGGCCGAAAGCCATCCCGGCTGCTATACTTGACAACATAATTTCCACTGGAAAAATAGAAAAATGTATTTCACTGTAATATGCTTAGACCATTTTCAGTGCAGAAATCATTCAGAAAGATCTTGGGAAGTCTCAACAAAATCACCATGTATTCGGCTGTTTCTTTCGTTTTATTTTCAATTCTGCAATTGGACACAAGAGGATCTTTAAAGCACCAGTCTTCCTTACTTTGCACATTAAAATCTCTCACTGGAATTAGAACTGGGAGACTTGCAGTGGGGTTCTGACCTTGTTCTTTCAATAAGAAATGTAATGCTAATTAAGTTGTTGTTTTTTATAAAATACTTTATTAAGAATAATAAGAGTAAACAAGGTTACAAAAATACCAACTTTATTAACTAATGAAGATGTTAATTACAGAAGATTTGTATTACAAGTTATAACCACAGTGTTCCCTTTTCATTAGGCATTCAGCAAGTTGTACTTAATGAGAGCATTATTTTTCCCACTTAAATAAGAAAAAATACTTTTATCATACACTTAACTCCACAGGCAGCTCCCTGAAGTTAGATCCCATGCAAGAAAACACCATACATAAATGCCCAAGGGTATGTTTAAAAGGAACACTGGAAAATTTTAGGGTGAAAAGCCATGTCAGTTCCTGCCAGCAGCCCCAACATTCAAAACCAGTAATATACCAGTGCACATGAGAGAGGAAGAAAATAATTGATAAGGAGACAAGGCTAAATAAACAATCCCATAGGCTTCATACAATCTCCATGGGGATCAACTGGTTTACAACCAGCTTTCCAGAAGGATGATGACAAAGCCTCAGCTCCTGCTGAGGTTGCCTTGGAGCTGAGAATCTGTGTACAAGGAACCATGTGGAAAAGTACTGAACAATTCTTAGGCCCTGCTCTTTTGACAATCACATTCACTGAATTCAAGGGATGTTTTGCCTGAGTAGATTTTGACCCCCAGAAATATATTTGGACCCTCGTCTGAAAAGCTCTAACTCAAGTGAGTAGCTCTGTCAAGTATGTTGGCATTACCTGCACGAAGCGATTGCAGAATGCCTCAGAGAATTTTAATCTTAAACTAGAGAAGAAGATTTCAGCAGTAGCAGCAAAAATCTAGACCAGTACATTCCCAATGAGAGCTACATTTTCTCTGAGGGTCACGAGGTTTATGAGAGAAAAAGAGATAGGGGGAAAACTTTTTTAAGGGAAAAATGTTTTCTTTAACAAAGGGAAGAAGCGTTAGGCAGTTCCAATGCCCAAAGAAAATAGTGATTAAGTTAGACTAACTTCAATTGCACAAAATTAGCTGTTAGGTTTTAGTTCCAGAATTTTATATTCAGACATTACACCTTTCAGAGATAAAGGATTAGTTACAGCAAGGAGAATGAGAAGGAAATTCAATGAAGTTTAAGAATGTTCTTAGATACAAATTTAGGTTCTGTATCCCTTATTCTAATCTGATTAAAATCACATTTATGAAGTAAAGTTCAAATCCCACTGAAGTTAGTAAGAAACATTTCAGCAATTTAGACGGGCACTAGATCAGGTTCCCTTGTTATAGCAGAGAAAAAAATATTAGAACAGCAAAAAAACATCTATAGAGTGTCCTTTCTTAAGAGAGTCCTGTAGTTATAACAGTTGCCTGGTACGGTACCATTGGTACCAACAAGAAATATTCACAGGAATAAATGAAGTACAGATTCATTACCACATGTCATTATTCTTCTCTTCCCTTGCTCTTCAGGATCTCAGGTGCCCTCCATTCTGAGACAGGGAGAGCAAAAGTACCTGGTAAGCAAGTGCATACAAACTTGTTGTGTTCTGGAGCATCAACTCTGCAAAATTTATTTTACTGAGGCACTGCCCAGAACAAACAGGTAAAAATCCTTACACACTGTCTAACAAAAATCAGTATTTTTATCATATATATATATATGTGTGTGTGTGTGTGTGATATATATATATATAAAATCACAGTCTTCTGCACAGCAGAATCTTATAACTAAAATATTTTAGGATTTGATTTTTTTAGATAGACATAACAAAATGCCTGCAAATATAATACAGTGAGCACATAACAATTCTTAGAATACAAAGAGTGAACATGGAATTGTATATTTTATCCACATTCTACTTGTGGCTGAGAACAAAACTCACTTGGAGTTTTTAAAAGTCTTTCTTAAAAATGTAATCCTTTCAGTAAGATATGGTCAGTATATACTTAGTACAAATACACTCTTCACCTACATGACAATAATTAAGTGTAAATACAACAGGCTAAATCCTGCCATCTCCAGGACTGGTAAGTAAGAGAGGCCAAAGGGAGCACAAAGCCTTCAGAGGTGGCCAGAACAGATCGAGACAGACGGTCTGCGGAGCATCCACAACCTTGAATCTGCTGTACAGAGAAGTCACATCTTGTCTAAAGAGACTATTTACATCAGGAGGGATTTCAGAAGCTCTGCTTGCTGAAAGATTTCTTCCCATGTGCCAGTAGAATCCGCTGGATATGTGACACAAATCTCAGCAAGCCAAGCCACTTAAGTATGGGCTGAAACTCATCCCAGCTCACCAGATGTAAGCATACTTGAGTCCCATTGAAGTCAAAGTGCACTGCTGAAGAAAATTTGGTGAGTCAACACGAGGCCTCTCTCCCAAGACACCTCCCCTGAAGTGGTGGCTTTCTGACAGAAAGGGCAGAATTCAACCCTGCATCTTCTGCATGAAATGTCCTTTTGTATGTCTACACCATGGGGTCAGCCATGTGGCTATGCAGTTAGATATGATACACAGACCAAACACTACTGGAAACATTTACAATTTACACAGTCACAAGTGAAGCAACAGTGCTGTTACTTATGCAATTACATGTACAGTAGTAAAAGTAATAATTGGATATACACCAAATCAATTTTCCAGAAATTAAAGGGTAATCAGTGCCATGTATAACAACATATTTGTACAATATTTCCAGACATAAAACTAAATGCCTACAGAAGAACAAGCACTTTTCGCAGATGATGATTTTTTGTTCCCTTTCCCTGTCAGGATAAAGGAAAAAGAGTGTCCTATATATAGGCAGGAAACAAACAACTAAACTATTGGTGATGTTGTCCATATTAAATACAAGATCATATCAATCTCTGCAATCATTTTATTATCCTGAAAGGAATTATACAAAGGATAGAATTTTGTCCAAATCTAGTTAAGGTTTCATTAAGGTTCTCAAATCTCTGAAAAGTTATTAATGTACAACTTACATTTCCCAGTCTTAAGCCTCTCAGCCGGGTGCTAGATTCAAAAGTTCTTTTTCTTGCTGTAACTGCAGAGTTTCATGAAATAACTAGAACCAACTGGTTTTTTAATACTTGTCTGTTTAGAAAGATATGGGCATATCTGATTTAAGTTTCTTTTAATGCCCAAAGTCTTCCAATAACTAATAAAGATTACTTTTTCAAACTGTATGAAATGCTGTCTTTAGCATTGTAAATCCACAGTTTTTTGGGGGTAAAACTTTAAAGAAATTATCAATAGTTTGCTAACGAAAATGGGGTTTGAGATATCTGTTAGAGGACCACATATACAGTGAAGGAACCAAGTGCGCAACTACAGTCTGTAAGCACTGTGTAAAAGAAAGTTGTAGTGACTCTACTAGAACTCTGCTTATGGCAGGTTTGTCAAAGTCCATCAATAATGAAAAGATTACTTACTAAAGATATTATTTTTTAATAAAATACTGAAATCTTTGACCTCTTATAATGGGGAAAGAGAAATATGATCATAAATGCTGTCCTTGACAGATGCATATATCTCTCAGTAGGGCTTTTGTTATATATAAAGAGAAATATATGGCTCATAGAAAGAATAAGATGTGTTAAGTAGAACTATAATTTGTTTCTCCTTCTAAGATAATCTGAAGAGCAGCATTAAGGAGGTCATATGATCTATTTCTATAAAATCATTTATCATCCAGTAATGTCTTTGCAAAATTGTTTATCCATTCAAGTATCTTCAGGAGATATGTCACCATACTTGCATATACTGTAAGTCACTCCAACATTTATAAAACAACACTGGTAGACAAAAACACAAAAAAACACCCATAAATATTAAAAGAAGCTCAACAAACTTGACTATCAAGTACTTAAAAAAATTGTTGATCTTTACATTACACATTAATTACATGCTGTCCAAGACCTTTCAGTGGGAGTTGTTGACTTTTTCAGGGTTTTCTGTAGGTCATCATAATCTTGTGTATCCACCGGGAATAATAGGAGACCCGAACAAAAATCCCAGGACGATTTCGAATGGCACATCCACGGCCAGGAACAATGACACCAATTACTATCTTCAGCCTGTTTTGTTCACAAACCAAAGGACCACCATAATCCCGCTAGGAAAAAAATAAACAGCATGAGTGTCACTTCTCAAAATGCTTCAAGACAGAGCTCCCCCCTATCTACTACTGAATGGCTTCTTTTGGGGATGACAGGACACACCAGGCAATAGTGTTCTTGCCATAGGACATAAACCAGCTTCCAATACCGTTTTTTTTTCCTAACCAGAACTCATGAAAAACAGTGCAGAATTGGCCTCTAGTGTTTTGTTCCTTTCTGTGAAAATTAAGCACTGTGATCTATCTTTACATGTCATTCTAGTGACTTCAGACTACCAGATTTTATTCACCTCTTTCAATTACCTGCAAGCCTAAAATTTTTTTATGTGAATATAAACTAGATGGAATGTGAGTTGACAGATAAACATCTTTGTTACGATGACAGGCTTTGCATCAAACACTACTGGCAAAGTCAGGTTAGTATCTTTCTTTCAGTCAATCATCTAGCAAGATGCTAGGATGAGAATCTGTCTGTACTAATAGGCAGGGGGGATAAAAAACATAGTAAAAGATTATATTTTCATAATAAAGGGTTATATTTTTAAGCATTATTTTGAGACATACCTTAAAATGATATTTTTTTGTTATTCTGAATGAGACACCTATACACTAGTTTATGCTTTCTATGAAAATTTGGAGTACAACCCACCTAGATCAGAGTTAGGTACAATCACAGAGATCTGGGACTTGAATATAGGTGCTGCTGTTTCTACCCAGGCTAAAGGTAGACTGGACTCAGCAAATTTGCTTCAAAACTAGACAGCAAATGCTCGTATCAGATAGTGAGTCATTGTTTCAAAAAATGAAAGCTGACAATTAGCATTTCCTTCTCTCTGGATCACCAGAGAAACAACAATGCTTGACCTTTATTTGGTTTGAGATTTTTTCTGATTGACGGCAGACTAGTTCCCACATGAACAATGAACTATGTCAGCGCCATCAGGGCGGCTCATAAAACACTTTCAGGAGTGGAGTTTCACCTGCCAATCTGATTTTGTTCCTCTGCCTGTTCTCTGCTGAGGAAAGTAGCTTCAAAGGAGAACTTAGGGAGCAGGAAACTGCTCAGTGATTAAGACTGATTGCTAATATTAATTCATTCCATTTCTTTTTGCAGGGGAAAACAAAGTGCAGGATCCCCAGCAGACTTCCATGCAGATGTTTCATTTATAAGCCTTGACAAGTCTAAGACCTAATTTAAAATTAAATATTTTATTTTGAAGAAAATACTTCGGGACAAAAAATGATCCCATGGAATATTAACAACAAATGGGAAGAGGCCTCAGCTTTATGAAGATGACCTCTGTTCCCCATGGTTTGGCAGTACCCTTGGGTAGAGAAAATGTTGCTACATGGCTTAACATCAGTATTAGGAAATCAACAATTCTATTCCAGATAATAAATATTTAATAATGACTTCCCTCCTTCTAGATCTCTGCAGTCAGATTTTGCAGAACAACAACAACAAAAAAATTGTATCTTCCGACAATAAATAATTTACAGCTTTTCTCCTCAGATGTCTTTTCTCCATCATCAAAAAACCAGTGCTAAGCAAAACAACTGTACCAAACTATACGATCACTGAAATAGTTGTCCTGTCCTCATCAATGTGCTGCTCAGGCTCAGGAGACCAAAATGCTCCAGCCCTCTGACTCATAAAAACCACAGTACATTTTTGGACCTATCTCCTTCCTTCATAACTTTATCAACTCTGTTGAGTACTGGCAGTTATGTATTTTGCATGCAATACCTCATCTAAATAAGAAGGGAAATTTGCTCCAGACTTTGATTTCTACTCAATAAAAACACACAGCTATTGCTACCACAGAACCCACCTTTGTCCTTAGTATAGAGAACACAATTATGTCTCAGTCTAGTGAAGTGTTTTAATATGTCAGGATATATAAGATTCCTGTAAATCTTTCAGTGGTGTGGTAGTACCGTGAAATTGAAGTAATTCCTGCACTCTGACATCAAATAGAATGCTTGTAACACATTTTCCAATGCAGAAGTTTAGTGCAATGAGAATGATTATAAAAAACCTCCAGTATTTTTTTTTTCTTTTGAAAGAAATAGCCAGGGTCCTATAAATGCATTAGGAAATTCCATATTTACCTCACAAGGCCCAGCACCTATGGTTTCAGCCACAGCACAGATTTCGGACTCATTCACAGTAATCTTCCCTTTGAGATACTGGTTGCATTTCTCATTTCCCAAAATAAACAGGTTTGCTGCTTGGAGAAGGCCATCATAATTAACTACTACAATTGAAAAGAAAATAATAAAAAAAATTGTATTTTAAGGGGAAAAACGTTTTTCAAGATACAGTCTAGATAAACTTATCAATGTAATTTCAGTTATTGTACTTTATCTCCAAAACTCACATTTTTGTCTAATCCCACTGTTATGATGCTTTTATATTTTGGATTTCTTATATTTTCTGCAAATGGGATTTGCCAGACATTTGTTTAGTTTCTTTTATGGCTGTTCAGTTCTCTGAGAATATCTGGCTAAGTTTTTAGCACTAGAATACAGGGCTGGGTAACTGGGCTTCCTCTACAGCTCACCACCAGCTTGCCCAGGCAGCAGAGAGATCAGAAAAAGAGCCTGAAAATGTTATCACTCCCATCAGTGGAGGGAGGATTCTGCTCCCTGTCTTAAACATGAGTTAATGTGTAACAGTGCCTGCCATGGCCTAGGGAAGGACGTGTGACTTGAAAAATACTGTAGCAGAGTGTAGTTTTTCTCATTCTGTGCTGGCTCAGCTACCCTGAATGACTTTGTGCCTGCAAGGGCAGAGCCGCAGCCTTGCGCAACCTCCATTCACCAGCGTGGAGGTCAGGAAGCAGGAGCCCTGTGGAGTTTACTCTTGTTCTGCATGTCCAAAGACAAGCTTGTGCAAGCTGCAAAGATAAATAAAGGGTCTGGACCTGCCCATTCTCTGCATGGCCATCAAAAGAAAATGTCAAGCTTGCCCTCCACTGACTTATTATCCTGTTTTCTTGAAAAGAAATGGATGTAACACTTCTTCCTTCCCTGACCGGGATTCTGTGAGGATTATAATAAGTAGTGCAAAAAATATAGTACAAAGTCCTTAGATGACAGATGTTATGTATTTACTGTATTACATAACTCCACTGCATTGCAAATTCCTTATCAGTTCTCTTAAGCTAAGCTTTCCTGTGATGCTGTACTGTGCTCCAGCCTGATGTCCCTGTCCCCCAGACGGAGATGCCCCCAGAGGATGGCTAATATGGGCATGCTGGGAACATCAAAGGCAGTCATTTGGGAGAGGGCTGGTACAGATTAATTGCCACCCACAAAGAAATGGCAGAGTAGTGGCTACAAGGAAGACAGCCTCAGAATTCCAGCCTAGCTTCTGCTCTGCTTCCAGGACAATGTGAGTATATTGCTGCTGCTTACTCAGGGTCTGTGGCAAAACAACATTTGAGCCCAGTAAATATTGGAGTAATTATTGTCAACTGGCAGCTATTAACTTTTTATCAACACATAATTAGCCAGATATAGCATTTACTAGACTAAATAAATGCCTGTTCTCCCACATATTTGTATTTTCTTCACACAAAACTCTGTTTAATAAACATTAGAAAGGTTGCAAAGTCAAGTACTCAAAAGATAGGAAATGCCAGACTTAGGGTTGCCTGTGCATCCCTAGTTCACGGTTATTGTGTATGTTAATAAAGTCTTTGATTACATGTCTCTGTATTAGTTTTTCCACAGGGGTCTGCTTTGAATTATAGAAAGAGACTGCTCAAGTTGATGAACAAAAATATGTCAAAAAACCCTGTTAACATTCTGCAGATCAATTTTGGGAGTTTTTTTTGTTTGGTTTGGTTGGGGGCTTTTTTTTGTTTGTTTGTTTGTGTTTGTTTTTTTGTTTTGGGTGGGTTTTTTTAACATGTAGATAGGTATTTTTCTCTAATTCACTCCTTGAAATGTTTAAATCATTTTGCCTGTCCCTGAAACAACAACAAAAAAGGAGAGACTAATGGAAAATATTTCATATTAAATTAACTTGGATAAAAGACTCAGAGATTTACAAATTTAGAAAAAAAACCAACTCTATTTTTTAACAAAAATGTTGGACAACCATGGCATCAGGCAATACCCACAGCCTCACCTATAATGACAAGAGGAAGTAAGTTGTCAACGTATTCATTTAGTTTTTAAAAATAGTTTCTTACATCCAGTGTATCCCCATCCATAAACACTGCAGCTGGTCTTCTCTGGAATGGTACATCCAGAAATGGGCAATCGGATTATTTCTACAAAATTTGTCAATATAGCTGGTCTGAAAAGAGAAAAATAATGATAGATATAATGGATTTTATTTAACCTTCTAAAATGTATTTTTAAAATTACATTAAATCTATTATAGACCACAGCAATTAAAAACTGTGCCAATTCTTTTCCTTTCATTTTCTGTCTTCGAAGAATATGATGGATTCTTCTACCTATTTTTTGTACTACAACTGCCAACTGTCAAAAAATTCTTGAAATGCTGTCACCACTTTTATGCTATTTAACTTGAATTTTAATCTCAAAAGTAAGCAGTGATGGCATTTCATTTGGATATATAGGTTTGTTAATGTGGAGAAATTATGAAAGTTTATATATACACAAGGATCTCAGCTACAATCTGGTGCTCATTCTATAAATTAAAACCATATACTAGTCCACTACTTTGTGGGTTTTCTTTAAATCTCCCAACAAACCCAAACATGGTTAACAGGAAGAATAATGTAGATATGATTTCACAGGAGTAACATCTGTTTTCTGAGTAACTTCGATGGGCCTGCATTTCTGCATATACCAAGTAAAATTTCTTTCAGTTGGAAGTTTGCCCCACGGAGATAGCATCTGTAGTATTGGAGATAATACAACAGTGAACTTGAAAATCTCATTTAGGAAGAATCTCACCCAGCAGATGAAAGTCCCAGAACTCACAATAACAGCTACCAACCTGCTAAGTTTCAGTAAGACCAAATCTGACCCTGCGGGGCCATACACCAACTGGGAGATATTCCGGACTTGTCTGCGCTTCTCCTCTCCCTTTCCTTTGATATTATGGACTCCAAGCAGGGCTTTGTAGTCTTTCAAATCTTTGTACCTAAATGAGGCAAAGTTGGTTATGATTTTTCTGACTGTATAATAAAATAACTAAAAACTCTGCTTAATATGATTATGCTGGATGATCTTAACTAATGCTCCTTAGCAGAAATGCCTTCATGCTGCCAACTGCTATTCCAAAATCAACATGCTTGGATGTAAGGTTTTGGCCTGAAGCCATTACATAATTTTATCTTTAACTGTTACTAAAATCTATTTTTTTTTTCCATAATAGTATCCAAACATTTAAATCCTTGGACACTATGAACCTTTGAACTTTTTTAGATTTACCCAAGTTTTCTATTTTATTTTGTCCAGTTAAGCAGAAGCATGAGCTTACTCTCATAAAGAGGCAATTGTCTAACCATGACACTTGGAAAATGTATTTATGCTTCTATGTAAAATAGCCAGGGCTATTTAGATTTACAGCAATAATAACAGAAAATACCAAGGTCCCACAGGCCTTTTATATCAGAAAAGCAGTGTTAAAGCCAAACAGGAGGAAAAACTGCTGCATTCAAGTTGAAGAAGAGACATGCTGATAAGTTCCCGAAAATAGATGTATTTTAATATTGCAGAGTTACAGACTACTGTACCGAGAAGGGAAACACTGCCTTGCTGTAAGAACCCACTCTTCTTTTATCAAAGTACCACCACAGATATGCTTGTTCCTGGGGGAAAAAAGAAAAGAAAAAAGGTTTAAAAAAACCCAAAACAAAAGTATTAGTTTCTACAAAGTCAAAAAGAGTGTTTTGCTCCCCACGCATGTTTGCTGGTGAAAAGTGGCAGACCGACAACATGCGTAAACTTGCCTCTGTCCCTTTGCTCTACAGTTTCAACACTTACAGTAACAAGACTTTGCAGAGTTTTACTCCAATGTGCAAAAACCAGAAAAAAAGATTAATTCAGTTACTCTGTTCATTTAGTGGTTTCAAAGCTGAATTTGTAATGAGACACCTAATTTTTTTTTTTTTTTTTAAAAAGGCCAATTATTTGTAACAGGAACTGGACTGAAACTTTCAAGCAAGTCCCCAAAGTGCCACCAGATGTAAACAACATTTGGTCATTATTCATGTAAGTATTATTCAAAGCATTGACCTCACGGTGGAGAGTTCCTATTTGATTACAAGCCCTAGGAGATTTGTGTCCCCACATACTTCAGTTGGAAACAATCTGCAGTGTATGACATCCTACATGTGATTATAGAAAACCTGAAGCATAATATATCAAGTAAAATTAAAGCAATTAAGAATGACAGTTCTTTTAAAAAAAATTACTGTGGAATGTTGATTAATTAGTTTCCTTCTTTGTGCCTCCAAAATCACATTTATTTTCTGTGGCTCTTTGGAAAATGAATCAGAATTGTCAGCAATTTGGGAAAAGCTTAAAATCTCACAATTTATAAATTCAAATCACACAAATGTTCAAAGCTTTGCAAAGAACTACTGGATGGATACCAGACTATATATGGGGTTCACAGACAGCAGGATAACACAGAGTTTTGACTTTTATTATTTTTTTAAACATATTTTGGTTGAGGACTTAAATACACTTAAATATACTTGGCTACGGAATCTGAATAGGATATACATGACAATTTCATTGATCAATTTAAGATTTAGAGGTGGGCTTTAGTTACCAAATACGAATAGTTTCTAAGTTTCACTGGGCCTTCACCATTCAGACACAGCAATTCCATTTTGGAGTGTACAGTGAGGCTTTCTTGCAGAAAGGTCAGAAGTCATTAAGGTTTTGTTTCAGACAATATTCTATTTGCTTCCTTGGTAACAATGCAAAATAAAACTACATTTTTTTCCTACATGTAATACTTCAAGATATATTTTGCTGCTGGACTGTTCCAGGAATCCCTTATTCATAAAAGGTTCTGCAATCATTTAAGCACTCATGTTTCATGGAATTTTATTGCATAGCAGAAAATCCAGGTTCAACTACCCTAACAATAGCTATTTAAATTTTAGGCACCCAGATGTAATTCACCTTACCTGCCTAAAAGCTCATCAAACATCAAGGCTACTTTTGAACTAGTGCAGAGATTAACTTTTCCAGGGAGTGATGTAGCCCACCTACCTGGTTACTTAGTCTGGGAATACAGTGATCTTCCTCTAGAAATGTCTTTCTGAACTACACAATGCACTCCCAGAAGGTCAAGATCTGATGGATCTCATAAAATGCAAAGGTTACCAAGGATGGGGAAAACCCCCCCAGTCTGAACTTCTAGTAATGAAAAGATGTAGAGAATATATATATATATATTTCTTTACCCCATTTTTCAATTAAAACCACTTTTACAACATAGTTTTAAAAGAGATGATGAATCATAAGCTTATAGAATTGAGCTTTACTCTAGTCTGGCCCAGTGGACAAAATACTTTTTTTTTACGCTTTATTTTTTCATGATGGAAGACTCAGGGCTGATGCATGAGATATATCCTGTTATAAATTAATGATTCACACTTCCAGCTGATGAGATATGAACCAGAGTAAAGAACACAGGAAACTGCCTTTCTGTGTTCTGGCCTTTATACAGCAGCAAAGATCTGCCATAATGTAATACATGTGTTATACACAAGTTATACATGTCAGGTTCTTGTTTTACCCTGACATGTATAAAAAGGATTTCCTTATAGTGTTTTTTTTTTGGTTTTTTTTGTTTTTTTTAAATACCAGATAGAATTTAATTGCATGCAATAACATAGGGGAAAGCTCAATTTGACACGGGTCAAAATCCTGAATCCTACACTTCACAACTAAATGCTCAGCCATCAAAGTGAAAATATTGATCTCAAATTCTTTTTTTTTCTCACAGTCTATCAAATAAACAGTTAAAGGCTGAATGTGAAGCGAATGTTATGAAAAGGTCTATAGTAGCTAATTGAAAGAGCAGAACACAATGAATGCTTTGCAGGTTCATGTGTATAAGTTAGTGATAATGAACATATAAAGTATTTCACTAGCAGAGTGAGTACTATGGCATCACTTGACATTAGAGGAATGCTGATCCTCTGCTTTTACAGAAATAAGCTGCAATGTAGAAGTATTCTTATGGTCAACAATTTCTACAAATATAAAAAGAATATCCTAGTAGTTGCATTGCCCTTCAAATCAAAGTGATAGTTACCTGTATGTCAAACTAACCACCCATCCTTCGTTAGTTTGTGTTGGGATTCCATTTACAACTCTCAAATGTTTTGTTGAGGCACAGGGAATGGCAGTATCTGAAAGCAGGTCCAGAGATCACATTTTACTAAAAACAGAGGTAGGAAACCTGCACAGTTGCACATAAGGACCACAAGAAGGTCAATATTTATTATGTATTAATTTTCCTGTGCTAATGGAATATATTTCTAGGCCATCAAAACTACTTCAGGGCAGCTGAGTAGGTCTATCTATTTAAATATCCATAGGGAATATAAAATACATAAATTTAAATAGCTTTCTGAGATCTACATAGTTAAAAAGCAAACATTGAAACTCATTACCAAATCTCACCACGGGCAAGACAAGAGAGTGATAATAGATAAAGGAGTATAATAAAGCTATTCCCCATTTTTGTCTTGTAAAATTAATTTTGCTCAGTCTGTATGGTGGGTTTTTTATAACTTTAACTAATTTTTATTTTGTTTCCCAATTGGAAAGAAATGTCTAGATTTAGAGGATAGTCATGCACTGCACAGATAATACACAAACTTACTTACCATCAAAGCTGCTTGTAGTAGGAGTTGTATCACCTTCACCTAGACAGACACATAAGATAGCCATAATACAAAATTAAAATACATTTTAAAATTGAATAAAATTCAACAGCAAATGACATTGTTAACTTTAATGGTTCACAAAGTTTTAAACTTCAATGATTTCTTCAACACACTGCAAAAGCAGTATTCAGTAAGGTTTAACAAGAGTACAAAATTTTATTCCAATAGAACGAAATAAAAAATAAACATTTTGTAACAGGGATGTCAAGCATTTTTCTTCTTGGCTGAATCCTGAAGACATCAGGCTGCCTATCATGTTCAATTTACATGTTTCATTCAAACAAGCAAATGCTGAAAAATGAAGTTATCACTTTTATATAAGCTTTCAGGAACTATAGAACTAATGTGATTAAATCCAAAGAAGACTGAAATAAATTCTCAATTCCTTAAAAACTTTGAAAAACATTTTAAGTTCCTATTAGCAAAAAATTATTCTTATAAAAACATCTTCCTCAAAATCTAGTTCAGTTTTTCCACCTAGTCCAATTAAAAAAATAGTTACAAGTTTGCTTAAACTTGTTTCTAAATGTTTACCTTCAGTGACATGTACAAAATGACCCAGCGTTATGAGCCAGAGGTACAGGGGTAACTGCTGAAAACTTGCACAAGGAAAATTTAAACAGTCTCATCCAACTAGATTTCCATTATTAAGAAAATATGTATGTATATACAAACACACATGCACATACATACATAGGTATATTCATTATATAGATAAAATTATATCCACAATTAAATTTCTATGTGCATGTATAATACATATGCATATACATATGTATATATATGTAAGCATATGTGTGCATATATACATGTGTTTCTATGCATAACTGCATGTACGTGTATATATATTTATACAGTATTGTAATACTAGTCCATATGAGTTACAGTTGTAAAATTGGCATACTCCTACTCTGGTGTTTGATTGCAGAAATGTACTGCTCACCAGTTCTGGATACCCTACAAACCTTTGCTGAGAATACATCCTTAGGAATTCAGAGATTCAAATAATGAACTCAGAAGAAGTGAATAAAAAGTACATTTCTTCAGCTGCTATGCTTCATTTTTACTGACATAAATAACCTTTTGCATAGTTTTGTTTACTCTTCACATAGATGCCAAAACATCACCTGAGACTTCAAATACCACATTTTAGAGATGCTGGAGTTTGGGCTATGAGGAAATGCAGCAGATTGCCTCTAGGAATGAGTGTAACATTATCCTTAACCTCTAGAGATCACACACATGCATTCAAAAGCCTGATCTACCATTTAAGTGTTCTCTCAGGACATACAGCAAAGTAACTTAGAAATAAGAATTGAAGAGAAACCTTTTGAACATAAATGTGAATTCCGCCTTTTTCAGCATAAAACTATCCTTTTCTACTTGTCATCAGTTTATTGCTGAATTCCCTAAGAATCTTAATTCTGTTTATTTAAGCTATTTAGATTTAAACATTCAACTCTGGAGGCATGAATTTCCTAATTCTTGCCAGGAGTTAAATCATCCCATAAACATCCAAAAGCAGAATCTAATCTTTATAGCACATATACACTTCAGCATATATATAACGAGTTATTCTACCATTGCAAAGACAGATCACACAAAGAGTTTTTGAAGCTTGTAGCCCAGAAGATAACTCTGCCTGGGTTTCTTGAGGCCACAGTCAGCGTTCTGACCGCTAGACAATTCTTTGTCTCCGTCCAGCCCTCATTCAATAGCTAGATCTGCTGGAAAATGTTTGACCATCTGTAATAGCCCCTTTGTGCTCCTGATGCATAAATAAGTCTTGAAATCTCCAAGCTGGTCAAGGAAAAGAACCCCTTGTTCATATATTGCACAAGCAGCTTCTGTCTGCTCCTTCTCAGTCACGCACAGTTGGTTCTTGATAGAATCACACATTTCCTGCTGCCACAAGTGACAAGAGGAAGGTGTGCACAGGCGTGTGGCACCGCGGCCTCACTGGCGCTGCACAGCTGACAGTGCCAGCGGCGCACCGAGTACTCACATCGAGAAATAGGGCAGTAATCCCAGGGAACAAGAGGATCATCTGTGTAACACCAGGGACCATGAAAATCATCATCTGGATTGCGGCAATAGTTTTTCTTCAGTTTACTAACATCTGGTTCTCTGAATATTTGTATATGCCTACAGGGAAAAAAAAAATCAAAGTGTTGAAAGGCTTTATACTATAGCCCAAATTTTCAAAGGTTAAATGTTGCTTTGCTCCACATTGTATTATTAGCTGATTGAGAAGCCTACAGGTCAGGGTTTAGGGCTGGTTAAAATCAAAGGGCAGATGAGACCCAAATATTTTCTGGATCTGGGTCCAACTTTCTTCTGGTTAGTATTTTAAGCACTGTGTACACTGGACAGCTGGGAGGCTTCTAGATCCCCCACTCAAGCTAAAATCTCTAGATACCCTCAGGAGGGATCATTATACTGATTAGAAGAGTGCCTGTGATGCCCTCCTCTAGGTTAACAGCACGGGGGAGCAAACTACAAATCTGAATCAAAGGCAAAAGAAAGGCAAACTAAGAAAGTTAGTAAAGATGAGCATCAGGTAAGGAGAGAGATGAATGGCTCAAACAAACTGCAGTGATAAGTCACCTAAGTTGCAAGCCTACGTGAAGCATTTTAGAGGTGAAATTTTGAGGCCAAAATCTGAAGCGGAGGATGTTTATTTTTGACTTGTGAGATACGAGGATACAGGCTTCCTTAGTTACAGCTGCACTGCTCCTTCAGTTCATAACCAGCTACACATGCCGCCTCTAGAACACTCATAACCAGAGGAAATGTTGGAGTGAGACAGATAACTCCCCAAAGAAGTTCCCAGAGGGAAAATATGTGGGAGTACGAAAAGAAAGGCTGCTCTGTGCCATATTCAATGAATGCAGTTGCATCAAGCATCCAGTAGGTTTATACTGCCTCATTCAACTAAGACTTATCATGCTTCTCTGAAAGCATGAGGTTAAACCTCTGCTTCCCTTACATGGGCAGCACAGTGGAATATGTATCCTCCCTCTCACCATCTGTGGGAAGAAACACATGTAGTCCAGATGATGATACCAGACAGGGCCACCGAAATCTGCCTTTTGCGAAACAGCTTGCCCAAAGGCTCACTTCCTGACTTACACAGTCCTTCCAAAGGACAATGGCTTATATGTTTAGCACTGTGACAAGTACCAAAGCAAATATTGACACCTTTGCATCAGCTTCAGCAACTAAAGAAAAATGAAGGAGAAACTATTTTCATCACAGCCACTAGTGTGTGTGGTATCTCATACATAGCAGAACATTTTATTTTTTATTATCCCTTATTTTATATATGGTCCTGATAAATCATTTTACTTCAACAAATAAATTAACTTGCCATTTTGACTACTTGAATATGAAGCCAAAGTAATGATAAGCAACAGAAATTGCAGGTCTTTTTATTGGTATTTGACATCTGTGTCACTAGATTGTAGACTAAGGAGTCAGTTTCAGGCTGCAAGGGACAACAGGTGGTCTCAAGTCCAGCTTCCTCCTTGAAGCATCATGAGCTATGAGATGAAGCTGAGGAGACAACCATTTCCCCTCATTTCTGCTATCCTCTCACTGTACCAAACTCTCAAGGACAAGGATGGGGTAAAATAGGCCAGTAAACTAAACACTAAGAAACACCCCAAAGCCTGCAATTAGTGGTTAGCCCGAACAAAGTCATGTTGTGCAATATATTTAAATGCAAAGAAAAAAAGAAAAATATAAAAATAAAGATTAGGAAAACAAAGATATTAAAAGCTCCAGGGCATAGGAGCTACTTTAGAATCAATGCAGATGAAAAAGAGTTGCCATCTGGAGGCAGTATTTATTCAGGGCTCACTGAACCATTTCTTTCTGTTTAATATGTACACACCTACGTAAGTCTTCAATATTTTTGTCCCATGTGGAGCAAGTTAGTCCAAATCTTGTCTTGGATAGATTCCCCATGTAACTCTTGCCATTGCCACGATAACAATCTGAAAAAAAGAATGTTCAGATAAAAGTGGAGGGTGATTGTGCAACATTAAGAGGAAAACTCTTCCTTTCCATCAGTAATCCAAACTATTAAAGACAAGTGTTCAGTTTAGCAAATGCTATACAATATAAATCAGACAATTGCATAAATCAGATGAGAAGAAAAATGGAAAATAGTTTTCAAATTTACATACATAATCTCCTGTTTGAGACCTTCATTCCCAACACAGCAGTATTTTAAATTTAAGTCTTGCTTACATAGACTTGGAAAATTTCTCTCATAAATAGTTTATGATTAATTTAGAAGGGTCACACAGAATATCCTAAAAGTTGTCAGAAGCTAGTTTATACAAAACCAAGTTAAAATGGTCCTCTATTCCTCCCTCCACAAATAACAGGCACTTAGTTTAGCTTTGTGTAGTTTTCAGATATTGGAAACAGTACATAATTCTAGACTTAAGTACTTCTTCAGAAAAATCAAAAAATCATCTTGACTTTAATTTTAATGTAATTCCAAGAACTTGCCTGTTCGCTCCAGCAGAAGTCATGTTTAATTCATAAGCTTTTATCACAAGCCTTTTTGAGACTTTTCAAGAGAATTGTTTAAAATGATCAGTACTATCAAGACATTTTGCATAAAGCACTTAATTTCATATTCATCAGTATTTTTACTTTTTGATAATTGATACTTTACAAGAAACACAGAATAACTGTAAAAGTTTAATCCTTTCTCTGACATAAGTCTTGCAACTGCAACTTTTTCAAATTTACAGAAAAATTGGCTGAAATTTAAAGATGGAGATATTAATGTAGCCTGATGTTGGGTTGTAGGTCTGAGGTCTTAGCCTCAGTTTATGGTGTGATTACATCCATTCAGGATGCAACATTACTCCTTACAGTAATACCAAGTCCTCATGGGAAAAACATTTGGGTGAAGACAGAATGAACCTCACAGGCAGAGGTAGGTAAGAACTCAGAGGGTCAAACCCTTCTAGAGGAGGAGGTATACCCAAGAAAATAAAAAGGGGAACAAAATCGCTTTTGGTAGCCATAGGATGTGCAATTATAAAAAGACTGAGAACCAAGGAAATCATCTCAGCTGTGCAAAAGCCCTTCAAACTAAGAAAGGTAGAGACAGTAGAGCCGATACATAGATTGGCCTTATCTAAAAATCAGATCCAATCAAATATTTGTTGCAGCTTTCCTTACTGAAATCACAAATTAAACTGAGAAAGGAATCTCATTTACACCACAGAGAATCCCAAGTGTGTCAATAAAGCCAAAGTGGAACTACATAGGTGTACCACAGACACAACTTCTCCAGTTTTCAAGTCTATGTACTTGATGTTTGGAACAGTATGGCATTCACTTAAAATCACATTATCACCCTTGCCTCTGTTACCTTGTTCATTTGATACATCGCACTTAGGAATCTGGGAGCAATAACCAATACGGATGTTTGGGTCAGTGGTAAAGCACCAGGGTGATTCAGATCCATCTGGATTTCGGCAGTAGTTCTCCCTCAAATCCCTATAAAAATAAATATGTTAGCTCTCAGCAGGAATAACCTAAACCTACCAATGTGGTCCATTGTTTTTTGTTATAAATTAACAAAAATACAGGCTCATTCAGGTCTCTGTGTTACTGATCAGTGTCAAGTGCAAGGAGATGAGCCAGTAAGAACAGTGACCAGAAAAAAATATTAATGTAATAAGAATATGTTTGTGGAAAACCATTTTCAGCAGACATATGTTTTGATGGGATATAAGATTTCATTTGAAGATTAACAATATTTTCATTCAGGATCCTCCATCAAAATTTGCATGCCACTGACATTGGATACACCTGCAATACATTACAAGTGCTTTTAAATACCAACATTACCAGAGTGCTTAAAACTCCCTGTACTTTGAATGGTTCTGCTGAGTTCGGAGAAACAGAGTGCTTTAGACTATCAGTAACTCATTTAAGAAACTGAATCGCCGAAAATAAAAAAGTGTGTGTTGAAATTCTATACAGCTGTTACCTTTAAAGTAAAAGTTAGTCACAAGGGAACATCTTTAAATGTCTTTTGCAGCTTGCATAAAATATTCAAACCTCTTAAATGTTAAGTTTTATTTCCCTGTCTCCTGACAGTTGTTGCCATGTTCTGTGCATCTCCATATTTCACTGTATTTTTTACATCTGCAGCACTTACTGATAACAGACTATGGAAAGAATGGGCCTAATACTGCAATTCTTACCCATCAATAAAGTTATTTAGTAAAAACTGGGCTGTGGCTCCAATCTGGTCAGCAAGGTTTCCTCTACACTTAGCTAAAAAAGGACTGAACAAACATTACTGAGGTAACTACTTAAAATTAGTAGATTATTCACACCTTGGAAGTTTATGAACCATAAAGAAAGGTTTAATGACCAGTGGCTACTTAAGTAAAAACAGTCCTATTGATGTGTGTGTATTTAGTAGTGAGACTGAAAAAGGATTTAAAATATGAAGAATTAAAGTGCTTTCAAATATTAC
The DNA here is from genome assembly GCA_013397195.1 of Hylia prasina. Taxonomy (NCBI): domain Eukaryota; kingdom Metazoa; phylum Chordata; class Aves; order Passeriformes; family Sylviidae; genus Hylia; species Hylia prasina. Next base: position 972,984 of record VYXD01001430.1, read on the forward strand.
AAATGTTAATTATTACAAAGAAGATTACATTCAGGTAATATTTAGGACATATTAAATTAAAGTCAGCAATCAATCTGAGAAGAAGTTTTTGTTCCATAAAAAAACCCAGTGGTAATGTATCAGCACTGTTGGGATTCAGGTCCCAGCCTGGAACATACCTGACACTTCACAATCAAATTGGTGAATACATGCTTGAAGGAAAGGTTCATAAAAATCCCTATGGTTTCTCACAAGTTTGTCTAGATTTACTGCTTTGAGATCTGAAGGACTGATTTTCCTCAGCTCAGATGGTTTTGAGCCTCAGCAAGTAGAGTGGATGCATCAGAACACAGGGCAGGGACAAGGGCCCCAACGTCTGCTCCAGTGTCATGAATTGTTTAACATTTTATAACTCAGCTCTTTTCCCACTGCAGTAACATGCACATGCCTCTACTCACTTGCATTTGAAGTTCTCAGGAGTGATGTTGTGCTGGTGAGGGAACTGGGAGTCCCACCTCTGGCACTGGATTCCACTCCATATGGTGCTGACGGTGCCGCGGTACCCCTCACCCTGCCCCCGAACACAGGTTGTCGTCTCAGCTGCCACCTCTGTGCTGTTCACCAAGCTTTCCTCTGCAGATCCAGACAAAAAGTGCTCTTTCATTCTCTTAAGAATGGCTCAGGATGTCAGGTTTGAACTCCACATTACTGATGGAGTCATGGATTACACGATGCTCAGAACATGGTAATTGCTGGTCTTTGGTGAAATTGCCAATGTGATTACAGCATAATTTTCTCCTCTTCGGATATACAACATCCACCAAAAATCCAAAATCAAAATGAGTGCCAGACTTTATGCTAGTTTATCTGCTTGCATGCAAAGAGTCTGCAATATTTTCTTGTGTGAGACACCTGGTCTATGCTGTACACTGGAGGTTAGAAGATATTCCGTTACTCTTTAAAGTTCAGCAAATATCATTCCCTCAGCTTTAAAAAACAGAGTGACCACCCACAGGCACACTGTTAAACATGGTAACACATATTTGTAGGATTAAAATGCAATTGGATTTATTTAAAGAATTTCCAGAATATCAGGTCACAGGAAAAAAAAAGATGCAGATAAATAATAATAACAGTAATAGTAATAGTAATAGTAATAGTAATAATATCCTATTATAAATTAATGCACTAAATTCTTTGAGAAGGGGGGTTTTTTGGTGGGTTTTTTTTTATGCCTCATATGGTTAAAAGAAGTGGAAAAAAAGACCCAGCTTTTGAAATCAAAGATCAGTATTCTCTACAGAGAGAAAAATGTTTTAAAGACTAACAAATTCATCAGACTCAAGATCTCTTACAGATGTTGATATACTCTGCTCTCACCCTGGTGTGGGCTGTCTTGAACTAAATTCAGAAAAACAGTGGTTTTTAAATTACTCATTCACATAACTTTAAAGTCTTTATTTATTTCTTATGCAATTTTCATAATTGCAAATTAATGGCACAGATATTGCATCAGATATATACAAAGTAGTAGAAAACTAAATACACTGCAATAAGAGCAATTCTTCTGCAATATCCTCAAAAGTTCCCAATACAATATTTTAAAAGTACTTACATATCTGTTGGTAATTGCTATTGTTCACAAGACTAATTTTATTAATTATCTTAAAAGTATTAGTTGCCAGCAAAAAGTATTTTAATAAAGTTCTTTAATTAGTCTTCTTCAAATGGTCCAGTGAATAGAACAGTATTTGTGTGTTACTCATAATGTAGTTCACTCCTGGTAACTTGAGCCAGTTCCATGAACTCAGAGAAAATATGTATCTTAAGGAAACCAAATGTCATAACAGATGGTTTTGGCTGATTTGCTGACTGATCTTTGACGTTAAAGATAATTTCCCTGTCAGATGATAACATCAAGTTGTGCAGTTGAATTATACATTTATCCATGCATCCCTTTTGCTCGTCATCTGGTTGATGTTTTTCAATCAAGTGTTTCATGGTCAAAGTCATTTCCTGTCCCTCCTTCCTAAGGCAGATGTTGTCCTGTTTCAATGGGATTTTGAGTTCCAAGCTCATTCCAAAGTCAAAAAGATATGGCACTGGAAGTACCACAAGGAGTTTTCTGCAGGCTGACAAATGCACTCTTTCTAGGGGACTCATCAAATAGTCTTGCAGCTAGTTACTTTATATTTAGTCTTTATACATCCCTTTTAAAATAATTAAACTACAAAAATATGAATTCATACAACTTATAGTAATAAATAGCTGCAATAGTTCTGTTTTCCATTATAAATAATATATGAAAACAAATACTCTAAAATAGTTTATAAGCTGATTACAGTGGACATTGCTATGCCACATTCAAATACATATTAGTCTTTTTCAAAAATACATGCATTTCTTTTATACAAAAAAAAGAGATCTGGGGAAAAACCTAGGAGTGCAGGGGAGAAGAGTTCCCTCAGATGATAAATTTCAGCAGACACCCTGGCTTCATAATATTTCCTCAGTAAATTAATAAGTTAAAACTACGTAACACCCGCAAAAAGCCTTCTTAAATAATACTAATAATGTACAAAAAAAAGTCTAACATAAGCAGTTGCAAAGACCTTATCTATACACAAAAACTTACTCATTCAACTGTAATGAACTGTATACGGCACCTACTCTGTACTCAGTCATGCTAAAGAAAATGTAATTAGGTTGATTTTTATATATCATTATGTTGGATTTTTTATTTTTAAATCACATGCCTGAAATGAAATAAGTAATACATCAAGTGATTTAAGCCATAGTAATTTGGAAGAGCATTCCTTCTTGTACATCTGCAGATGTACGTGTCTGGACAGTGACCTCTACCTGTAGTTCAGACTTTACAACTTGGCCATGTCAAAATATACAATGTAAAGGCACCAGAAGAACCTAACTTTCACATTGCCATGAATACTTGCACAGTCAAGCCACTTCTGGAAAAACTTGCATTATAATGACTAAGAGAAATTATTTCAAAATCTGTAATGTGATTATCTGCTACTACGTTGTGGCAGCTCTCAATAAGAATTCTAGTAATGAGAGGGATCACTAAAATATTCTTATTTTACTAATAAAGCAGTTTCATTGTTCCAAAATGTCCACAAAACCCTCCCCAAATTCTTGTTGTACCACCTGCATATACTATAAATGCGTCATTTTGAAACATGAAAAATGAGACTCCAGAATATTTCTGAAATTCAGTTCTGAAATTCTGAGGGTTTGTGCCCTCAGAACCAATTCCCATTCTGGCTACTGAGTCTCACAGAAAGCTCAAAACTTACCAATAAAGGCTTGAGAAATCCTTCATTCATCTGTCGATTCCACAAACAGGCATGATGGGAACAGCCTCCCTATTCCTGTTAATGAAAGTTGGGCTCGATGTGCACAGGAACAGGCAAGAGCTTGAGGAGCAGTGCCTGCCTCACCAGACACTGCAGATTACACAGCACTTGCCAAACTAAGAAGTGCCCAGGCTCTCCAAGACAACTTACATAGTCATCTCCATTCAGTACTGGTCTTCTTGTTGAGGCTAATTACTCATCACCCACGTACCAAATTAACTAATTTTAATAACTCTGAGCATGAACATCAGATGTGCAGAGCACTGGTGAAAGAGCCCTAAGATCACGCTCACCAGTTCTCTCACAAGGCAAAATCACGATCAAGATCAAGATCAAAATTTAAAAAATTGAGTTCCCATCCTTATCCCAGTAAATCCTCTAAAGTATAAATTAAGATCTGAAAACCCAAAGGAATGTTCCAATGAGGAAGACAATCTGAATTTAGTTAGATTCATTTAAAATCAACAAGCAATCCTTACTTTGCAGTACTTATTAGTATTTCATAATGGAAGTTCCCAGGATTTTTTTTCTTCAGTTCACATTTTTTTAGTTCTGAACTGAGATTAAAAGTACTGTTAAAGAAACATCACACAAAATACCACCTTATAAATAAGTGTCACTTCTTACTCCTGTAGCAAAGTTCATTGTGAACAGAGGAATTTGGTAATTGTTAGCAGCATTTTCCTGCTTTTGAACTTTGTGGGTTTTTGTTTTCTTTTTTAAATTCTGGATGACTAAGATTAAACATGTAATTCAGACAGCCATATGAGGGGATTTCCCATTAGTAGTATTTCCACCTACATGTTCACTCTAAAGTCCCCAACCAAAGAGCAATAATGCAAATATATTTCTTTTTTTTTTCCATAGAACCCTCTTTTTTTCATACTTCAAAATACCTTATTAATACAGGCCAGCTCATGCATTCATAGGTTCTTAAGTAAAAAGATGAAACACTATCCAGAGCCTTATGTGCAAAGCCACAGATAGTCTCCGCAGTTCTGGTTCTCACAGCAACACCAGCATGAGGGAATCAGCAGGGGCCTTGAGTCATTTGACAGCTGAAGTAACCAGCTAGATACTATTTCTGACTTTAATCCCAATGACCCAGAAGAAAATCCTGCACAAATTTTAGGTCAATGGTGAGAATCATACTGACTTAAAAGAAGGTAGAGATTTTGCTGGAGAATCCATATTCCTTCACGACAATACAACCTATGTATTTGTGGAAGAAGATATAGTTGGAAAAGAAGCAAAGTCCTGAATTATATCATGAGGAAAATACCACTTCTTGCTTATTCATGCAATGTCTCTTCTACAGTGTCATTCTACAGAAGGAAAATGTGCCCTGGTTTGTAACAAAACAATTTTAGAAGCTGATTCTAAACATGATCCATGTAAATTCTGCAAATGTTAGTAAGAAAGCTGAGTGATGTTTTGAAGCTGCTCATACTCAGTTGCACTGCTTTCAGGCATCCCTTCCTTTAGCAATGGCACTTACAGTTCTGGGTACTAGTTTAGTTGCAGCTTCTTTCTTTCTACATTTTCTTCAATATACCATGACACAGTACAAGAACAAAATAAAAATCCCACTGATTTTCAGGGGTTTGCTTCTTTTTTTTTTTTTTTCAGTAAAAACATATGAGAAAGTGAGGAAATCAATTATAACCAAGCTCAAGAATCACAGTACTGGGGAACTCATTGTCACCTAAAACTTTTACACATACAATTCATTTGTCCATGAACACACAGAGATCTTTCCAGGCTGCTTCAGTGTCTACAACAGGGCTTTAAATTCAAACTTTTTTTTCTTTAATCTATTAGAAACGCCCCCCTCCCAATTAGAGTTCTTAAATTTCACTTTCAAATTATCATAGAAATGATGAAAAGGATTTGAGAAGGATCCGTTTTGATGAAATTTAGATTAAGCTGTTGGTTACACAGTGAAAGATGGACCTATTCTTTGTATCCTTGTAAAGCAAGATGGAAGGTAACACTTTATCAACTACTAAATATCAGTTTCTTTTCACTGATTCCTTTCTATAAGCATCTTTATCTTACATAAATATTAACCTTAAATGACTCTTATTTTTATTTCTTTACATATAATGATTCAACAAAAAACTCTTTAATCAAAACTGTGCATTCAAATGGGCAGCTGAGAACTCAGTTTCTAAAGAAAGAGTAATTTAATATTGGTGGGGTGTTGCTTTTCCAAAAGCTGTGAACACAACCCAGTTCATTTTATATCTAGATTCTCAATTTTGGTGTTTCACTACTTGTCCTTTCGCATCAAATTGAAGCCTATATTGAATTTTCTCAAGGCTTTTCAGACTCTGGTCACCCCTGACTACTGTCTGTGACTACTGGTAGCAAATGCTAAGTCCATAGTAACAGCATCTGGGTTGGCTGGACATCAGGTAGGCATCAATGGAACACTGTCCTTAACACAGAAACTCCATAAAGCTCTCAAATGACCGATATATGTTCATGGGCCCCAGCACCTTTGTAAAGCTCATCCATAGAGGAGCTGCTACCCATTTCGGTTTTTTTAAAAGCAGTATTAGTTCCCTACTCCTGTCTTCCCTGCAGTCAGTGTTCTCATTCATGCCAAAATAACAGTCATTTTCCTTTTTCATGTTTGCTGGAACTGCTTCCATTTCTTCATTTCGTCCTACACTTCTTCATTGCTGTTAGTTGTCCTTTTATCCTCTCTTCTAACTCAAAATTGTCTCAAGCCAAAACCACAGACACATATGTGAGCAACTTCAAACCAGTCCTGGGGTCCCCAAAGTCTTAATCCAAATCCAGTTTTTGCAGCTTGAGCCATCTCTAATTCCTAATTGCTCCTGTCATCTCTTTCTCACAGCCCTGGCTGTAAGCCACAATGTTTTATGCTGCATTCTGTGCTGGAAGTAAAATTACAATGCCCTCTCTCTCTCTTCAGTCTTAAAACCATATTTATTTTCTAAATGCTTCCTTCCACCAACTTTTTTGCCGAAAATTTTGTATATGACCTGTTGTCAGCATTTTGGCTATAGAGCACACAAGCACTCACGACATGTAGCGAAAGCCACAAGCAGCACGCTGCCTTGTGGTCTCTCCCCAAAGAGAGGACACCTACATTTTTGTATATGGTCCAAGGACTTGGATTTGTAAAGCATTTTTTCCTAATTAGTATTTCTTGTAAATTAAATAAACAGTCCTCAGCATAGGAATTAAAAACCTGTGTGAGAATCCAAACCACAAAGCTATAAAGACCTATAACTCATGATCTCTTTTTAGTGTTCTGAGATTGCAAACAGCCCCAGCTTCAGAAACACATAGCAGCCACCGAAACCCAGAATAGCCAAGTGTTTTGGGCTCCCTGCTAGGAGGTGGGAAAACAGCTTTTTTATGAGCCTCAAGAAAGACAGAAAACTGAAAACAGGGTTTTGATGTTTTCTGTTAGTATTCTGCCATCAAGATGGTGATTTAACAGTAGCATCAGCAGTAAATTCCCTCACTGGGTTCTAAAGGAAAGCATTGAGCACCACTGCATCTTACATAGAAGGCAATGTCATATGCCTGCGAGAAAAACCCTTGGAAAATATCTACTGGATTAACCTTTCAAGACACCTACTTTTGGTGTTTTTTTTAATATAAATTGCCTTATTAATTTCAAAAGACATACAGTATTCTGCTGGGAAAATATAGTTTTACATGTGAAATTTCCACTCATTTTAATATAGTTTCTAACTGAAGGAAAGAATTTCTAGTTTCTTCAGTGAACTTTTGCCTAGAAATAAGACAAAAGGCCTTCACCACAATATGAAAATCATTGCTCTGTGTTTTGGTTTTTTTTTAAATTTCATTTTAATCTTTACATTTTCTTCAGGGCTCTACTATGACTTGGAAGACAAAGGTGATAATGCAGTAGTTTTCAGGAGGTCTCCCACCTAACTATTTTATAAGGCTGAGGCCAGATTGTAGACACTGGAAGTTTCATGGGGTATAAGCTTACGTGACCAACAAAGCCAGATGTGAATCCTCAGAACACTGACACATCAGCTCAGGAAATGCCAAAGGATAAAGGTTCATAAAAGTTGCATTTGTGAAACAGTTAGCTGTAACTTAGGAATACTTTTTTTCATAATAGTAACATATCTACCAGGGGAAAATAACAGTTCTAATATGCTACACATGATTCATACGTTATCTAATAATTGGAGAAGTGTAGGAAGCACAGTTTAGTTTTAAAAAAAACAAACCACAAACCAAAACAAACCCCAAACCAACACAGGCCAAAAATCCAAAGCAACAGCTCCTTACTTAATGGAGTAACTAAAAACTTGGAAGATGATTCAGTTGTACAGCTAAGCAATCTGTGCTCACAAAGGAGAAAGTCTAAGCTTTTATCAAGCTTTGATAAAGTCCCCTTTAGCAAAGATTATCAGTAAGTCTGGATACAAAGACATGAATTCGTCTTGTAGTTCACAGGTGAGATTTTCAGTGTGGATGTGACTTAATGGGCGCCTGACCCAAAACAAGTAGTGATCCTGCCAAGTTTCTTCTGTCTCTGGAAAGCCTCATTAGACATTGCTCAAAGTATCAAAATAACTTTGCCTTTTTTACAGCGGAATAATTTTGATAATTTAACTACTTTGTACTGGAATTTCAGTGACATAAAATAGAGTAAGATAAATTACATCAGGAGGTACAGAATATTCTTACTCAACATTTGGATTTTAAAAATTGACAAATTGATTAGACCAGACTGAATCTCCAAGACATTAGAAGGGGCCTAAGTTATGAACAGACAAGGAGAGAAGATTCTGAATCATTGGTGATTCAGACAGAAAGCATGGTATAATTTGTTTAATAAGAATTCTAAGTGAAGGTGGAGAATCCCTCTTTGGGCAGGAACTGCTCATAAATAGTTCCACGTCAGAGCCCTTACCTCTTCCCCACCACCCTTCCCAATATTAAAAGGATGTCTCCACAAAACTGATTTTACCATCTGCCTTAGCCCCAGTATTACCAAAAAGTCTAGAAAACTTGCTTTGGGCAAGTTTTCAAGGCATGTCCAAGAGTTTTACCTTCCTCATTGTCCCTCCACTTCTCATTTAAGACATCTAATTATCAGTAAAATAGAACTGTCAGAGGTGTCACCAAAGTTAGGATGATCTGAGCTTTGTAGACATGCTGCAGTAAGCTCTAAAATGCTAAACAGGAGCAGCTCAAACTGAGCATCCAATAACTGTACACCTTAAGGTCACTTTGATTCAATTCCTTGTCTAAAGTGTGGTTAACAAATGCCATCAGCTTGTAGCTGATGCATGAAAAGGAATTCATTCCTGTGGACTGCTTTGATATGGAGTGCTGAATAACACAGAAAAACCCAAAGCCTTGGACTGCAAAACAGTGAAGAGCTGTTAGCAGAGGACACTGAGGAGGGATTGTGTCTGTGCTCCAAATGATATTTGATACTCTCAAATGATAATGCAAATGTCCAACATGGCGAAACTAATACTGCACATGAGATCCTCACAATTTTGTTGCCTCATTTTTTTAGTTCTTGATTTTTGTACATTTTAGTGTAATTTACAGTACACAAGACACACACATATTCCAGTGGTAAGGAACACACAACTCTTTCTTCCTGCCCAGATTAAATACAGAGTGTTTATAGGAGGCACTCTTTGAAAGTTATGCTTAAAAAGCCAATGAAGGGCAATGAATGAACTAGTGGTGGTCCTACACTGCTTGAAATATCTGTGTCCAGATTTTGGAAAGGAAAAGGAAGTAATAAATTTTGCTTGAACTCACCACACGTTTTAATTGCACAGAACTCCCAGGGGGTGTTAGGGTCAAGAGTGTAGCACCATGGTCTCAGCTTGCCATCAGGATTGCGGCAGTAATTATCATCAAAGCCCTTGTCAGGATATCTGCAAACCACAACGAGAAACGTGTCAGGGAAGCCTTCCTGGCAACACTGCACTGCCTCCTACAAGGTACTTAAAGGACAGATTTCAGCAGAGGCAAACAAGAACCGGTTCCCATTAACCTTGGGTCTGATCCTGTAGGAAGGATGCAAATATGCTTTTAACGCTGTTAGAAAGTTAATAACATATAAACACTTTCCAAATATGCAGCAGAATCAGACCTCCACTGAGGGGACTCCCTGCTGTGCTAATGCACAGGGAACCGGATAGGCTAACTCCACTAATTGCTAAACTCTTGCTCTTGTGTCTGTCAACTGATGACCAGACACTTAAGCCACTCATTTTTTTTGAAACAGACCAATTAAATGTGGATTATCTAAGTACTGCCTGCCATGCTGGACTCATTAAGAAAAAAGGTTCTTCAGTGCAACAGCCCTGGGTTCAAACTGGTAGCTATTTTGAGTAGCTATGATGGTAGTGATAGCTCCATTTTTGTAACAGAGCTCATTTTTGGTCATGCCCTCATTTCAAGCAGTGGGAGAAAGAAGGAAAAAAATAAGGAAATAACTTCTGTCTCACTTTATCTCATTAAGACTTGATAATATTGTGCTATTGTGCTATATTTAAACATTTCCACATTCCTACAGCCATCACTGATGATCAGACAGACATTCAAGATATGCAGGGGTTTTTTTGTATAAATATGTGATACTAACTGCAAACTGCAAATCTGCAAACTTATTACAACAAAATACATCCAGTTGTTTTTTTTTTTCTCTAGTGAATACAAATTGTCTCGGCCTTCCAGTTTTATTGAAATGTGTTTGCAAAAGAAAGAAAAAGTAGATTTGCCTCTGAGGGAAACATGAAAAGTACGTAAGAGAACAATAAAGTTAACTACCTGGGAACCTGAATCCATTTACAACTGCAAGCAGATGTGCTTCACATAAGCAGAGGAAAATATGATTTACAAGTGTATGTTTTTGCTAGGATGCTTTTTCTGTTGAATGATCAACCTAATTTAGACTCAGTTGCAACTTGATCTCCCATTTCTTAAGAAAAGTCAGGTTCCATCAACTATCCAAAGGATGAGGATAAGATTTAAATAGATTAAAAAAAAAAAAAATTACAACAAAACCACCAAGGAGAAACCTCACCAAACTGAGAATTCAATAGCAGTCAAGAGCATGTTAATTTCAGATCTGGCAGAAGTACCCTGTTTCTGCTAGGTGTAAAACAAACTGTAAAGAACAAGTTGTGTCCAAGGATTTCCCAAAAATTAGTTAATGGGCTAATAATAAAGCAGAAAATTATATGGGTCTGGCCTCCCAGTAGGTGCAGTGATGAGCCTTGTTGCTGGTGCAAGTTCCATGTCAAATAGTGGAAAGTGCATTTTACCACCCAAGAACCAAGGTGAGTCCAGGAATGGCAAAGTGTCTTCAGTCACAGCTCACAAAAAGCATTCAAAATAGCTCTTGATGTAAAGAATCCATGTTCTAGAATACAAATGTCCGTCTTTGCACTGAATGCTCCACCATTCCTAAAATAATATGGCATGTTCCCACAGTATATCAAAAAAGGGGTAATTTACTAATTTACTAATTAAAACTTAGTTACAGATGTTCTTACAGGATCAAGCTTTGAGTGTCTTCATGGGATGGAGTAATGCCTGTCAGCCATATCTTTCCACCTACAAGAATACTAGGTATTCTTCTCCTCTCTAGAGCAAAACTAGATTTCCCAGTCAATGGTTCTCCCCCCAGTATTCAGGGAAGCTTCTGCCTTCCTTCATACCCAGCAAGCAACAATTGCTGTAAAAAAGGACGACTAATACCTTTAAGAAACAAATATTAGCAATAAGATAAATAACAGGGCTTCAAACTGTTCCACACAATTCAACAGCGAGCCCATGCAGGATTCCCTGAGAGCTGTCTCTTTGTTGTGCACACTCCTCCTTCCCCAGTACATTTGGACACAGACTCTGTTCTTAGACCTAAGAAGAACCTGAGGTGTCGGAGATCTTCCAGAACTCTACATATTTCTGTTTCTTCCCCCTTGAAATAGTAGCAGCTGTACTACACTGCCAGAACTGAAATGAAGCATCAGGATACCTATCTGGTGTCAAAATCAAGACTTTAGCTCAGCCTCTAGAGAAAAGGGAGGAGAGTACTACCTAAAGAGATAAAATTTATTATTTTTAAAGAGACAGATGTTGATCGCCAGCTCTCCTGGAAATAAAATGAAAATTAGTATCTAAAGTTCTTCACCAATATCTCTTTTCCCCTTTGGATTTTTTTAAAGACATGAAGGACTGGAAACTTGGTTTTTTATGAAGTAAATTTTCATGCAAGAGACTTAAACCAGGGTACTAATAAAAGGATATCTTCAGTTATTCACCTCCTGTGATACACTTTAACCCTACTTTCCTCCACGTAATAAATATTTTCACAGGATGTTTCAGTATGAGCAGAAAAAGACAAAAAATTTTTCCCCTTATGCTGCTTGGTGCCCAAGAGATTATCCTCAGTGGTCTTCCTTCCATCCTGAGGCATAACTGTGCCGGTGAGAAGTACACAAGAGAAGTAAAACTTCAGACTATAATTCTGCATCCACTAATAGATAAAAAATGGGCCATGCAGGAGCTGTATGGGGGGATTCCTTCTGCTTGCTTCAATCACATCTAAGCAGAGAGTAAGCATCTTCCCTAACTGATTTCTGAGGGGAGTAGATGTGGAACAATTCATTGAGGTGACAGAAAAGAAAAGTGAGTTCTATTTACCCTGAGCCAAAAGCACTCTCCAACAGCAGGTAGACTGGTGCATTTGGAAAGATTACTTTCTTTATTCCTTTTCTTCATCATTGCAACTGATGAAGCCTTAAAGGAGAATAGGTTTAAATGTGCCCCAGATAATCCTTCCTGGTTTCCAGCTTATTTACATTACACCTGGATGATATACTATAAATGTCTCTAGAGACTGATGTAATTTTAATGGGTCATTTCTTCCAGACATTTTCTCTTATTTTCAACTTACGTGACTATGAAAAAAAAAACCATAAAAACCAAACCAGCAACCCAACACTTTCAACATTATAAAAATGTGGTTTAATCAAAATATAATTGTTGCTACTTTTAGTGACCTTTCAGAGAGCTAATTAACATCATTATATCAGAAATATGCTGGACTACATTACTCTTCTGAAAGCCCATACAGGTCAGTTCAAACTGGATGGGTTGATTTTTGATTAAAAGAAAGCATTTTGTTACTGTCTGAAAACTCTCAAGAAGACAGTCTCAGAAAGAATTATTTCAAAGAGGAACACGATTGTTCGTAAGACTGTGGTTAGTCTGAAAAGTCATTTTGCAAACCATCAGAAATTAATGGAAAAGAAGAAATTTCCTCCTGACAGTAAAATTATTATTGTTTGTACCCAGGAGTTCTATAAATGTTTCACTCCCAAGGAACAAAACTGTTTCTGTGACTTATTCTAGAATGCACAGTAAGTGCATGGCAAAACTCAGAAACAGATTATCTTCAGTCCCACTCTGCTAATACAAAATATTTATTGTGGCAGAACAATGGGATAGCCTGCTATTATTCATGAAGCAGATCATCCCAGCCAAGGGAAAAAAACAGATTATACCACACGAGCTCCAAAACTGCAGATCCTCAACATTTTGCTGAATAATCAGGCTTTCTAAAATCTACCCATATTTCTTAGAATAAAAATAATATTGTATGTGGTGAAACACTTTAACATATAAAAAGATACTTTCAGTCGAAGGTCTTAATCATTCTGGTTTTGTTGATTCTTGCAGTCTTCATCTGGCAGTTTAAATTTATTCAAAACAATAAACTGAGTTAATCCAAAATCCAGAATAAAACTAAAATGAAACTTTAGCCCAGTTTGACATGGAGACCCCCTCCTGTGTGACCTAACCCCTGCCCACCCCCTCCCTCCCACAATATTTCCAGAAGCGTGTATTATAGATGACCCTTCGTAGTTGGGTGAATTTGGCCCTGTAGGACAAACCCCAACAGGGATGAAATTTGTCATGCCACTTCTGACCCAACTTTTGGCACTGTGAATCAGTGCCCAAGCTTAAAAAAAAAAAAAAAGAAAAAAAAAAAAAGGTCTAATAAAGAAGTCCATGTTCATAAAATGCTAAAAAGAATGATTAAATCTTTTCCCAGGGTGAAAAAACACATGTAGGGGGCAAACAGTTTGGTCAAACAGATTGGATACTTACATGTGATTATAACGGAAGGTCACCTACAGCTTTAAAGCTGTTGAATATTGCAAAAACGACGATATAGTTATTTGTCAATATTGGAAATTTATATTTATTAATTGTGTTAAGAAATCTAAAATAAAATTTATAACTTTAAATCATTACTTACTCTGTGATTAATGTGTTTAATCTGACTGCAGCTGCATATCAATATATACAGAAATATTCAGAGGTTATTTATTTACTGTCAATGAGCTAGGGAGGAATTTTTGATCAATTAAAGCAGTAGCAGCATTAGTACACTAGTTAGGCATAGGATGTAACCAGAACTGCATCTCCATTGTGTCAGCAGCCATCCTACACCATGGGCCAGGAGCCCAAGCATCTAAAACTGGTGAACTCCATAAATTTCTGTTGTGCTAATACTAGTTTTGCTCAACTGGTTCCAGAATGTGTGTCATTTTCAAATTATGACCACATGGCCTTGCTTGGGGGGGGAGGAGAGGTTACCTCTCTGGACGAAATTTGTGCTTGTGTGGTCTCTGAAGATCCCAGCGCTGACACTCCTTGCCCGTCTCGGTGTGATCCATTGGGCCTCTATAACTCTCTCCATTGCAGGTCATGCATTCAACTAAGAAAAATACAGACACTAGTCATTTATTACACTGATGACTTATAACACACACAAAAAAAGAAAAAATAAGTTTAAAAAACCAACAAACCCCCCCCCCAAA